>VDFB02000003.1:364258890-364290803 GCA_007258455.2 Sequoia sempervirens | reverse complement strand
TAGAACTTAAACAGCAAATTGACAAGGCACATTTTAGTGGTTATTTTGGTGATCCCAAGTCAAAATATCAGATTCCTATTATCTTGCAAGTGTTTGACAGAATTCCCATGCAAAGAATTTATTTTGTGTAATGTGTTTTTGGGTCAAGAACTCAGAAATTTCAGATCAGACCTTGCATACTAACCGTTTGATGAAATGCCTCCGATACAAAACTGAAAATTTAAGGACAGTGTTAGTTAGGCATCTGACGGTGGTATCAGAGCATCTTTAACAACATCTTTGACAACATACAACGAGCTCCCTTCAAATCAAACAAACACCAAAATTTCCATACCTTCCGGGAAGGCACTTTACAGTGGTATCAGAGCTAGCATTCCTGCCAGCCTATGTGTAGTTTCGAGTTATGAACGAAGACATCCCAGTTATCAACCCACTTGACATCCATTACAGAAGAGTGAGAAAAGGGTTGGGACCACTTGAATTCATGGGAGATAGAGAAGAAATACCTGAGGGCAGCACCCAACATATTTTGAATGACCTAGCAAGAGGTCGACATGAACTAGCACAACAAATAGCACAACTTGTGCAACAACTTAGGGGTGGTAGAAACAACAATAATGGCAATAATGGTCAGAATGAGCATAACGGTGGACAGGATAACAATGATACAGCTCAGAGCAATGCTAGGGCAGCTAGTAGGGTGACCCCGAGGCCTCTTATGCCTCAATTCTTTGGTGGACAGCCTGTTGGAAATCAGGAGCAACAAGCACAAGGAGAGGGATTCATAGATTATTTGAGAGAATATCAATCGTTGGGGGATGAATTCCATGTTGCCATGTCATTGGCGGATTTTTGCACTATCAAGTACAGGAATAGACCCAGAAATAACAATAGAGGAGAGCAGAACTAGGATCTTCAACGCAAGGTTGGGAAACTCACAATCCCTTCCTTTGACGGGTCTAGTAAATGCACAGCCAGAGCGTGGGTACAGAAGTTGGACACTTGTTTCTAGTTAAACCCCATGTTGGAGACAGAGGCTATTAAGTATGCTACGCTACATTTGGATGGCGAGGCACATGAGTGCTGGTATCATGGGATTGTCACTTTAGGGCATGCCAACATCACTTCCTATTTGGAGTTCACACAAAAAATTATGGATAGGTTTGATCAGAGGGATCCAGAGCTTCATTTCCGTGAGTTAGCGTAGCTTAAGCATAGTGGATTAGTAGATACATATATTTCAGAGTTTCAGCGATTGACAATTATGGTGACAGATATTTCAGAGCAAAGGTTGGTTATGCTCTTTATTGAGGGTCTATCCGAACCACTTCGTGGTTGGATTAAGCCTTTCAAATCTGAGTCCCTACAAAATGTGATCACTAGAGCGAGAGACATGGAGTTCTCCACACCAGACAACAAAACCCCTTCTAAACCCTTTGTTGCTCAAAAGAACAAGGGCAAGAAGTCTTTTCAAAAAAAGGGAAACAAGAAAAGTGATCTAGATGGGAAGTATCGCAAGGAATGTAGAATTAAGGGAATTTGTTACCATTGCAAGGAACGTTGGGAACCAGGACACCGTTGCCTAGGAAAAGGCAAAGCTCACCTTATTGAGGTTGTGTCTGAGGTTGAGAGCAGTGATGACGAATCCTCTCAGGATAATGATGATAGTAGTTCAGATGAGGAGCAGCCTCAAGGAGACGGTAAGAGTGGTATCATTGCTACCTTATTAGGCACTCCTAGGTTCAACTCTTTTAGGGTTAGGGGAGTTTTATAGGGACATCGCATATGTGTGTTGATTGATAGTGGGGCAACCCACAACTTTATTGATGCAGCCCTAGTTGAGAAAAATATGCTACCCGCAGAGGACTTTGAAGGATTTAATGTGATGGTGGCAGATGGTTACAAATTGAGATGCACTCGGAGGGTCCCACAGTTGCCTATTACCTTGGGTAATTACACAGCCACAGATGATTTCTATGTGGTGGATTTGGGTGACATGCACGCTATACTGGGAGTTCAGTGGTTACACTCATTAGGAAAATATTCTCAGAACTTTCAGACCATGGAACTTAAGTTCAGGACAGCAGCGGGGCAGCGAATAGTGCTTAGAGGCATGACTAATGGATCAGCCAAGGTTGTGTCTGCTAAACGCATGGAGAGCATTTTCCGACATGATGACATAGCTTGGGCAGCTGAGTGTTTGATCACCACCAAGGAGTCTTCAAATTCAGGGCAGCCATATCATGTTGACATTCAGGAGCTATTGGGCAAACATGACAGGGTTTTTGGAGAGATACCTCTAGGGAGACCTCTTGATCGTGGTTTTGAGCATACCATTGAGTTAGAGGAGGGGGCCAAACTAGTGATCACTACCCCCTATCGTCATCCTAAGAAATTCAAGGATGAGATCGAGAAAGCAATCAAAGAATTGCTTGAGATGGGACACATTAGACCGAGCTCCAGTCCATTCGCTTCTTCTGTGGTTTTGGTGAAGAAGAAGGATGGAACCATGCGGATGTGCATTGATTACTGGGCTCTTAATAAGAAAACCATCAAAAACAGGTACCCTATACCCAAGATAGATGAGTTGTTGGATGAACTTCATGGGGCAGTGTATTTTTCGAAGATTGACCTTCGTTCAGGGTATCATCAGATAAGGGTCAGAGAGCAGGACGTACACAAAACAGCATTTTGTTGTCACTATGGGCACTATGAGTTTTTGGTCATGCCATTTGGTTTGACAAATGCACCTGCCACATTTCAATCCTGCATGAATCATATATTTAACAAGCAGTTGCGGAAATACTTGTTGGTGTTCTTTGATGATTTGCTCATTTACAGTCAGACTTGGGAGGAGCACTTGAGACATCTTGACGAGGTCTTGAGTATCATGGAGGAGCAGTCACTCTACGCTAAGGCTTCAAAATGCGAGTTTGGCCTTAGAGAGATATTATATTTGGGGCATGTGATCAGTGCAGAGGTAGTACAGGTCCATCAGGAGAAGATACAGGCGATACTTGATTGGCCACCACCTAGGACACTCACAGAGTTATGAGGTTTCTTTGGATTGTACAGTTATTATAGGCGGTTTGTGAGGGGATTTTCACAGTTGGGAGCACCTTTGACAAATTTGTCAAAGAAAGGTGCATTTAGTTGGTCAAAGGATGCACAACGAGCTTTTGATAAGCTCAAGTAGGTGATGAGTAGTTGCCCAGTATTGGCGCTTCCAGATTTCACACAGCCGTTTGTTTTGGAGTGTGATGCCTCAGGTGAGGGCATAGGAGTGGTGTTGATGCAAAACAGACACCCCATAGCTTTTGAGAGCCGTAAGTTGAGGGGACCAGAGAGACTATACTCCATCTATGATAAGGAGATGCACGCCATTATGCACGCCTTGGCGAAATTCAGACAGTACTTAGTTGGAGGGAAGTTTGTGGTGAGGACCGACCACAACATCCTCAAATACTTCTTGGAGTAGAGGGATTTGAATGAGAGGCAGCAAAAGTGGGTTAGCAGGATACAGGCCTATGACTTTGATATAGAGTACGTGAAGAGAAAGAAGAATGTTGTGGCAGATGCCCTCTCCAGGAGACCTTCAGCTTGCTCACTTTCAGAGATTTCCGCAGATTGGAAATCACTCTTGTTGGTAGAGTACTCCAAGAATAAGTTTGCTTGTGAGTTGATGGATGGGTTGATTCAGGATGACAGGTACCGAGTGGTGGACGATGTGATTTACTACAAGGATAGGATTTACTTGGTGCCAGAGTCTAGATTGAAAGAGAAGATAGTGCAGGCTTCTCATGACACTCCCTTAGTAGGCCATCAGGGCTATTTCAAAACTTACAGACAGATCAGAGAGAGGTTCTCTTGGAAGGGCCCCAAGGATGATGTATTGAGACATGTTAGGGAGTGTGTGACTTGTCAGCAGAACAAGTCAGAGCATACGCATCCGGCCGGATTGCTACAGCCATTGCCTATTCCGGAGCAGAAATGGGAGAGCATTTCTATGGACTTCATCACAGGTCTACTTAAGGTGCATGGGAGAGATAGTATCTTTGTGGTGGTGGATCGGTTGATGAAGTACGCTCACTTCTTTGCTATTCCAACTGTTATTTCTCAGGGAGATCTTTATATTACACGGGCTACCCGGGAGCATAGTCAGTGACCGGGATAGTAGATTCATGAGTGCATTCTCGCAGGAGTTGTTTAGGTTGGCGAGTACTGAGTTGACTTCGAGCACGAGTTATCACCATCAGACAGAGGTTGTGAACAAATGGGTTGAGGGGTACTTGCGCAACTACATTGCAGGGCAACAACCGGCATGGATTAAGTGGTTGCACTTGGGGGAGTATTGCTATAATACCACTTATCATATGTCCATTGGGATGAGTCCTTTCAGAGCTTTGTACAGCTACGATGTACCTTCATTTATGGAGATGGCTTTTGGTGATAGCAGGGCCCCCAAAGCCAAGGATTGGATTTAGGAGAATCAGGATATTTTGAGGGTACTCAAAGATAACCTACAGGTGGCACAGAATCAGCAAAAGACATATGCTGATAGACACAGGCTTGAGCGCAGTCTCGAGGTTGGTGATTTGGTATACCTTCGCTTGCAGCCCTATAGATAGTCTTCTCTTAAGAAGAGCGGAGTCGAGAAGCTCAAGCCCAGATTCTATGGACCTTACAGGATTATCAGGCGGGTTGGAGAGGTAGCATATGAGTTGGAGCTGCCAAAGAGTAGCAAGATTCATAATGTATTCCATGTTTCGTGCCTCAAGAAGGCATTGGGTTAGCGGGTTACTTCTTCGTAAGAGCTTCCACCATTGGATGAGGAGGGACATTTGGTCTTAGTCCCCGAGGAGATTGTAGATACTCGAGAGAGGAGGTTGAGGAACAGGGTGGTGAAGGAGTATTTGGTGAGATGGAAAGATTTGCCAGCTGAAGATGCCACATGGGAGCATGAGCAGATTCTACAGCACCCGAGCTTGCAATTGCTTGAGGACAAGCAATTTCGGGAAGGGAGGACTGTAATGTCCCCTTCACGATAGCACATCAGGAGGACACGTAGCCTTTTTGTTCCCGAGGCTAACGTTGGATTGAAGGGAACCATTTATTTAATTAGTTGTGTATCACCTAATTTCAAGTTCAACTTATGAGGTGATGCAAATTAATTAATTAAATATTTTGATAAAGTGACTTTACAAAATAGGCAAGGTGATTCATTGAAATATTTATTTTTATGGGGACTTTATAAAGTCACTTTCTTTTGGGTGTAAAAGTGACTTTGAGAAATATTTAAGACATTACTTTATAAAAGTCACTTCTAATTGTTGAATGAGAGAATACAAAAGAAAAGAGAGCTTCTTTTTGAAGGCACTTTTGAGCTGCATATTTTTCACGGGAAGTTGAGCGCGCCTCCTGGCCTAGGGTTTTAAGACCCTCATAGCTTGGTTTTGGGTGTGAGATATCACCCCTAGCTAAGGGAAATCGGGTTTGAGTAAGAGATTTGCAGTCTATACTTGAACTGGATGTATTCATGTTTTTGAGAAGTCTCATTTTGAAGGATTTGAAGAATTTTGGTTTGGAGATTTCATTGACATCTATTTGCTGATCATAGAGGGACGGTTTGCATTTTGAGGGACTTTCCATCCAAGAAGGAACTCGAATCTGGTCATATTGTTTTGCTGCAACATTCTACAGGGACGTCCATCAGCATAATGAAGGGATTCGACTTGCACACAGGAGTCCTCTATAAATCGCATTTTTGCTTCTAAAGAGGTCGCCTGGCATTAGGGAGCACAGCAGCATCGTTGTGGGACAAAAAGGACGACTATCTTATGGATTTAGCATTTGTCTCTTATGATTGTAACTTCAGAAGGATGACGAGTGTTCCAGGTTCTTCATTTCTTTATGAACTGCTCTAAAAACATATAAACTTTCATGTAATGCTGTTAAATATATAATGTCTAGGAGATGTTACTGTAGGAAGCAATTGCATTCTCTGATATTGGCATTTTTGTTATTGCTGTTTGATAACAGCCATATGCTTTATATACTCAGACATGTCATAGTTAAGGATTGAGCAGAAATGCTGGGTTATCATCTTATTTATGCACAACATGGCATTCTATCCATAATGTTCAGTCTGGCTGCAATATGTTTGACAAAATATCTTCCAATGTGCTTGCATTATATAGAACAGGGTTTCATGCCAAGTGTTTGTCAAATTGACCTTGGCTGTAGGCAGTCATTTCATGTCTGAATCTTCATGTTTATGTAACTGGATATACACAAAAAAGTGAGTTGCATATCATTTTGTTATTTGTCTTGTGGTATTACAATCCTTTACAAGCTCACAAAAAGCATTGACATCAAACCCAGCAAAACCACTCAGACTGAAATGTCTTACCAGCAAAACAAAAGTTGCAGGGAAAGTGTGGACAAAAATATCTGAGGCAGAAACTAGAACTTAAACAGCAAATTGACAAGACACATTTCAGTGGTTATTTTGGTGATCCTAAGTCAAAATATCAGATTCCTATTATCTTGCAAGTGTTTGATAGAATTCCCATGCAAAGAATTTATTTTGTGTAATGTGTTTTTGGGTCAAGAACTCAGAAATTTCAGATCAGACCTTGCATACTAACTGTTTGATGAAATGCCTCTTATACAAAACTGAAAATTTAAGGACAGTGTTAGTTAGGCATCTGATGGTGGTATCAGAGCATCTTTAACAGCATCTTTGACAACATACAACGAGCTCCCTTCAAATCAAACAAACACCAAAATTTCCATACCTTCCAAGAAGGCACTTTACAAAAACCAGGTTCAGGTCCATGACTGTAAACACCCAGAAATCCAAAATATCAGTCCAAAACTTTTGAAAATCACACCAAAACTGAAGCCAAACCCAAGCACACCAAAAACTCCTAAAAATACTAAAAAATCTTCATGTTTTCTCCTTTGGAAATAAATCTTTGAAGCTCCTGTTGAAATAAACTTTGAACCAACACCAATATCTGACTAGGGTGGATATTTCACCACCGAAATCAGCCCAATAATGGAGGGTTTTTGTCCTCACAATGTTTTCCAAGCAACCAGAGAAATTCCAGCAGCATATCTGTAAGTTGTCAAGTCCGCATAATAAAAAATGAGAGCCAAACTTCTTTTTTAAAAGATTAGGGGTTCTGGACTCCAAAAGACTTTTAATTCCATCATAAAAACCCAACGCCCCTCTTGATTCAGAGGGGAAACATATTTTCATATTGAAAAGGCCTTAGATAGTTAATCAATATTATCGTTGGTTCTATTAATTACTAGCTACAGTTCCAAGAGAAAGTGTTGCTGCTAAAATTATAGTGTCGTCTTCCTTCTATGTAAATATATAGGACGCTATCTTTCATACCGTCGATTGTACCCAAACTGGTGCGGATTGCACTGTGCTAAATATTCTTGTAGTTTTAGTATTTATCCGGCTGTGCACTATTGCAAGGTTGAAATCTATATATATCTTCCACAAGAGACTTTGTATTTTGGAATATCTCATGGTTTAAAATTTTCGTGATTGCTAAAGGAATGTTATCAGGTCTTAGTGAATTCTGCCATCGCCGCCCCATTATTTTGCCGTTTGATATTTGACAAAGGTCTTAACACGATGTAAGGAGTGGTAGTGATATTCAAGCATACACGATATAAGGAGTGGTAGTGTTATACAAGCATACCAGGAATGATCTCTTTCATAAAGACAAATGAGAATGTGCTTACATTTGTTCTTTGTTGGACCTATTACTATTGCCAGGTGCTGAGGAGTCACATATGCACAAGATGGTAGTCTACAAGTATATTCTCAAATGGATGAAGATTTATAGGGTATGTCCAATGCCAAAGTACTCTTCCAAAATATCATTCATGAATGTAGTTGACATCTAACTGCATAGTGCCGCCACTTCATACACAGCCGTAAATGGGAATGGTCGAAGCATAATCAGGAAGTGGAGTCGGGCCGGTATAAGGGAGCCAATGTTTGATGAGGTTTGTGTTGTTCAGTGATTAGCATCATTCATATGCGTCTCTATTGCCAATGTTCGATGAGTTTGTGATATTCAGTGATAAGCATCATTCATATGCGTATAAGTCATTCATTACCATCTCTATTCATCATGTTGGATCCGAATTCTTAGTTGTTGTAAACACATAGGTATGTTTATGCTATCTTAAGGTTTATACCCTGGCCATGTATGTCATTGCTTTCACAAGATGAAATGATTTGTAGAAATCTCCTGCATAGCATGAGATATTTGTAACACTCCCTGCATATGAAATCTATATCATTTCTTACAATTTCTGTATTGTAAAGCTTTGTGCTGTTACTCTATCATTGTATTGGATTCAAGCATTGTCATTGCTCAATCATTGGAAGCAAGTTTCCAAATTATATGGCACCAACTCGCAAACCGAAACCATAAAACCAATAAGTAAAAATTGGAATAGCAAGGAAGTTGAAGTTGATGTTATATTTCTGGGTAGAGGATTTTACAAAATCTGTATATCTAGAGAAATATAAAAACAATTGCAATACAATATTGGAGGAGAATTATCCTTCTTTGTTTAAATTACATTATTGCATGATCATGTTTTTAAAACATTTGGAAAAAATACATAAACATCTAGAACAATCCAGTGCTAGCATTTTGTCAAACACTTATAAAATTCAAGAAAATTAGTTCAACACTTTACAACTTTGGATGTCTTGATGTTTTATTTTGTCACTTTTGTGACAACACAAAAATGAATAGTGGATGAGGAAATCCTCTCTTCAAATTCATAGTGGAAGCTCTTTGATTTAATCTACTGTAAAATCTAAAACATAAACAAGCTTGCTAATATGAATATTGTACAATCTATTCTTTGGGGTTTTGCATAAGGATAAAATAAATAAGCAAACTTAACCTATTTATTTTGATCTCAAAGATTAGAGCATGAGACTTTGAAGGACTCATATTGCACCAATGAATTTTCCCAATTTATGATAGCCAAAACGTAGACATAAGACAACCTACCCATCGTTAAGCCATTCTAGTTAAGTATTTAATCAATTTTAAGAAACATAGATCTTCCTTATTAATTGTCTTCTTCGAAAAATTACATGGACTTTTCTAACTTTGAATGAAAATATTGGTAACATAAGCAAGCTTCAATTTTTCATTCATTGCACACAAATGCTTAAAGAATTTAATCTAACTTCGAACTTGCATGACAATATATGTAACATAAATCCAGCATCAACTCTCATTACATTTTATTTGTAAATGGCACATATTTATAGCCTTTAGTTGCAGCTTCTTGAAGTTTCAAAAAATAAATAAATAATTGCTTTGAAAGCAATTCTATCTTCATTTTTTCATCCTTTGAAATCAAGTAATATAAATATTACTTTCTTTCCATTTTTACTAGTCATTCTAAGCATCCATGTGAATTGAGGGCTCGAATTTATTGATTTTGTCTTTAATTTGCTTTAAATGATCCCCATCACCTTTGAAATTAATAAAATATTGACATGTTTCATCTTGGGAATCACTTTGAATGGAGGGCTTAGATTCATTGCTTTTTCTTCTTTATTTCTCTTTATATTCCTTCCGATCTTTACTTGAGTGCATATACTAACTTGGGTGCCACTTTGTTTCTATCTTTGTTTTGGCAAAAAAAATGCCATTTTAGTGTCTAGAAGAATTTAGGTGCATAATCGTTGTTTGCAGCTTGATCTTGGCATCATAAAACATTCTAATCTAATTCTCATAAGGGATTTGCTTATGTGAATGAAAATTCTGAGTTACTTTGATTTTGGAACTCAATGAAGATTTTCCTTGATGGATGACAAATTGGGGGTTTGGACCACTTAATGCCAAATTGTTGGTTATCGAAGATTTTCCGCGATGGATGCCAAATCAGGAACTTGCTTCAAATGCCAAAAACAAAAGTTGGTGCTCATCAAGAGTTTTCCTTGATAGACACCAAAACTAAAGATTTTAAAATATTGCAATTTACAAAGCAATCGAATAAATCAACTTTATTATCATATGGGTTTATATACATCTAATGGCGGTGAACAAAGTGCTTGAAATAGCACTCACATGGTTCACAATATATAACCAACTATCCCACGTAACAAAACAACCCAAAACAAATAATAAAAAAACATAAACAAACTAACAATCAGCCTATCTACGTGGAAAGAATGATGGAATACCCAACATAAAATGCGAAAAAATGAACAAGGCATGGGTGCTTGGAGTGATTTTTGATGAGTTTTCAAATGATTTTGTAGAAGCTTTTAATCTTTCATTCAAGTTGCTCCATTTTTTCATTCTTGAATGCTACGTCATAAAACCTTTGTTGTTTACCATCATTTTACTACTTCCTAAAACCATTTTCACTTGATGAAGTTTGAATGTATATTGTTGGCTTTTTTCCATTGCCATCTACCTTGTTGGGACTCAATCCCACAATGTCAAATTTTGTGCGAGTCCCTTCCCTTTTGTGTGTAATGTCCCCTTCTCAGTCCTAAGCTTTTTAGTGATCGTTAGCCTATTTTAGGAGTCCCGTAGGCTATTCGGAGGCGTTTCAGGGGATTCCAAGATTCTTGTGGGATTCTTGTCAGCACTTTAGGGGGTAATTGCAAAGGATTGCCAGAGTGTTTTTTGGATTTTTTTTGGTTTTCTGAGATCCTTGGTGGGCAGTATTGCTAATTTTAGCAATGTCTATTTTTAACACTTATTATTTTTAGTAAGTTCAACTGCATCTCAGTTTGGGCTAATTTGGCATTTGGACACTATTTTTAGTAGTTTGCTATTTTTAAGTGTTATTTTTGGCAATTGGTCCTAGCAGTAGTTCAATGTAGGGTTTCCAGTTCCAGGAGTGGTGGTGGTTTCAGCTGTTGAGCTTTGTTATTTTTGCCAGTTTAGTCACCCACCATTTTTGGAGTTTGAGAAAGGCAAATTTTAAGTTATAAAGTTCACTTTTGGACCCTCCTTGTACCCCATGCCTAGTATGGTGACTTAAGTTATTTTTAAAAGGTGATTTTGCTCATTCTAAGGTGGATGCCAAAGTTGGGAGTTTAAGTGAAAATTAAAATAAAATATCTTTTCTTTGAGTTGGGTGTCCCTTTTGGAGGGAAAAGGAGTTTGAAATGTGGAGCCCTAATTTCTATTTAAACCCCTCTCTATGCTCTCATTTGGTTATGCAATTTTATGATAACCCTTAAGTGTTGCTGAATTGGTGTGAGAATCCTTGGGCTTTGAGGATGAAAACCCTCAAGGTTGGCTCTAGTTTCGGAGTTGCAAGATACTCCCTAGCTGGACGTGGGTGTGGTTTCACTGCAGGAGTCACCATTGAAGTTCATTGGTGATGGCTTTTAGCTTTTTTCTAGTTTTAGCTTGTTATGATGTTTTCTAGCTATGCAATTTTTGGTGTAAGTGTTGATTTGCAGCTTTAGGAGCATTTTGGGAGTGTTATTTCAGACTTTTTGCAGTTGCTGGTCATTACTTTCCTAGCCCAGCTGTACCACCTTTGTGCTCATGTTGATTGGAGTGTTGGAGATCTTTTTTTGGGTATTGAGCTATTCCAATCCTAAGCCTTGAGCACCCCTTTCCACAAGTTTACAGATTTTTTGGAGGAGTTTCTGATTTTTCCTAGCTGGTCGCCCCTCTCTACCAGTCATACCATTTGGGGTTTTTGGGTGCTTTGGAAGTTATGCATCATTTCTGCCTCTTTGTTTGCTGTTCTGTTGTTTTGGGAGGTGCCTGGACTCTACCTTTGCCTTGCAAGGATCCTGGAAGGGTTCTATGGAGATTTGATGGAGTTATGATCTTTTGGTATCTTGCCCATTGAAGTTTCAGACTGCTACAACCTTCTTATCAGACCTGTAGCAGCAGCATTTCAGACCTTCTTCAGTCCTTTGGGGGTCATTCCATTGAGGTATAATTTTTATATTTTGTTGGGGAATACTCTACTGCATGTCGGGGTTCCATTTTGGGGTGTTGTGCCAAGATTTCCTTAGCATTTTCGCATTGTAGCAGCAGCATATGACATTTTGAAATTGATTGTAATGAGCTCATTGTAACACCGTTTGGTAGTACCATCGGTGATTTGCTCTTTTGATTATTGCTACTTACCCCATTGAATAAGTGGTGCTCCTGCTGAATAAGTGGTTGGGTTTTCTTTACTTTCATGTTATGCTCACTGAATAAGTGGATGAGTTTTCCTTATTGTCATGTTATGCCTGTTGAATAAGCGAAGGATATTTCTTTTGGTTGGTCGGCTAGTCGCCAATGCTTTCTTTGCTAGTTGTAATTCTCGCTGAATAAGCGGAGGTTTCATTTCATGTTTGGAGATTTCATACTCACCCCACTTAACAAGTGGTTAATTACATAAGCACTTTTACCACCGTATGCTCTCACCTTGCCCACATCGGGATTTGGGTGATCAAAAAGTGGAAGGTGTTTACTTTTAGTTGACTATTTGATTATCACTTACCCCACTGAATAAGTGGATGCTTTCAGTTAATGCAATGTATACCGTACTGTTGTATGCTCTCACCTTGCCCACATTGGGATTTGGCTGATCAGAAAGTGGAGGGTAGCTTTATTCAGTTGATTATCATTGTTATTTTGGCTAATGCTAATGGATGCAATTTTGGGAAAAAATTGGGGTGGATATTACATTGTCTGTCTAACCCTATTTGACCCATTACTTATAATCGATCTGAGAAATCTTTATGTGGGTCTTCATTTGTGATTTTTGCTTTGGTGTGTTTCTTTGTTGTCCCCCTGTGGTGGAAATTGCCAAAATCCATAAAGGTCCAAGTGTGAAGGCTTTGTGCTTAAAATCCTAAGTGTTTTTACTTGGTCATATTGCCTATACTTACTATTTATAGTAAGTCATATCTGGATCAATTGTCATCATACCTACATCCAGAAAATATGATTGGATCACTCTTTGAGCTAGTGTTGGGTGATTTATTGGGGATTAATGATTTATTATATTATTAAAGTTAATTGACTTTAATAATATTAATATTTAATGATGGCTTTATTGAAAAGGTGATATAAGGGTTGAATGGAAATAATAAAGTATATTTAATGATGCTTTATTAATTTATTATTTTAAAAGCCAAATGCATCAAAAGCAAATATTTATTTTATTTAATTATTTGGCCAAGTGGAGATTTGGAGCATAAAAGCCAAAATCATTTGCTTTTGGATTATCATTGTTTATTTTATAAAAACTTGTGCAAATTGGAGAAACTGAGCAAGGGTTTGCTGGTTTTGGAGATTCAAGCTTTTTGAGGATGAAAACCCTTAGAGAGAACAATGTCTACAGGTGTGGAAGATCATCCAAGGGCATTCTGAGAGATAGTCTCATATAGAGATTATTACAAAGCTTCATTGATTTTCCTGGAGATCATCATTTAGGGGTTTTATAGAGTTTCAAGGTTCAGTTTGATAATCAATTTGAAGGGACATTCAGGGTGGAACCATACAGAGATTTGGAGATTGTTGATGTTCTTAGTTGTTGATCAAACTCTTTCAGATCTATATTATTGCATATTATGTAATTCAGGTATGATTCTAATGCAATTCCTTAAGCTATAATCAAATATGAGTTATTAATTTCATGCAATTGGTTTATTTGCAAATATCTATATTTTTTGTATTTCCTAGTAAAAGCCCTAGATCAGAGGGGTTTATTATATTTCATTTGCAGGTGCACATCTATATAGTGCTCCTAGTAGTTGATGCTACAAAACTCCTAGGTTGACTTGGGACCTTGGGATCTTATTTGGTTTTAAGGTGGATTAGTTTGTTGTTTCTAGAGTTGTGATGGCATTGCTTGAGGACAAGCAATCTTTGCGGAGGGAGGACTGTAATGTCCGCTTTTTCGGTGTTCCTTATTTGGGCCAATTTGGTGATTTGACTCATTATTTTTAGTAAGTGCTATATTTAGTAACTGGTCTTGGCAGTAGTGTTGTACAGGGTTTCCAGATTGGGTAGGGCTTGACAGTTGTTTGGTGAGTTCTAATGTTTTGGCATATTATTCACTAAAGTCTTCAAAAGGTGATTTTATGACTTATGTTATAAGTTATAACATTATAAAAGAACCCTCCCTGTGATGTCCCATCCTAGTCAGCGCAGCTGGTTATGTGGTTAGCCTATCATTTTGATCCTCGTAGGCTGACAGATGTGTGCAGAGGATCATCTGAGGCAGTTACTCAGTGTTCTGTAGCTTCAGTGTTGCAGTTGTTTCAGGTTTGGGCCTTCGCAAAATCATTCAGAGAGGTTTTTCAGAGACTTTCTATTTTTAGAAAGTAGGGCAGGTGGAAGCTGCTATTTTTGGCAGGGCACCTGGTTCAACTGGTCAGCTCAGATTCGACCCAGTACATTAGTTTGTTGGTCAGATGGGAGAATAACGGAGTATTTAATGATTTATTAAATATTTAATATTTTGACTTTATATTATAAAGTCACTTTATTAATGTATTTAAATATTAATTTAAAGGGGCGTATTATAAAGTATTTATTATACTTTATAATAAAATGATAATATTTGACATAATGAATATTTATTATTCATTAATGAAGGCGCCAATTATTAAATGATTTTCTCCTAAGTCAAAGCGCAATATTTAATCATTTATTTAAGTGATTATTAAAAGAAGACTTTGGGTCGAATTTTTGCAAGAGAGTATATATTCACAGGAAAGACAAATCGAACCATTATGATATGTTATTCAAATTTGTCTTGTACTTGCTCTGAGCATTGGAGTTTGCAAAACCTAGGGTTTCAGCAGACGAATAGATTCTGGAGAACGATACCTCTTCAGAGTTTGGCATACTGAGACTGTGCAATACCAGTTGAAGATTGTCTTCTTGGTGGCTTCATTCAGAAGTTATAGTCGATCATATTGAATCGATTTCAGAAGGTTTACACAGAGTTCTTCATCAGTTATCATTGGCGCACCCCATAGAGATTGTTTCACAGGGATCTGACACTTTCCAGTGAGGCCGTACTTTATTGAATGTTGTTGCTGTACAGGCCGTACTGTTGTACCTGCAAGGGAGCCGTACCTTCTCCTCAGAAGAAATCGCTTGGGTTTATCTCTTCCAGTCTTTGGCAGTGAGGGCGCCTAGGGTTTACAGAGCTCCAATATCATCTTTCAGGGCCTGAAGACTGTGTTCCTTGCTCAGCCGTACATTTTCCATTTGCTATTTGGTGGCTGCAAGAAGAAACCAGGTTCCTTATAATAAATTAGTATTTCATTTATATGTTCATTTTTGACATTGTAAATGCTCTGAAACTTCAATAAATTGATGCGCATATTTTCTCTGAGCAAATCCTACGCATATTTCATGTTCTATGATTTTTTATAAATTTTCCAAGCATTTATTAAGGAAATCGCAGCTTTCTCTTATTTATCAAAAACCACAAAAAAATACAAAAACAATCAAAACAAACAAAATCAAAGTTTACAGTTAAGGTTTCGGGGTTGAGAACCACCAGGGTTCTTACACTCCCCCCCCTTGGCCTAGTTGAGCAACGTTGTTTTTTAAAAAAGGGACAATCTATTTCAAGTGGGCGCTTAGAAAAGAGGTTTATTTATCATTTTTTAAGGCTAATTTTATGCTTCATAAAGTGGGACGCCTAGTTTGGGCTTAATGTCAATTTTAAATAAAAAATCAAAAGTGGAATTTTAGAGGCAAAAAGTTGGACGCCCCTCTTGGGGTAACTTCTTGTCATTTCATAAAGTGAAATGAGAGGGGAAATATATTCAAATTCAAATGCAAGTTGCCCTAATTCTTCCCTTAATAAATATGGGTTTGAGCTCTCATTTGTATATGGAGGATTTGACAACTTAAGGAGACTCTATTGGATTGTTTCCAGAACTTATACATTGCTGGTTGAGGACGATAATCCTCTCCTTTAGTTTCTGGTTTCGGTGGTGAAAGACCCACCCTAGCTGGTTGGAGTGATTCTACCTTAAGAATCACCATTGTTTTTAGAAGTTTGATCTTTCTAGGGTTTCAAGTATGAAGTTATATGAAGTTTTTTGAAGTGTTAATTTTTGGAGTGTTTGGTAATGATTTTTTATGCCTTTTTGGAGTGCTTCTTTGGAGGTTTTGTTGGTTTTCAGACCTCGTCTATACCCTTGCAAGGACAGGCCGTACCCCTCTATTTGGCATGTGATGATTAAAGGTTTGGCGTTGTGCTATGGGTTTACCGTTTTACCATTGAATTTCCTATGCTGGGCAATCTTATTGGAGGAGGTTGCGGAATTTAAAATGATGCACTTGATTTTCTAGAACCAAATCACCCCTAGGCAGGCCATATAGCTGCCGGGAGGAAATTTGTGGGTGTATGTCAGATTTCTGGGTATGATTGGGGTTGCAAACCATTCCATAGCAGGCGCCTAGAAAGATAAAGGGGATTTCAGGTGATAGTATATATATTTGAATGTTCAGAAAATTAATATGAATTAATCTCTAAATCGCCATTGTCCTTTTCCATCGCCTATGTTCAGCTACAGCAGATCTGATATGTTTGGTAATGCCTAGAAATGGTTGTGGATCATTGTTTCTGAGCAGAACTGCAAGTTAGAACAGAGTGGGAGTGGTTGAAGAAAGTTGGGGAGAGTCTAAATGGTTTATTTGTTGCAGCTGAGTCCCCTTTCTGGTAGTGTTGATTAAGGATATTAGTCCTGGGCTGACTGTTATTACTTAGAAGATTATATCAGCAGGTCTATAATGGGTGCAATATGCAAATCTGTTAAGGTTATTCATATTTTGGGGTGTACTTTGGAGTGTGGACTCCTTGGGGAAGAAGGTACTGTTTGCAGTACCCACTGTACTCACTATGTCAGACCTGGTATTTGCTCAGAAAAGCCTAACAGACCCATCCAATTCGCAGAGCAGTCAGTTATAAGGTGTTTGTTGGTGAGATTTTAGGTGCTTCTTTAGTCTCAGGTCATTTGAGGTTGGATTCCTAGCACTTGAAGACCTGCTGGGCAAAATTTATTTGCCGTCCTACCTGGAACGGAGTGTTCCATGCCCTTTTCCAGACCTGTAACTTGTATTTCATCACTCCTTTGAGGTATTTGCAAACTTTATCAAAACTATGATTCTCATGGCCCAATAATATTCCCTCACCAGGATGACTAACTCACAGGAATGGTGAATGAGCTAATTCACATCTGTAATGTCCCCATTTTGGCCATATGTTCTTCATTTGGATTTAGCCTATTTCCGGGAATCCATAGGCTACTCAGATGTGCGAATTTAGGATTTCCACTTTCAATAAGTCTTGCTTCCAGCTCAGTTCAGCTTTCTATTGGTTTTGTGATGAACTTACTATTTTTGGCATTGGCTATTTTTAGTAAGTCTAGTTTTGGTAGTGGTCTAGTTGGCAGCACTTCAGTGAGTTCTTTTGTTGGAGCAGTTGAGTTATTCTAGTTGTGGCTTTAGAAGTGTAATTTTTGGAGAAATAGTATATTTCAAGGCATTAATGTTTTAATTTCAAGTTGACCCCTTGGCCTAGTGCATTAACTTAAGTTGTTTTAAAAGGTGGACATGAAGGGGGGACGCTTCATGAAGTAAATATTTAATATTTTCTAAAGTATTTTGTGCCTTGAAGTTTGGACACCTAAATAAGGTGGAATAAAGTGTTTTAAAAATTAAAAATATTTCAAAGATGAAATAGGCGTCCCTTTTGGAGGGAAAAAAAATAGAAGCTGAAGAGCCATCAGTCACCTTCAAAGTTATAAAAGCAAGCCTTGCTCCAACATTTGATCATCTTTGGTTTATGATATCGTTATGCTGCTGGTTTGAAATCTAGAATCCGGCTAAGGGAAAGCTTAGCAAATTTACTCCATTCTTCAGGCCTGAAACTATGGTTCCCTAGATGGTCTTTTGGGAGTGTGATTCATTCAGAAGTGCATATTGAGCATCAAAGTGAAGGAATTGGTGATTTTTATCAGTTTTGTGTTTGTTGGTTTATGACAGGCTAAATCAAGTTTTCATTTACAACTTTTGGTGTGAATTTATTTAGCTTATGGGTATTGGTTCTATTGATTCCTATGCTAGAGGCGACCCTACTTATGCATTTGCAAATTTTAATTCAAAGTCTCCAATTTTTTATTGAAGTTCGCCCCTCTTGGGAGGCCGTACCATGTACTTATAGCCTTGGGATTTGTGCTGGGCTTTAGGGACCAATTTGCACCTATTTTTTCAATAGTTCTTGGTTGCCTAGCTTGGAAAATGCTATGTTTGCAATTTCATTGGAATTTGTGAAGTTGGGTAGGAGAAATAAGCAAATTTGGTGGTTGTGAAGTTGCTGGTTATTCAATGGCTGGAGTTGATTTTCACTTACAGCTCTTAGAGTGAATTTATTTTGGTTGTGGGTGTTTTCTCAATAGTCTCCTTTGCCTATGGCGTACCTAAATGTTCATTTGCAGATTTTATGGGAAAGTATATGATTTTATAGACAAGGTCGCTCCATTCCCTTGGCCGTCCCTTGTCTTTCTGTTATTGAATGGTGTGCTGGGCAGATTTCGTGGTGATTGGAATCAAGTTGGTGTTCTATTAAGGTCGCCCAGCCTTGAAGGTGTTCCAACTTCAGTTTCATGTGCATTGGTGAAAGGTTGTCCCACATTTGAAGCATTTTGTTGAAGACTTAGCTTGCTGGTCTGAACTTCAATTTGCAGGTTTTCATATCAGACCTATATACTTCTGTTCTATGCTCTATTTCTCTGATGTTTCAATTCATAATTGGGATCAGAGTATAGTGTAATTACTAATGCTATTTTGGAGTAGATTTCTATGGAATAATCTTTGTAATTTGCAGATATTTTGCATTATAAGACTGAGAATTAGTACTATTCCAGTCATTCATATTTCTGCATTTACTTTGTGTTTAAGCAACATTGTAACCCCTAGATGGTTTACCGCCAGTGTGGAGGAAAAGTACATTTTGTAACTTTCAATTCACACCCACTGTTTAAGTGGAGAATCCCCACTCCCAAGTGGATGCCTGCTAAGCGGATGAAGTGTATTTCATTGTAATTATCTTTCCCCCCACTAAACAAGTGGTAGCGTGGATTGCTCATGGTCGGATCACCGCCTACATTTCATTTCCAGCTTTGTATTTCAAGTTCAGATTATTATTAACGATCCCATCACCATAAGCTATCACCTCGCCTTCAATAGGATCTTGGTGAAGGTTACTTTCAAGTTGGATATCTTTTGGGATCTAACACTAACATTTGGCGTAGTGCTGGTTTGTGTTGTGAAAATCCAAGAAAAAATTAAGGGGCATATTTCAACATCTTCCGGATATCACTCCGAAAATGGGGACATTACATTTTCTCTACTACTTGATCTCAAAGGCTGCTTGTTTGTCCATGAGGTTACCTCTCTTGATGTATTATATATATGATTGATCATCTTTTAGTTTCTAAAGACAAGACTAAGCATGGTTTATACCATTGAATTTACCTTTTCTTTCTTGAGTTAATTTTTTTTATAAAAAACTAATACCATTTTTCACTAATATGGAAGTTGCTTTGGCCTTGGATGTTAGGTGTGATCCTAGGGGGAGTACCTTGCTCAACCCTCTTAGCCTTTTGCACTCCTTGATGAGCATTATCAGATCTTATCTTGGTCCCTTTATGGTGATTGATGATGACATTAGTGACTTCACCATTTCTGGCCCAGACAGTGATACTCGAGGAGACTTTCCTATCTCTAGTATTCCTCAGCTTTTGCTCTTTGGGGTTCTTGTTTCCCTTTCTTAGGTATTTGTACTAGTTTCTTGACCACTTGTGTTAGTGGTCCCCTGCTGTTTTGTATTTCTTTTATTTTGTTCTTTCCCTGTGTGGGGCCTTTCTAGGTTTCTGTTCCCAGAACTTTAATTGTAAACTGCTGTACTCTTGAATCCCATTGACCTACTTTTGCTCATCCGTGGACATCAATATTATTTTTTCTTTCTGTCTCATTATGTGATCATTAGAACTAGAAAGACTATTCAAAATGCAGTGAGGAGTGTATTTTCATGGTTAAAAATTGCTTCAGTTCAGCTTTTCTAAATTGCTTACTGTTTATTTATGCAGATGCGGGAGCATTATTGACATTTGGATGGGGTCTATATGGGCAGGTGAGCTCTATTTTCCAGAATTAAAGAGTAAAAGAATGTAGGATATATACACATTCATAATTATAGAGAGAGTGCACTTTGATGGCTTACAATGTGTGGTGTGTAGACTTTTACTTATTTTAATGAACAGTTGGATCTACAACTAAATTACCACAATTATAAAATGCAAATTTCTTTCTTCAAAAGATCATAAAGGGTGGACAATTTTCTTTGCTTGTATTGTCTGTCTTTATTGAACTTTATAGGGCTTGGAAGTTTCTTGTGGCTATAGCTTTTGATAACACAAAAACATGCGAACTTCCATTATTAATGTAAGTTTGCATGCTTGCTAGTTTTAATATGGTTGGGGTTTGTAGATAAGGAGGCAGGGGTGAGAGGAGGATGCAGGATGGTCATAGGAGCACAAGTAAAATAATTTGTAAACTGTATTTGCATGTTGATCATCAATTAAATTTCAAACTCAAAGTACATTAGGCCAATTTACAAACAAGATAAACTTTCAATGAGAAAAAGGATAGAGATAAAAACAAAAATTCAGAGAAAGTTTAACCCAATGAAAAGGATCTGTATCTTTTTTGTCCTAAGAAAATTTAAAATTTAGAATTTATATTTTTCAAAGTCCATCCATGTAAGCTGACATACGATTGATGCTGATAATTCAGTTGCTTCCTGGTTTATGCACAATATTCATTTTTTATAGTGATAGAAGTTAGTTTGATACAAATTTTAGACAAGCATTTGAGGTGAAGAAATGAGCACTTGTATTTGAAGAAAGTTCAACCAAATGAAAAGAAAGTCTCTTCTTGTTAGAATTATTGTCATTGATGTCAAAGGCGTATGGGAGATTGTTGGCAAGTTTATTGTCATTGATGTCAAGAAAGATATCATGAATGTTACAATGAAATTTGCTGATCCAAGAAGAAGAAATTGAAATGGCCAAAGGCCACGAAGTCTCACTCATTAATGCTGGTCAATTCCCCCATTTTGGTGTCCTCATTGGAAATTAAAAATAATTAAATTAAATTATGTTTAATTTATTTTATGGGCTGACCTCCCTTATTATGGCACCCCATTTTGAAATTGATTTTAAGTAAATCTATATTTTTATAGGGGCCGACCCCTTATTGAGCACCCAAGTTTGCTATTAAAAGGTGGATTGAAAGGGTATAAAATAATGAAGTCATCTCATTTGTGAAATATTGTATCCCTCTGAAAGGTTGCCTATCTTGGTGAAGATATAAAAAGAGTTTGTGGTATGTGGAGAAGGATGAGTGTGGAAGATAAAGAGATATATCATATATACACCAGCAGACTTGTGTGAAGAGAATATTATAGAAGATTATTCAAAGGCAGATTTTTGAAGGAAAATTATCAAGAAGAAGCATATTTTGTTGAGTTAGAGGTAGGTGCCTCGTATTGGAGAGGTCGGTGCCTCATATTAAAAGAAATTGGTGTCTTTTACTGAGATGGTGCTCAGTGGTAGGGATTGGTGTCTCTAGTGGGTTGGTGCCTCATATTAAAAGAGATTGGTGTCTCTTACTGAGTTGGTGCTCAGTTGTGGGGATTGGTGTCTCCAGTGGGTTGGTGCCTACAAATTAATGTAAAAAATTATTTATTTTGGTGGCTGGATTTAGATAGTAGATCCAAGCAGTTCTTATTCCGTGGTTTTCTCCTGAAAGTGTTTCCATGTAAATCTTGTGTTCTTGTGTTATTATTTTTTGATGTTGTGTATTTGAAGTTATTGTGATTATTAATTTGAAAAAGTAAAAGATAGTCTTATACTGATTCACCCCCCCTTCTCAATATAAGCATGTGCTCATCACTTTTTTGTACCAAGAAACTTTTAACTTTTAACTTTAGTAGTTAAATTTTGAATTACCATGGTAGCTGGCTTACAAGTGCTGGTAACTCAATTGCTTCCTAATTTACTCACATTCCTCTTTTATCTAGTACAATTTTTTTGAAACTGTTTGAGGTGAAAAAATAGTTTCATGTTCTAAAGATCTACTAACAATATTTGTTCTTAGTCTCAAGGGCATAGCCATTTGCAATTCAGCCTACTTGACATAACATATTTTCTTTGGGAAAATTCCTTTATTTATTTTGAATACTCTCAAAACCATTGATTGGAGCAATGCATGCTTTCTAATTTAGAAAATTATACAAAACTCTACAGCAGTGCATCATTATGCTTGGTGTGATATTAAATATATGATATAGTGTATATGTTTATATAAACATAAATTACATAATAAGTATATTTATTTATTTAAACATGTCCATAAAAGTATTTATTTATTTAAACATGTCCATAAAACACCCTATCATAACTTTTAGTTATAACTGATTTGTAACCCCCATTGATATTGTAAATAAATAAATAGGTATGCATACATTGTGTTATGCCTTATTCTTTTCTCACTCTCTTTTCTTCATTGTCGATCCATACCAAGATTGGTAATAGAGTAGGTTGACAGTGTTGATGAATCCCAGAAACGGTACAACATTGGTCATCAGTTGTGATGGTTAAACTTAAGATCATGTGAGTAGATGTGTGGAAGACATTTTATTTCAAATGTGAAGGACGCTGTGTGAAAGACATTGCATCTAAAGAGGCAGCCACACTCTAAACATTAAACCAGTCACATAGGGGTTTCTGAAACAGCCATGTTGAGGAGAAGAAGATTAGGTGTTCAATTATGTTGACGAAGTAGCAGGTAGTCTAGTATACATGTAAGTTGCAAAATTTTTGTGAGCATCTTTGTTCATATGCCTTGCAAATAAAAATAGTATCATATTCTTTGTGGAAAAGAAGTCTAAATTTCTACATACTTTTGAAAGCCACTCCAAACCTTAGGGTTTTGTAGTCTCTTAAATGAATTTGAAACTTTTTGTAATGTCCCCTTCTCAAGCCTAGTTAGTTTGGTGTTGGTTAGCCCATAGTTGAAAAACTCAGACTTGGCAATAACTCGGCAGGCCCAAAAATTTTAAAAACTCGGGACTAAACAAAAACTCGAGGAAAAACTCTGCAATTTTATCAAATATTTTAAAATACATAATTTTTTTTTTTAAATATTCTTCAAAAACACACATATTACTAATTTTGTAGAGCATATTGTTGATTTCCATCATTTATAAATCAAAATTAGAATTTAATACATATCATAGACCAAAAGCTGAGTTCAATCTCTAAATGAGTTACATTGCCACTTCCACTAGCCATGTCATATCTAGAAGTTGCCTCATCTAAAGAGATTTTTGGAAAGTTGTGCAATAATAACGTCTAAGTTAGCACACTCAAGAGTTATATTTCAAATCTTCAAGTCCTCATCACCTCATCACTATGTTCCACGGTGTTTCGGGGATGGGGACGACAAGGGACGCGTTTCTAGGACGTTTCCTAAGGGGCAATTTTTAGGGGACGGCAGGGGACGGCGACATACAAAATACATATATATATATATATGATTTTTTCAAAATTTATTAATATATTAGAGAGAGAGAGGGAAAGAGAGATATGTCAATAAATTAATAATTGATAACAACAATATCAATATGTAAATAAATCGCAAGAGTAGTACTATAACAGCATAAGAAATGTCATTAAAGCATTATAAAATTTATCACAGCAATATCAAACATCAATAAAACCATGGTCTATCAATATCCAAATGTCTCAAACATGTATCCAAAAGTCTCAAAGTTCAAACATGAAAATCAAAATTTAATAAAATCTCTTATCACAATGTTGTTCGTCTTTCTTGCTACTGAAAATTTCAAATTTAAGTTCAAACATGAAAATCAAAATTTAATAAAATCTCTTATACAATGCTGTTTGTCTTTCTTGCTATTGGAAACTTCAAATTTTTGTAGTTGCCAAAGGTTCGATTCAAGATTGTGAACAAATTCGCCTGCGTGAGAATGAGTTGAGCGCATGCCATAAGAATGAGCATAAAATAAAAATGTTAATATTATGTTTAGGGAAAAATTTTAACATTGGGAGAGATGGTGGGCCCTACCCTACATGATTAAGAAAGGAGGAATAAAAATTAAAATAATGGATTTTTTTATTGTTTTTTTAACCCTAGGAACCTCCCAGCCTGTGGGGGACAGCTAGCTTGTAATGTCCCCTTCTCAAGCCTGATCTTTCCAGTGACCGTTGGCCTATTCCGGAGACCCGTAGGCTAGTCGGAAGGTAAAATTAGGGTTTCCTATTTTGAAGGATGCTCTTGCTCGAGGTTGGTTGTTTCAATGGCAGATTCTTTCTGGGTTTTCAGAGAGCTTCGCAGTGGTATGTTCTTCTTGGCATTCTGAGCATCTTCAGGAATTTACTATTTTTAGTAAATTCTATTTCTGGCAGTGGTCCTTTTGGTATCGGCACAGTTGACCTTCCTCTTCGGTCGACTCAGTTGGCTTACTCAATTTTGGCTTTGGGGCATAACTGGAGAGATAAGTTGGATTATTTTAATTAAGTCATGTTTTAATATTATATTTTAACATTGACCCCCTTGGCCTAGCAACTTCACTTTAAGTTGTTTTAAAAGATGTTCTTTATGGTGGGCGCCTCATTTAAGGAATTAATGATATCTTTATTTAAAGATTTATTCCTAGCCTAAGTTGGACGCCAACTTCAAGGAAGGAATTAAATTATAATTAAAAAGTCAAAATTGAAGCTTTGGAGAAAGGGACGCCATATCTTGGGATTAGGGTTTGACTCTGGAATGATGGTTAGGGTTTCGAGAAGGTCAACGGAAAATTATAAAAGGAAGCCTTGGGTTCTCATTTCATCATCTTTTGTCGACAGGAATGTTATGCTGCCGGATTGGCTTGGGATTGCTTCGAGGAATGAAAGCCTCCTAGCTTGGCATTGCTTCTCGCTTGAAAGATAGCGACTAGTGGTGAGATAGTGTAGTCTATGTGATTTGCATTGGTATTTGTGCATTGTAATCGTTGTGTGGATTGTAGATCAGCCTTATGGCATATTAGTGAGTTTTTCTGGAGTTGCATTTCATTCAGCAGATTGTCATTTTAATTCATATATCAGAAAATACAAAAAAAATCTTTTTGGATACTGTCTCCTTCTATCTGTCTGCAAGGGGCGACCCTTTTCCAAAAGTTATAGATTTTATTTTGAAGGCTGTGATTTTTAAAGTAAAATCGCCCCTCTTGCTGGGCCGTACCATTTTCCTTTCTTGGGATTTGTGCCATTAATTCATATCAGTATTTTGAGTCAGTCTTTTGTGCCAATCTTGGGCGCCATCATCTTAGAGTCATATTGCATTCTGTTTCATGAGATTTGAGTGAGTCTGGAGATAGTTGTGAATGGATTTGTGAGTTACAGGGCTGCTGTTCGTGCACGTGGAAAACAGGACTGTCATAAATCAGATTTCAAGGTTGGTCTGTTTAGTGCAATTTCAGATCTAAGCTTTATTACTCAGTAAAGGAAACTCATTTATATTGTTGCAGCTCTATTTATATGTTGATTCACATTGATAGCAAGATATTATCTTTCATATTGTAAGCTGGCAGTAGTACTGACAGTAATGGTTATTCTTGCTTATCATAATTTGTAATGCTCAGTTTTCCGTTTAGTAATTGCAATTGTATTTCCTTTACCTCCGCCCTATGGTAGCTCCTTTCCCACTCTGGGTTAGAAAGCACATTTTGGGTGTTGAGTACTTTCAGCATTTTAGCTATTTCTCTTTCAAGCATTGTAATTTCTGTTATCTCCGCCATATGGTCGCCTCATTTCCATAATGGATTGAGTAGCACATACTTGGTGTCGAGTGTGCTTTCAGTATATTAGATTGTAGGGATCCTCTGACCACATACTCGTCGTTCGCCGACACATTCTTGGTTAGAGTTCTTGCATAAGCATTTGATTAAGATCCTCTGACCAATGCTCACACCTTGCCCACATCGGGATCCTGGTGTACATTCTGGTTAGAGTTGCTTCAGCATTGTTTTGGTTTAGCTGCTAACCTTAACGAGTGCATTGGTTTGTAACTTGCAATTTGAAAAAGTTAAAAAAAATTTGGCTTGGAATATTTCATAGCTGTCCCCGATACCAATGTCCCCCATCCGTACCGGGGACAGGGAACCATCCCCAAATGGCCGGGGACGTTTCCTGGCGTTTCCTACTGATTGGGCTAATTCGAGGACGGTAGGGGGACGCCCCCTTTGCGTCCCCTCGTCTCGAGGACGGCAGGGGACGAGGACAGTGGGTTTTGGGGCAAGGGATGCGTCCCCGTGTAACCCTGCCTCATCATTGTAATCAATTTTCTTTTTTGACAAGAGATCCTACTAACTAATGGGGATTTGGGAATGAAGATACCAATGGGGTTTGGGGGTAGTGTAAATATTATTGATAGTCAAGATTGGATGATTACAGATGGAGACGTAGTCTCCATATATAGAGAAAAACAAAGAACAAAAATAGAAACATACTAAACTCTAAACTGATGTATAAAATAGAAACTACTTAATAAACTAAAGACGACTAAGATGACCATTAATATTACATTATTTAATATATTTAATACCCTCCCTTAATGGTCATCGTTTTAACTAAACACAGAAAAAATTTAAAATGCATAGAAGGCTGACTCCTTCGCCTTCTCCTCAGAATGCTTTGCTACATGAGCTTGCTGCTGAGACTCTTCTTGGTTGGACTTTTGATCAGCCAATCGCTTTCTGCAGAACCTCTGGATGTGACCAAGCTTCCCACAATAGTGACAGGTGATACTCTTCTTGGAACCGTTGACGTATTTTGGGACTCCGCACCAACATGAATCAAAGTCATTCAAGGACGCTCTATTCTCTCTTGATCAAAGTATTCCGCACGCTAAGATTGCCAGAAAGTTCGTGCGTTCAACTCCAAGGTTCCTTTAGTGCGAATAGGCTCAGTTTGGCTTGATGTGATATTGCTGGTATGTCAAGGGGACTTACGTAGTTGTTCAGATTTCTCACAGTCAGCAGTTGATATGTAATTTGAAGGGGATTCTTACGTGTATGATTTGGCAATGTGTATTCTTTTCTAAAACTAACAAGAAGTATGCGGAAAGTAAAAGGGAAAGGGGCCTAAGAAATTTGTACTCTATTTTAAATGCAGGGTATATGGGGCTTCGTTTCAATAGACTTCAACCAGATTTCGCCTAGCCTCCGTCGGACAGCCTCAGCAAAATCGGTGCAATCTTCAAAGGGGATAACGAAAGGTATTCAAGTTACAGTCTAACATACGTACACCATCAGAACAACACATATAAGTATGTAAGCCATAACCGAAGTTAAACACGAGATAATGTCCAGTTGACCACGCAAGGCAGACTTATCATCAACAAGCCGCTAGTGGTATGGAATAAAGCGAAGCTATCTCAATAAAACACCATACACCGAAGTAAGCTACTTTGCATGAACTAAGCTACTTGGATACGAAAGGAAGAAGAAACCTTGCTAGCATTTCATGACTAGACGAATTCCATCATCAATGAAAAGATCTATTATCACAAAATGTGTTACACAACAGTCTCTTCAAAAGTTTTCAAAGGGAAAACTTTCTTTCTTCTCCAAATTATGCAAAATGCTCTACACTATCTAGCTCTACTCAACAATCTCTAGCTCTGATCTATCTTCTAATATTCTGATTTCTAATCTCTAATTCTAATCCCTTACAAATGAGGGGGACTCCCCCTTTTATAGCTAGCCAAGTCCCAAAGGACGGCTAGGGTTACAATCAATAGAGTGGCCAGAATCGTGCCACCTCAGCCCTAACCCTAAAAACTGCCAGAATAGGGAGTGGTACATTAAATGAATCAAAGATTCCCACTCACTCCCAAAATAGCAAATGCAATAAATGCTCCATACTCAGTCTTCTAGAAGATCCTCGTCCAGTAGTGTGTTCCCATTAGCCTTCTCTCTGACTGCCAACTCAACAAATCTGCTAAGTACGGCCTCAACCTCCTCAACTGAAATAGATGGAACACAATCTAACTGAAACTCTAACACTGTAACTGAGTGCTCGTGCCTCGTACAAGATTTTCTCCAAGCAGCCAATGAGTCCTGCGTGTTCTGGATCAAAGTGGAGAATGTAGCAGTATTTTCGAAGTCATCTTGTACGAAGGTCTTAACATCTGCGAAGAAGGGAACCAGCAAACCCCTCAAATTATCAAAACTTATCTCTTCTGGACTCAGCCGCCTAGCGAAGATGGCCTCGAAGGTGTTCTCAACTCCATCTATAATATTGGCCATAGCCTTGTGAATCCTGGCTGAATCCGCCTGTGCTGCATCGAAGAAGCCACGCCCTGTGATAGCCGAAGAATACCACCGAGAGAAATCATATCGGCCATTCGCCTGAATGACACCTCCATCAATCAAGAATCGCAGAATGGCACATGCCTTCAATACCTCAAGACGCCGGATCACCTTTACTCGATATAGATAGAGGCATCGCCCCAAGCCTGATCCACCGCATCCATCCGTGCCAAAATAGAGGAGGCCTGCTGAAAAGCAAAAGATAAGTCCTCCATGAATTTCTCTGTTTCCGTACGAACTCCTGTGACCCATTTGTCTGCCTCCTGTGCCATCCTCCCCAATTCTATCAATCCGCTGATCGACTCTCTAGGAATATCCGCTGGAGGCTCTATCACTGGTACATCCTGCCCTCGAGAACGAGACAACTGCTGAACATATCCAACTAACGCCTTGTGTTCTCGTTTCAACTTCTTGTACTTTCCTTCTTTCTTGAATAATCTATCCTTGAGGGCAAGGAAGGAGTTATCGCACTCCTCAACAATCTGTGCACCAGTAGGGCGTCCCAAGTCAAGAGTGGTGACCACATAGTTTTCCTGAGTCGCTTCATTCCGGTCATTAATTCCCACTTCGTGGACAAAGAACGGAAGAGTAATGAGCCATCCTCATCGGAGATCTTCAAAATTTCTTGCCTTCTTCTTTATGAGGAGCACCGACTGTCTAAAACTCTTTCCATTCAACTGGCCGATTCCATCTTCCTCGCCGCTTCTTCGTGATTCTCGTCTCTAAGCCAATCGGGCACCTCATATATTATATCAAAGGGCCGCTGCTCCTGTGCCTCGACTTCTCTAACCTGCTCCACTTCTTCCTCATTCTGGCGAGGCTCATCGTCCTCAAGTGGCTGAGTGTCACCCGACACTATATCATCATCGTCGCCATCATTCATGGCCGCCTCTATCTCCTGCTGAAATTGAGGGTCAGTAATAGTCCCCTCATCATCCTGCTGATCCTGCTGATCAACCCTAACAGGTACATTGGCACTCTGGCCAATCGACTCCCTCCGTGGAGGCTGAATATCATCCTGTACTACCGGTACCTGATTCACTGCAACCCTCTGATCAGCAAATAAAGACACCTCATGTATGCTTGGAGAATGTGTCTCCAAAGGTACTGCTACTGTAACTCGTGGAGGTTCTGGCTGAATTATTTCTTTCTTTCTGGACTCTGGTCCTCTTGTGATCTGTTTCTTCCTTCTTGTGGTGGGCGTCCTGTGATCTCCTATCAAGTTGTAAGTCAAAGCAATTGACCCACCTTTCAATCTGCTCACTCGCCTATCGACCCATGCCCTGGTGAATGTCATAACCGGGATAGAGAGAGTATCAAGGTCGGCAACCTCGGGCTCTGACCAATCAATAGGCGGAAGTGGAGTGTCCCGAACGGCTGCATAGTCTGGATGAACAACATCCATGTCCTCATTGACCTGGTCCGGAACCGGAACTACCTCACACTCCCTGATCAGAGTAATCGGCAACCTAGAGAACATCCTCTTTCTCACTTCAATCTCATCAACTGCATCAGCCCAGTAATCCTCAATGGTGGCCTTGTGTTTGAATTCCTCTGACAACACCCAGTTGATGTTATGGTGCGGGTCATAGTGTTGTCTACTTGTGTGATATGAGAAATGATAGAATTGAAGCTCACTTTCAGCTTCTCTACATGCCTGTATCGAAGGACAAACCTCGTCCGAGTTGCCCATCACAACTGGAAACTCTATCCCTCCTTTCTTCTTTTTCTTCTGGATTTTGTCAAAAGCTAGCAACTGTCTAGCCATCTCTAGCATGATTATTTTATCGGTTGGGTACTTAGGGCAAAATTTATAAGGGTATGAAGAAAAATCTCCTTGCAGCCTAATGTATGAAAATTTAAACCGTGATAAACCAAAGACTCCATACTCTTCAATCGTACCTCGGCATTTAGAGATTCTCAGATCACCGTAACTCTCAAGCAGCCTCGATGTACATGGTGAATGAATCGTTGACACGCTTGTAATGGGTTGTGCTCGAAAGGTGCAACTGCGTACACGCCTCATGAATTTTGAATTGGTGAGAGCTACAACCGATGGGTTCCTTGTAAGAAATCCCTCTGTACCTCGTCATCCGTGCCAACATATAAATGAGATAGGAACTCATGTAAAACGTTTTAGTCCTCCGCAAACTCAGGAGCTGCTCATGTATATTGTCGCTGATCATCTCAACCCAATTGACATAATCCTTGCCCTCCAACACCAGGTTGATGTAATAAAACATCCATGGCTCAAAAATATAGGACTGTGGGCATCCACCAACCCTGCTCAGTAACATGATAAGATCACAATACTCCTGTTTCAGCCCCGCAGATTCAAGCTTCGCAACTTCGCTCGAAGGCTTCTCGAGTGCTCATCCAGTGAGTGTTAATTGTATCCATGCACCGTTCAAAAGCAGAAGCATACATCCGCTCCGCTCGCTCCCTGGACTTGTAAATCATGTTTCTATGCACCGGGATCTCGAAAGCTTCACCAATGGCTGCCGGAGTGAGATTGGCAAGTACTTGGCTATCCGGTGACGGATCGACCGGGTGTTCTTTCTCGTATCAGCTTGGCGACTCCATAATCAACTCTAATAGTCATGGAAAACCAGCAGCTGCATACAGTCCACTTCGGACGATGTTGTGCGAAGTGACCAAAGCCCGATGACTTCCAATCCCGAACAGCCTGTTCTTGAAGGTCTCCAAGTTGACGGAGCCCAGGTTCGTGTCTGTCAACTTGCCCAGCTTTGAAATGAACTTTGACTCCGGCATGAACGTTTTGCTCAGCTTCTTGATCGTAGCTTGTCTTGAGGCACCATTGTCCTTTCCGGTTGTCCTCGCTTCAGCCATCTCAGCCTCTTCCTTGAATAAGTTCGAATTCTGACACTCAGAACGGATTTCTAAGTGAACCTTGAGGACTTCACTCTACAACCAGCAATCAGCAAATTGAACTTCTTAACTTTGCACTTCAAACCAGCAATCAGCAATTTTAATTTCTATGTCTTTGTATCAGCAATCAGCAATCTTGCAAGTCCGTACTTTTAAAGTTATCAATGTTTCAACTCAATACAAGGCGTCCTTTCAAATCTACTCCAGCAACTTCAACTAAGCAAATCAGATTTCAAACTTCAATGCCAGCAAGGCCGTACTTTTCAATCTTTCAGCACTGGCGTACCTTTTTAAGCTTCTTCTCAAAATACTTCTTCAATCAGCAATGGCGCACCACCCTCACGCCTCTAGCAACCTCAGCAAGGACGTCCCTCAAATGGCAACTCCCAAGCTTCAAGACGTCTTCTTCAACAAGTTCAACCTCTCAGCAAAATTCGAACTCCCTCAAACCTCAGCAACTTACTTCGATGCTTCAATCTCAGAGCAAGTGCGCTTTCTCCAGCTATGAAAATGAG
>VDFB02000003.1:364236752-364258790 GCA_007258455.2 Sequoia sempervirens | reverse complement strand
AAAGCACAAAAAATGAGGTAACGTTGTGATCAGCTGGCAAAACACTGGACAATCAGTTGGCACAAAATACAAGACAAATCCGTTGGCACAAAAATTGAGGCACGAAAAACGAGGCACCAAAAAAAAACTGAGACCAACCCGGTTGAGATCTCGAAAAACCCACCAAGAATCTGCAATCAGAGAAAAAATTCGACTTGATTTGAAGGGTAAAAACCCTAGCCGAAACTGCAAGATGCCCTAGGCGGCCATTAATGGACCAAAAACTTGCAGAAACCAGCTCGAAATTCGCACGGAATCGTGGAAAACAGAGAGTAGAACCCTAGGTGACCTTCAATTTGCGGCCAACAATACATGTGCACAACAATCCACGGCCAAACGAGCTCTGCAAGGTGAGGATCTTAGAAGACGCGACTGAGAAAGCAAAAAACGTGTCTTAAATAAAATTTTGCAGCTTCAAAACGCGACCACAGAAAGAAATATCGCGGCCAGAAACATGGAAGCTTTGAGATCACGCCAATCAGATGAATAGAAAAACGCGATTAGAGAGGCACGAAATAATGAACGGAGCTTCAAATTGCAGGCTGAAAAGTCAGAGAAACGCAGCCATGAAAATCTTAGAAACGCGGCTAGAAGAGAATGAAATCACGCCCAGAAACACGACCAGAAACACCCGCGGCCAGACTAGAACCAAACGCGCAGGTAGATAACACAAAATCGACGTGTTTCAGAAAAAAATCATCCGCCACCAGTGGTTTCCAGAAGAACACGCGATTCGGGCCAGAAAAAGCGACGCCCAGAAGGTTTTGAAAATCGCGCGACTTCAAGAGCACAAATAATCACGACTTTCAATCATAAAAACCCTTCGAAATTTTTCCTGAATAGCCACAAAAATTCCAATTTTTTTTTTTCGAAATTTTTACTCACAAAAATCTTCGAAAAAACAGCACGATTTTTCATAAAAAATCGTTCAAAAAATTCTGGAAATAATTCTAGGTAACTAGGGCACGAAAAAAAATTCTAAAGGCTCGTCACCCGCTCTGATACCATGTAAATATTATTGATATTCAAGATTGGATGATTACAGATGGAGACGTAGTCTCCTTATATAGAGAAAAACAAAGAATGAAAGTAGAAACATACTAAACTCTAAACTGACGTATAAAATAGAAACTACCTAATAAACTAAAGACGACTAAGATGACCATTAATATTACATTATTTAATATATTTAATAGGTAGTGCCCCTCATGTGCATTTGGAGGCAACGCCCCCAGTGGGGTTAAGCGGCAACGACCCTTGTGGGGATTTGAGGGAAACACCTCCAACGGGGTCAAGGGTAGTGCCCCTTGTGGGGGTTTGGAGGCAACGCCCCCAACGGGGTCAAGGGGTAGCACCCCTTGTGGGGGTTTGGGGGCAACACCCCCCAATGGAGTCAAGGGACAGCGCCCCTTGTGGGGGTTTGGGGGCAACGCCCCCACTGCCAAGCCCAAATTAAGGCCTTTGAAACCACACAAACCTTCATTGCTAGTCGCCAACCACATGTGAAAATGAAGTAAAAATTGTGTTTTTTAAATTGCAAGCAAGAAAAAAAATTATATAGATTTGGATGAGTTATTAACAAAAATTTTGTGCTTTTTTCCATTGATTCGCGAGTTTTTCGTAGAAAAATCGCCATGAGTTTTTCAAAAACTGTGGCTAGTTATCGGGCGAGTAACTCACCTGACCATTTGGCTAGCAATTACTCGCCAGTTTTGCAAAAAATCTCTTAAGTTTTGCAAGAAAGAGTTAGCCTATTTTTTGAGTTCCCATAGGCTAATTGGTATGGTTAAGAGGACTCCAAAGTTCTTAGAGATCGCAAGTTTAGTATTTTAGGAGGGTTGTTTTTGGCAATGACCTCAATTGGCAATGTGCATCGTCATGACACTTTCATAAGTGTTTTTTGGCTTTTTGGGTGTTCTCCAAACTTCTTGGAGAGGATGTTTATTTTTAGTAAGTCACCTAGTTGGCTCCAATCATCATCATACATCTCCAATATCATCTCAGTGTGATCAAAATTTGATTCTGAGTCTATTTCAATGCTTTTTGCAAATTGGGTAAAATAAATTAAATGTTCACTTAAGTTTCTAATGTTATATTTTATAAAGTGACTGCTTAAGTAAAATATTTGTTTAAAAGTAATAAAGTGTTGCAAAAGTGGATGCCTAAGAGAAATAAAGTGGCCTTTGCACATGAAATGAATTTTAATATTTCAAAATGGTCATTTGAATGGAAAAATGAATTGTTATAATTTAAATTTGTAAATTCCCTCCAAAACGCTATATAAGGAGGTGTTGGGCTCATTTGAAGGGTTATGGTTTGTGAATGATATTGTTCTGTTGTTGGAATGAACTTAGATGTGTTCCAAATCTTTTGAGGACAATAACCCTCTCAAGATTACTAATTTCGGGGACGAAAAACCTCCTAGCTAGTTGGTGTGATTCCACCAAGGGCTCACCATTGCTGCAAATTGAAGTGTTGCAAAGATGGGTGTTTATGATGTGCTTCAAGTTGCAGATTTTTGAGTGATTGATCACAAGGTTTTGCTATGTAAGAGGCGATTGAGGTTTCTTCTTGCTGGCTATACTTTCCAGACTTGGCAGGCTGTACCATTCCTAGCTTGGCCATCCCATCTCGGGCCATTCATGGTGGGCATCATTCTTTCCTTACATGTTAAATTTGGTTGCTAATGATGATTGTTATGCTGGCCGTACTTTGGTGAAGGTACAGATTGGAGTTTGTGAAGTCTATACCCATCCAATGGGAGCCATACCATTCATTATGATGGGCGTGTGAACTGCTGCAGCTAAGTGCTGCCTTTATGAGGTGAAATCTATGTTGTTGGATGGTGCCTTGGTGTCATTTGTCACTTCTAGGACTTTGTATGGTGAACAGGTAGGGTATTACGGAGTTATGTGCATTTTATAGTTGCTGTCTTAGACAATACAGCAGTAATAAATCTCTATTTTCTGACCTGCTAATGTTTGATATCCTCATAGCAGATTTGGTGGTCATACTACGACAGGTTGTGGTGTATATTAATGTGTATATAGAGTGCCTTTCAACTTTCAAGTGAATGCAGTTTTGGAGTATGTGGATTCCCTCTTTTCAGTGACTCCGAGTACTTCTAGCAGTAGCATAGATCTATAATGACTGATTACCAGCAAAAGGAAGTGTATCAGATCAATTTCAGCCACACTCATTGTCTACTAAGGGTATCAAGCTGTTGTTTTGTAAGCTAGGTTGATTTGATTATGATATTTGGCATCATTTTGGGGTATCACAGCAATTTATTCGTATCAACACCTTTATCAGCAGTGATTCAGTGCTTATAATACATATGGGCTAACTTTGTAATGCCCGGATGGTTGTACAGCTGAGATCTTTCATTTCTATGCACTTCATTTTGTAACACTGGATGGTAGTGCTACTAGCGAGTTTTTTTTTATATTAGCTGATGTACTTCCCCCACTGAATAAGTATCGCTCACCACTGGAAAGTGGAAGAAGTTGTTCCTCACTTTTCAAATATTGTATAAGCTTTCCCACTGAAAAAGTGGAAGTGCCATTGTAATTTTCACTGAATAAGTGGATGTTTACTCCTTTTAGTACTGCTTATGCAAACCACTAAAAAGTGGTAATTGGTTGGCTTGCCACCTGATGTTTCCTTTCAGTTTGCTGCTTTCAGTTTAATTGCAATCCTGACACCATATGCTCTCACCTTGCCTACTCTAGGATCTGGTGATCAGAAAGTGGAAAGGAAGTTGTTATGCATCTCATTTTCAGTTGAAGTTAAATTTCAAAAAAAAATTAGGGGTGTATATTACATTTTTTGGGTTTGAAAAATAAATGTGAAACTTTTCTAGGTCTGAAAAATAAATGTACATTCTTTTTTTCCTTGTAGTGGCCTATATCCAAAATTCAGTTTTGCTAGATGCGCATAAGCTAACTGCGCAGAATTTCAATATTTGCAGTCACAAGATACTCACAATTGTTGCATGTTGGATGTGTGATCAAATAATTTTAATGAAACCAGACCTGCAACAAACCTTGAGGATTATGACAAGCGTTACTATATTTTTGTTAAACTTTCTATTTGATGACCTTATTCCTAAGGTCTATAATGCAATGCTTGCAAGTGAACTATGGGATAGTTTGGAAAACAAATATTGAACTTCAGAAAGAGGCTAGGTTTTATTCTTGAAGAACTTGTTGCTTTCCTACCAACTCAATGAGGGTGGATACCTTTTAGAGCACCTCCTTAAAATGAATGATCTAAGGGATCAACTCAATTCTATAAAAAAAGGGTGGATGAGGATGATGTGGTGGATTTGATAATCGATAGCCTACCACTCTCCTTTGAGTCATTTGTGGAGTCCTTAAACCTTTTGGACGAAAGTTAGAACTTTTGATAAAATGAGCACACATGTGTTGCAAAAATAATGTAGGCAAACAAGAATTTAGAGAGCGTATTGGCTACATAGATAAGGTAAAAACCATGAATTCTTCTTCTCCTACTTCTACTTCCACTTGACAACCACAAAGAAAAGTCAAGTGCTATTATTGTCATAAATTTGGGCATGTAAAGGAATGTTGAAAAAGACAATATGACATATCCCACAATAAGATATCTCATATCATTAACTGACGCTAATGTATTGGTTGTTGAGGTAGAACATGATCTCAAGGAAGAATATGCATTTATGACATTCCCTTGAAATAGTGCTCATATCTAAACACTTTACATGTCGAAAGGACTTGTATGTCAACTTTATTGCTGATTCTAGCCACATGGATTGTGTTTCACTAGATGATGGAAGATCACTTGTAGTCAAGGGATTGGTGATGTTAGAATTGTATTAACTATTAAGCAGTGCTCTCAATTTCATATTTTGTGATGTTTGGTATGTTCTTGGAGTGAACATTTTTTTAATTGTTCATCAGTGAACTTATAGATGATCCTAATAGTCAAATGAATTTTAGTGGGAAGAAATGCATTGTCTTAGACATGACACAAGATAGAGTGGTTTCCCTAGGCATTGGGCAAGGTGGGTTGTATAGACTCAATCTTGCCACAACTAATTTGCATGTGGTAGTTGTAGAAGAGAATAACAATATTCTATTGCATGAAAGATATAGATATGTAAACCTTCAATATTTGGCTAAACTTAAAGAGCCAACATGGTTCAAGGTTTTCTTATTATCCAAGAAAAATAGGATTTGTGAGGGTTGTTTGGTTGGTAAGTAGAAGTGGAAGCCTTACCCCATTAAAGGAGCACTGCCAAGCAAAGGGGCTTTTAGATCTTGTTCATGTAGATCAATAAAAGCCATCTAGAAAATCTCCCACTATCCTTGGTGTGAGGTATTTTCTATCATTGGTGGATGATTTCTCCAAGATGATGTAGGTATCTTTCTTGAAAATGAAGTTTGACTAATGAAGTTTGACTAATGAAGTTAGTTGCTGCACTAAGAGGATGATAAATCCAAAAGTTTCTTTTCATCATTTGACAGTTTATTCAAAGAGCTTTCACCAAATGTAACCAAAGAAGAGGGAAAAGATATTTTTCTTCTTAATGCATTATCAACATCAAGTTCAACAATTTTGTTGTACCCCAAATTAAAATTTTTGCTACACTTAGGCATTTTGAAGAAATGAGTAAAAGTCTTGTCAAATCTGTCAAAAAGGTCAAAATTGGGGTTTACATGTCTTGCATGGGGGGTAAAAACTTGAAAATTTCAAAATCTAACGATCTAGATCTGCTCAGAGCGACCAATTCTATAAAACCCAGATCTCAGTTTTTCATCCCTACTTCTTAGGAAAATTGCTATTTTTAGAAACTTTCCAAAAATAGTAACTTTTTTTGGGTTTTTCTGGGTTTCTTTCGAAACAGATGTTGGTAAAATTTTCTAAAAATAGAAAGTTTGGCTCTTAGGGTTCAAACTAATTTTGATTGGTCAAAAATACTTCCTCATCAGGCTGGTGCAGTCAGAATCATCAAACGATCAATTTTTCCCTAGTGGGTCTATTCTACTTTTTCAATTTCAAAAAGCATTTCGGGAGCTCCGAAGCCATTAATGGAGGTCAGTCAACTATCAGGTATCGGATTCAAACATTCAAGCACTGAACAGAAGATGAAAATGATGGACGTGCATGCAGATCAAAGAATGGAGAAAGGAAGCTGTGAAAGTTGAAAAATGCAAAATTTTGGCTAACACTGGGAACTCCAGGCACCCCAGCTCAATCTAGGCACCCAAACACTCATGCCTTAGAAAAAATTTCATCTCCAACAAGCAAGGCAAAAGTAAGCACATTGAACGAGGAGAGGAAGTAGAAATTTGCAGAATAAAAATTAAGTCTGGAAGCCATGGGCGCCCCAGGAGGAGATAGGCGCCCAACTTTTCAAGGCATCAAATGATGAAATTAGGGTTTGTGCTCCTAGACAATCTTGTTCAGATTCTTCTCAACTCAGTAGTGAGTCCAGCAACACAGTCATCAGATCAATCGATCATCCAAAATTCAAGGTCAAACAGAGAGGTCTCAACCAAGAGGCAGAATGCAAATCATGAAAATAACAGATTATATTCTAAGTCTGGGAACTTTGGGCGCCCCAGGTGCCCAGGGGCGCCCAACCTTTTGGAAGCTCAAACTTAGCAATTAGGGTTTGCAGATGTGCTCAATCTCTTCAGAATCCTGTCAGCTTTGCAGTGAATGTCTTCGTCAAATCATCAGACTTGTTAATCACCAGCAAATCCAGATCAAGCTGAAGGTATAAAATGAAGGTTCTACTTTGAAGAATGAAAATCTTGCAAAAATGGCTGAGTCTGGAGGAGTTGGGTGCCCCAAAAGGAGATAGATGCCCAAGCTTTTAGAGGCCTAAATGGATGAATTCGCAGACGAAGCTTTCAGCATGACTTCCTTAGATTTGAAGTAGCTTTCCAATAGAAGCATCAGCAAGTTCGTCGGAGTTGGAAGTCATCAGATATCGAAGGCGGAACAAAGGGAGAAACATGAGCAAAATAACAGAAGTCAAAAGCGAGGTGAAAAACACAAAAAATAAACTAACTTTGGTGAAGTTGGGCACCCCAGCTAGCCAGGGGCGCCCAAGCTTTTGACCTCTGAGATTCATCTTTTAGAAGACATCACTCCCAAGAAATCCCCTTCAGAATCAGTCAGGCTATCCAGTGAATCTGACAGTCAGCCAATCGGATCAATCTAGCTCCCAGAATCAAGAATTCATCAGAAGATCAAAGGGAAATAAGTAAGAACTTGGTGAGCATGAAAATAGCTAACACTAGGAAAGTTGGGCACCCCAGAAGGAGAAGGGCGCCCATGTTTTTGAAGGTCAAAACGAAGTTTTTAGCTAAGGTTGCCTCCAAGATAATCTCGTCAGGTTCGATCAAGCTTCGTGATGAATCATTCAGCTCGTCTGTAGGATCAATCTGGAAGCCGGAGATCGAATTCAAACTGGGGTCTAGAAACAAGCAAAAGTTGAAATTCTTGAAAAAATGACTAAGTCTGGAGAAGATAGGCGGCTCCAGCCAAGAAGGGCACCCAAGATGCCATGCCTTAGCCATTTTTTTTCAAAATTTCAAAATTTCAAGAGGAAATAAAACGTCTACATTCAATGCACAAGCTCAAGCTAGGGTTTGCATGGATTTAAAGCAAAAGAAAACACATTTTCTCAAGCCTAAGCTTATTTAAGATGTCTTTGCCTTCCATTTCTTCATATTTTCTTGCAGGTGGCATCCAAGTTGGAGAGGGGCAGCAAACAAAAGTTTTTCTTTCAGGATTCAAGAGCCATAGCTTGCTGATTTTTTCAAAGTTCATCAATTTTCAAACCAGCAACAAAGGAGCTTGCTTTTTCATGCTTTTTTCATCCAGAACATCAAACTTTTGAAGGAGGTCAAGGATTTCAATTTTCAGTGATCTGGGTCATCTCAGCTCATCATTCTGAACAATTTTTGAAGAGATTTTTCAAGTTGCAACAACTGTTTTCTTTTTTATACATGATAGAGGAATCATCAAAATTTTCAAGATTTGATCATCTGGGTCCTTCTAAAACATTCTTCTGAACAAAACCCAGACGCCAACTTTTTTTGTGAAATTTTTTCAGATTCTAGGGTTTGCTGCTTTTTCAATCAGCCTTCAATATTTTCAACATCTGATCAACTGGGTTCATCCAAAATGTACTTTTGAACCAAACCCAGGTGCCAACTTTTTTCAAGAAAATTTGAAGAAATTAGGGTTTACTGTTTTTTCAATCTACACAAAATTTTCAAAAACGGGCAATTTGGGTCTTCTTGTAACAAAATTCTGAACAAAACCCATATTTGAGAAAAAATTTGAAAAATTCATCCGTTTGAAAAAAAAAAACCAGCAAGCTAAATTTGGAAAGTTGTGTAAAACTTGTCTAAATATAGGCGAGTTTACAGTCATTCTTCAAGGTTTTCAATATGGAGTACACTCCCCTCGAGTTCAAGACCAAGTCAATGCTATATCACGACTTCATCAAAACAACTGAGACTGCCTTGCACCACATCAAACCGGTATTCAACTTGCAAGCATTGGAAAATGCAGGCAACATTGCAGTCATGCACCTTGGTCACTCCGGACTACTTGCAGCAGCATCCATTCCTATTTCAGTGCAGAGTCTGGAGTTTGTAATTGATTGCATCAAGCATTACAATCTGGCGACTCGAGAGATTCAGTCGGCAAATGGTAGAGTAATTTGTAGCCTGAAACCAGACATGATTGAAAAATGCTTCTCAATACCACCTTGGCCTGAAAGTGTAGGAAGAATGTGAAAGAATATGGGACATGCATAAGGAGAAATACAGCAAGAAGGTTGCACAGAAGTGGATGAAAGAAAAACATAAAACTTTACCAATTTCCATGATGTCAGCAAGGTTCAAGAAAGGGGCCAATGAGGTTGAAGATTTTCTGAGATCGATTGCAAATGGTGAAGAAATCCTAGAAAAGAGAAACTTTGCTATTGATAGTATTGATGCACCTGACAGAGATACAGTTTCCAGCTTTTTGGCGGATGTGATCGAGATTTAAATCAACCTTCATCTAGAAGCTTTCTTTTCGTTTTCTTTCTATTCTCGTCTCAATTTGTAATGACCCCAACCTCTCAGGCCAAAGTTATTATCGTTTTGCCCAGGTTTGACAATGTGTTTCTCAAACTAATTGAGTGATCTTCAAAAGGTTGACTCAAATACTGTTCTCAAAATGTTTAATATCATAACCAACAGTACAGTGAAATGTAACTGGTATTATGAGTCCATAGTTTGCACGCCAGAGGAACATTATATTTATATCCAACTTCTATATCAGAGCAGAGTTGCTTACTGACTTAAATATGTCTCTTAGCATCAATTTTCAAGTTACACAGAAAATATTCTTCCAGTCACAGATTATTTTCTCAGAATATGAATATTGTTTCAGAGATACGCACATATTAATGTAAAGAGGAGTTCATTCAGACTTGATTACACAAGCTTGATCTGGTTTGCAGTTTACACAAACTATGCAGTTCATTCAAATAAAATAACAAGTTCCAGAAATGGATGATAATTAACTTTTAATAATCTATACTCGAACATTGAACATACCCGGCAAGTCTTCTCCCTGTTGAAACAACACATATATCTAGTTGCAGTCTTCAAATATGAGCCCACGACACTAGGAAATGATGTCAAGTTTCAAGCATGGCATTTCCAGTATAAGACAGAAAGCATCATCGAATAATATTTGTTCTGTCAATGTGCAACACCACGAACAGGGGATACCACCAAATTCCAAGCACTCTAGTGCGACAAACTGGTGATATCTATGAAAATCAATAGCAATCAACTTCTAAAATATCGGATCATTCTCTTGATGAGGAAACCCGATAAATGTCAATGCGCCTCCAAGATAGAAGTCGCGAACATGATTCCCGTCCTCCTCTGTTTCCCGCAACATTCAACTCATTGCGTATTGCTCAATTATATATTGACTGGTGATATCTATGATCCCGTGTTGCATAAATAACCCGACAATGAGAATAGCAATATGGTTTCAAAGAGCAAGAGACGCCGGCAACAAAGAAGACGTCTTCAACAAAAATGAGTGTTTGCGCCAACAGGGGATTCACATACGTATATGCCCGACTCCACCAACCACGTCTGGCCCCTTTGTCACGCCTTTGAACCTTGTCTCATCCCGTCGAGTCCACTCCAGATTTGTGCCTTGCTTAATCGCTAATACAAGTCTCCTTAAAAGATATGTAATAGACTTTCAGGGGAGCGGTTACCATTTTATATGAACACGTATCTTCTAGAATGAGAGATTCTGACCATCCCAATACAGACAACAATAATCTTCTCAATGTAACGGAAGACCACAATTTTACTCTGCTTGAACAATCACTATGTCCAGAGCACCTCTCACCGAATAAAGGATCAATATATTCAATATGCACTTCATGACACTAGCAGATAAATCCCGATTCCCCAATACTTTGTTTATGAATGACCAAAAGTATAATGAATCTCCACTTCAGGGTTTTCGTCCTTCCATGGTAGGAATTCCTGAGATTTTCCGTTCTCAATCTTCCAATGTAGTAAAACAAACTCAATTTCCATTCTCCGAGATGTTGAATCCTTCCGCCAATACTCCTTTTAATCTTCGCCCTCAACATTCAGTTGTTGAAACCGAATTATTTAAATATAAATGGCCTTATAAAGCTTAAATTTCAAAATCATAACATTTCGTATAGCCATAAATATTAATTAATTAATTAATTAAATAATTAAAATGTCTTCTAAGATAATAAAGACAGTATTTATATTTAATTAATTAGACTAATTCCTCTTTTGGGCATATAAAATTTAGGGACATCACACAATTCTTATCTACTCTTTGAAGAGAAAAAGAAGATAAAATGTAATAGTTGGCATTTCCTATTTTTCCTGCTTTCTTAGGTGGTTAGATGTTTGTCTTCTTTAGTTTTAGAAATAAAGCGCTTGCATGTTGGCAAGCTGAGTTGTAAAAGCAAGGGGATTGTAGGGTTCCCTACCTCTTGCTTGTCTATAAATAAGAATGTTTGCTCATTGTTTTCTTGAACGGTTATTGTGATAGCAAATTGCAAGCCTATAATGCTGCAAGTGGTTATTCAGTGTCAGTTCACTTTGTGTAAGAACAAATTGCATGCCTCTTTAGCTGCAAGTATTGTTCAGTGCATGTGTTTTGTGTCAAATGTATTTTGGTTTGATGGCTAAACTGTAAGCCTATTTTGCTACAATCTTGCTGTACCAAAAGTATAATCTCTTGTTCCTGAAATTTGAGAAAATAAAGTCTTGTGCTTGCTTTGCTGCCTTGATTTAAAGTCTCAGATTTCCGTTTATTGTGTTATGCTTATATGATTTTAATTTCAGCTTGCATTGAAAGTGAGTAGATGTGTGTTGAAAAAGAGTTTATTTAAGTATTTTGTCAGAGAATCAAACTTTGTCCATTTCTAATTCTCTTGCTCTGCATTTACTTGAGAAATTAGAAACATCATTAGAGTAGGCTTTTAGTCGTAGTTGAACTTCTTAAGCAAAAATTCTCAGCTACGATGTTTGGGTTTTATAACCTTGTGCTCTTAGCTGAACCAAAAAGATAAGCAAATTAGTTTTAGTTTACTTTCTTTTGAGCAACATCAACAAAGAGGGAGCTTCCCCTCCTAATTTGAAGAGCAGGTTACTACACATAGCTGTCTGTTTCTAATTCGCATTCCAGAGGTGCGAATTGAAATGCCAACAAATTTCAATAAGCACTAATGTTGAAAAATATCAATTGATTTCTGTTGAAGAAACATAGAATCTCATGCTAGAAATTGACATTTTTCTTCAACATAACTTTGTTGTCAAGAAGACCTAGATGTTTCTTTATTTGAGGAAGTTGTTGCTCCAAGTTTGATAAATTTTAGAGTGGTTTTGATGGGAAATTTCAGTTCTAGGAGCTTGATATATTTCATTATGTCAATGGGAGATCACAATTACATTAAGTACAATTTTTTGAACATAGTTCAACTTTGGAAATATTTGTCACATTAGAAATATGTGAACTCATTGCTGGATCTTGACAAGTCTCCGCAAAACCTGTAGAGCAAGTCTTTAGTTGAGGACATAGAGAATTTTCTTTTAAATTTTGATCCTTCATCTTAAATAGATCATGTACATGACATTGAAGAAACTAATGCTGAACATTCAATAGTTATTAGTGAACTTGTGCCGTATGATAACGTTTTATTAATGATGAATGCAGCTCAAGGCTTCTATGTTTCAGCACATACAGGTGAAGAGAACATTATAGAACATCTAGTTATGATCAATGAAGATGACAATATTGGAAGCTAGAAACTCTCAATGAGTTAATAATGGTAATGTGTGTTGAGGAACGTGAAGGAAATCAAACGTACACAAAAGTTTACATGAAAGATATCAAGAAAGGGGAAATGAAAACAATAGAAGATCATGCTCCTATTCTTGCTTATATGTTAGAAGATAATGGATGGAAAAACTTGTTGCTAAAGATGGATGTCTTTCAACATATGTATTTTGATAATGATCTAGTGCTTGATAATGACTTTGAGGATTTGTTAGATGAAGGCTCAATTGAAGATGATCAAGAATTCATCTCATCACAAGTTGCACAATTGTTATTGGTTGTAGATTCGGAAAGTCAAGAACAACTAATGGAAATTTTCTTTGAACAACTTCAACCTTCTTCAACCTTTCCTAGAAGATGATACTTGGATTGAGTTTAGGGTTGCATATGTCGAAGACACAGATGAAGAATCAAATCTGATATGTGGAGTTTGCTATTCCTACAACAACATTATAGTTGTAGGATCTTGCTAGATACCTTTAAAAAGGAGGTTGGATATCTTAACTTGTTAGAAAGGTTTCTCCTCATGGAAGACCTTCCTACCTCAATACGTATCAATCAACTTTTGCTAAATTTTTCATTGCATGATCATGTCTACCCACTTGAACCATGATTATTTGAGAAATTCTTGTGACGATTTTCAGACCATGTGCTATGACTAAATTCTCAACTCATGGGGAGCAATTGCTACTTTTCTCAACCTATAAATGTTTTCTTGTAACCCATTCTATTATTTTTAGTACTTGCTCTTGAAAGAGAATTTTTAGTTTTCTAGGTTATGTCGTTTTTTCTTTCCCTATCCGTAATGTTGGATTGTATTTCCTTTATGTATTATGAAATTTTATGTTCTTGGTGATTCAAGAATGTTCATCTCGGATTAGTAAGAAATTGACTCCATTGACCAACTAATAAAGCATTGATCTACTTGTAAACCCAAAGATTTTGAAGTCCTATGCCACATGTACACATCAGGGTCCCCAAATAGAGCCAATTGTTTTACCAAATTTGAAACTTGATTGTGTTATATGAAACTCCATTGTTGTAAAAAATTAGTCATTTGTGTGTGAAAGTTCCAAGTCGGAAATAGTTGTTTTTGGTCGAGTCATAGGTCATGTTAGAGTCCAAAATATCAAATTGTCAAATGATTGTAGCTTGTTAGTCATTTTTAATTTTAATTAATAATTTATTATTAATTTTTTTTTGATGCATAAGAGTTTTTTTATTAATATTAAGAAAACTACAGATTAACAAGCATCTGCTATGCAAGAGAGAGAGTTAACAAAAAACCCAAGAAAACCAGCCCTCCAGGTCACCAAAAAAAATGAACCAAGAGTTTATCAAACACTAAAAACAGCTAAAAACTGACGACCGAAACCACTGCAAATTTAACAATACTAGCCACTAAAATGGCGAAAAGATGCTAGAGCAACCATGACCAAACCGACCCAAAAAACTACCTCTATCTTGAAAGAACTAACCCCCAACTTACAAGAATTTGTTTAAAACTGCAAAATCTCTGAACTCCTTCCAGTCTTCTTTGTCCACCACCATCAGCCCAAAAACCTTCTTCAAAAAGATAATGGCAACTACCGCAATTTCCCTATGCCGCATCAATCCCAGACCCTGCAAATCCAAAAGGAATGGATAGATTTTCACCGTATCCTCCGAACGAACCCTCTCCACATCACAAGGACGAGGGCAACCTCTTCCTTCTAGCACCACACGAAGCACCTCATCAACGCCTTCGACCAGGTCCTCTTTGAATAGCTTCAACAACAACTGCTTAGCCTTGGCCTTCGGCACCAAATTATCCAGCATAGAGGCAAGGAAGCGGGACGAGATATGCGGATTATCTCTCCCGTACTCCTTAGCCTCCAAATGTCCCATTCCCAACACCATCTTCACCGCTGCAAGCACCAACGGATCATACTTCACCAAGATCCATTTCAAACACTGGTCAGTGACTTCCCTGAAAGAAGCCTATCTCGCCGACAAGCGCAAGGATATTGGTGTGTCCGCGCCAAAACGAGTGAGGCCCGCAACAGAAACCTCCACTACAAATGTTGTACTCTTCGCCATCCTCAACCTTCTATCAGAGACACTTGATAGAAGGGAAGGCAAGAAACCACAGACTTCTCACATCAGAAGAACATAATGCGGAGGACAGCCAAGCAAACCATAAAAAACCAAAGTTACGAAAACGCCGCCACCCCTAGAAATCATACCAGCTCTCATTAAACAAGATGTCATTCCAAAAAAAAAAGCACAAATATCTTAAAAAGCCATCATCAAAGAATGTTGCGGCCAGCTAAAAATTGACAATGCTCGTACTTCCTCCTTTAAGGCAACACCAATGCTTGCCACCCTAACAGCCAGTCTGCCACCTCATGTGTAATGTCCCCTTTTTCGGCATGATCGTGTTTGATGGTGGTTAGCCTATTACTCAGACTCTCGTAGGCTAACAGGTTGGGTTAGAGGGTCAATGGCATTATTTGATGGGTTTTGTCGTTCTCATTTTCAGAGTTCAGTGATTGGCTCACTGCAAGCCTTGGCGTCAGAGTTGATGTCTGACACGAGATTTATGGAGTTTTGAGAAAGTTATGATTATTTAAGTGATTTAAGTTATATTAATTTAATACTTTATTATAAAGTCAAATTGACTTTATTCTTTTAATATCACTTAAATATTCATAAAAGGGTGATTTAAAATTAAATCACTTATGCATAAAAGTGGGCGCCCAAATATTTGACTTGCAACTATTGGGAAAAGTGATTTAAATATGATTTAAAATATTTAAATGTTGCAAGTGGCGTATCTTCTTGGAAATGCGTGCCTTTTTGCATACAAGGCATTTTGGCAATGAGAAATTCACTTATTGATTATTTCGACTTTGCCTTTGGGTTTTCTTCTGTGCTATCCTCTGTGATCAGGGTTTGAACAAATCTTCCATTGGAGAACGAAATCTCTTCAATGTTGAGCATTTCTGAGACTGTGAGAGACCAGTCGAATTAGTGCATTGGTGAGAGCTTCATTCAGAGGTTCTATTGAGCTTAATTTGTGTTTCTATTGGGTTTCCTTATCAGTTTCAGGAGGGTTTGAGAGATGGCGTCTTCCTCTGGCAGACACTTTACTTCATGGTTGTACCTTCTGAGTTGGGAATTCTGGCTTTTTGCTTGAAGTGTGTGGCTCTTTGTGCAAGGGCGTTTGGATTTTCTAGGAGAAACGCCTTTCCTTTTGAGGGTTTCTCTTTAGCTTCTTTGGCGTCTGGCTTATATCTATCATCTGCCTCAATTTCTAGGTTGGACATTGCATTATGTAGCTTCCTACACTGGATTTTGTCAGTTTTCACCATCTTGGCTGGCAAACTGGACTTATTTTCTTAAATAAATAATCTGGAAGCTTTCGGGTATGTTTATCATTTGTGATCTATTTGTTTTAGTTAAATAATACCTTATGCACTTCCATTCTGTAGAAAATAGCTCAGATTTACATTTTATGAGCTTTTATATGATGCGCCCCTTCTCTTCTGTCTACAAACTTTCTCTTAAAAAAACTAAAAAATACAGGGGTTTGAGTTGTGAGCCAGCAGGGTTCATCACATCATGCATGACTTCTACCTGACGAATGCCACCGTGGCATACACGCCACCTCCCTCCGCCTTCTTGGAGGGATGCCCTCCCTACCTCCCCCAATAATTTATTATTAATTATTAATTGATATTATTCAAATTAAAATTATTTTAAGATATTAATTAGAAAAATTAGAAACAAAAAATAGAAAATATATAAAAGGGCTGCTGCCTCTTTGCTAAAGACCAACCTCCTTTTTAAAAAAGGCTGTAGTCAGCTTCTATTGTAAGAGACTTAAAGGTGAGGCTTTGGCAGCTAGTGGGAAGAGAAAAACAAATCACTAGAAAAATGAAGCTCAGTTAGTATTTTGGAGGTAGTGGATAGCATAAGGAAAAGAGGTACATATCTTATATGGCCTTGAATCTTTTAAAAAAAAGTTGCAATAAAGTTAAAAACTTGCACACAAAGTCATTAGTATTTCTTTCAAAAGGCATTTGTTTTGATGAGGGTTTTAATTAGAGAATTCAAGGCTTTCAAACAAAGAAAGCACCTAGGGTTTTTGGATTGACTTTGAAATTCCAAATTTTATATTTTAAAACCCTAGTTGTGCTTATTTGAAATTGACTTAACCTTGTCATCATTAGCAAAGTTTAGAAGCAGAAATCGTTAGTGTAATGACAGATTAGTAAGGGATTTTTCTAATCACAGCAAAATACAGAAAAAATATCAGCTTCATAACTTCTTCAAATTGCTTAAAACTTTTATTTGATATTTGCATATCAAAGAGAGTTTTCAGTTTCGGAGTGTTTTTCAAGGATCCGCCATGAAAGCAACAAAGTGAATTTTCGAGGCTTTGTTAGAGGTTTGCCATGATTTTATTAGATTAGAAGTAAGAAAGTTTTGTCAAAGCCATGACGACATCAAAAGATGATAAATTGTATGTTGGTGAAATATGCTAACCAATTTCTTTGCCACAGTTTTTACACAATAACCAACACTAGGCCAATGTGATTAGCGTTAGCACCAAAACCCCAAAGCTCTATTAAAGCAACTCTAACCAAGAATGCGCCCTAAAACCACTGAAGGAAGAGGGGCGGGCATATGGTCAGAGGATCCCTAGGATCAAAACACTCAACAACTGAAAATGCTTACAACTAGAAGTGTAAAATAAACTCGAACCCAAGAATGTGCACACAAGATCCATTTGAAGCCGAGGTGCTAACATATGGCGGAGTGATTATTACAAATTGAAATAACTAGGCAGATAACTAGCCATAGAAAACTCCAACTACTAATTCATCCGCTGCGGCGGGCAACCACTCAAGAGTGGGGATTCACCACTTGATAGAGGGTGAGAAAACCAAATACAAAGTAATTTTCCTCCTCACTGGCGGTATACCATCCAGGCGTTATTGTATGTGAATTAGAAGCACAAGTAAATGTAGAGTTGATAATGGTTGGATTAGTACTACTAATTCTCAACCTTACAATAAAAGAAATCTGCAAATTACAATGTGTTACTGAAATATGCTAACCAATTTTTTCGATAGATTTACACAACATAAACCAACACTTCGCCAATTGAATTAGCGTTAGCATTAAAACTAAAATCCAAGCTTGAAAGGACTCACGCCAAGAATGCACACTCCATCCCAAGGAAGGACAGGTGTTGTCATATGGCGGAGAAGCTAAAGAACAGTACTTGAAATGAAACAAACTCAATGTCAAGAATGTGCACTCAAGATCCCACTGAGGGCGAGGTGCTAACATATGACGGAGTGAATTGATTGAAAACTGAAACTAATAGGCGGATAACCAGCCATGAAGCTACAACAATTTAATTCATCCGCTGCGGCGGGCATCCACTGAATAGTGGGGATTCACCATTTGAGAGTGGGTACAAAGAGGTAGCAAGTTCGTTCTCCACACTGGCGGTAAACCATCTAGGGGTAATTAATAAAAAAATTAAACAAGTAGTTGCAGCAATACATTGGTTGGTTTAGTACTACTACATCACAACTTTACAATTCAAAAAGACTGCAAATACGAGAATTACAATGATTGAGAAATAAGTCAAGAAGAGAACAATGAATACTAATGATGTTCCTTTACTCTTCCAATGATAGAATTAAGACCAAAACATAAATCATATGAATCTGATATAAAAATCTGAGTTATGGAAATTCTGATTAGCAAACTGTGAAATCAATAAATTGTTCATAACTCCAACAAATTACCTCCGTTTTGATTGAAATCAATTGCAATGGATGACTAGAAGGTAGGCGACCATGCTAGGATGAAGAAACAACAACAAAGATCCTCTGTGGATTTAGCACGAATCCCAAGGCACTTCCAAAAAAGTACAGCCCTCCTTGAAGGGGCGATTTCTCTTTAAAAATCAAACTCAACTAAAAATTCTCAAAATTGGTATGATGAATCGCCCATGGTAAACAAATGGAATGATGAAATACCCATAACCAAATTCAAACTGGAAAATAAGCTATGAATCAAAATCACCTTCAGTTGTAGATGAACCAGCAATACCAAAATTGATAAATCTCCAAAAATTCTACACGATCGAGCTCAATCTGCTAGTCTGGATGAGAAGCAGCAAAGACCAACTAGGTGTTGTATCTCAAACACGAAATTGGTTAATTGGCTAGGAGGTAGCATCCCCGAAGCAAAGTTTCAAATGTCACTCCGACAGCATAACAGTATGATAGCATGAATGGATGATCAAAGCTGGAGTAAGGAATTCATTATATAGAAGAGTAGAAGACTCTTCAATTTCCCAAGGAAAGACAGCAAAAGTCACAACATGACTCTTCAAGTTTCCAACAACAATTAATTGCTCAAGAGTGGCGTCCATTTCACAAGGCAACATAAAAACTTTATTTAAAATAATAACTTCTTCAAAAAGGCGTCCACGTATTTCCCAAGGCATAAGACTTCATTAATAATTAAAATATAATAACACCTCATGAAGGCGTCCCCCTTCCAAGTCCCTCTTTTAAACACAACTTAAAGTTGTTCTCCTAGGCCAAGGGGTCAATTGCAGATTAAATCATTAATGCCTTTATTCACCAAAATAAAAACCTTTAGAAGCTAGACTTGAATTGCAATAAATGCTCCAACTGAAAATGAAGACCTTGAAGACTGATAACTGCATACTGCCCAAAATAGAATTTACTATAAATAGTAAACTCCCAGAAAAGCCATAGAACCTCAGAACTGGAAACCCTAATTTTACCTCAAACGAGCCTACAGGCTTCCAGAATAGGCTGATGAGTGACAGAACAGATCACTGATGAGAAGGGGACATTACAGTCTGCCCTCCTCGAGATTGCTTGTTCTCAAGCAACTGAAAAGATGGATGCAACAAAATCCGTTCTCCTTCCCATGTGGCATCTTCAATAGGCAAATTCCTCCATCTAACCAAGTATTCCTTGATTGTCCTTCTCCTCAAGGAACGTTCTCTAGTATCAAGAATCTCTTCTGGAATCAACACCAACTGACCTTCCTCATCCAATGGAGGTAATTCTGAAGTAGCCACCACATTGTGTCCAAGTGCCTTCTTGAGGCGTGACACATGAAAGACGTTATGCACCTTGCTTTCAGTTGGAAGCGCTAACTCATAAGCAACTTCACCAATCCTCTTGGTGACTTTGAAGGGACCATAAAAACGGGGCTTCAATTTTTCTACACCACTCTTCTTGAGAGAAGATTGTCGGTAGGGCTGAAGCCTCAAGTAAACCATGTCTCCCACTTCAAAAGATCTCTTAATACGCTGCTGATCAGTGTATAACTTCTGCTGGTTTTGAGCTTGTTGCAGATTTTCCTTTAGAGATTTTAAGATATCTTGGCTCTGTTGTAACATATCCTTTGCCTGTGGAGCTCTACTATCACCAAACACTAAATCAACAAAGTTAGGAGCATCATATCCATAAAGAGCCATAAAAGGTGACATCTTAATTGACATATGATAGGAAGAGTTATAACAATACTCTCCTAAATGAAGCCACTTAATACAAGCTCTTTGCTATCCTGAAACATAGTTCCTTAAGTAGCCTTCCAACCATTTGCTAACAATTTCTGATTGCCCATCTGTTTGTGGGTGATAACTAGTGCTTGGAGTAAGCACTGTCCCACTCAATCTGAAGATCTCTTGCCAAAAAACACTTAGGAACTTGCTGTCCCTATCACTGACAATAGTTTTAGGCAATCCATGCAAACAGAAAACCTCTCTAAAAAACAACTCAGCCACCTGAGCTGCTGTAAATGAAGTGGTGACAACAAAAAATTGAGCAAATTTTGTTAGTCTATCTACCACAACAAAAATACAATCACGTCCTTGCACCTTAGGCAACCCAGTGATGAAATCCATTGCAATGCTTTCCCATTTTTGATTTGGAATTGGCAAGGGCTGCAACAACCCAACTGGAAAAGAATGTTTATTCTTATTCTTTTGGCAAATAGAACACTCTCTTATGTAGTTCATTATCTCATCCTTCATCCCTTTCCAAACAAACCTTTCTCTAATCTGCTTGTAAGTCTTGAACATACCCTGATGACCAGCAAGGGGAACATCATGAAAAGACTGTAAAATCTTTTTTTTAAGCTTAGATTCTTGCACTAAAAAGACTACCTTTATAGAAAATTAACCCATCAACCAACTTATACCTTTCATCAACCAAATGACCTTCAAACAAGCTGGTTGCAAACTAATTTTTAGCATAATCAGCAGCAATTAACTCCTTCCAATCTACTGATAACTCACAAAGTGATTGCAAATGAGGTCTTCTTGAAAGAGCATCAGCCACTATGTTATTTTTTCCTTTGACATACTCAATGTCAAAGTCATACGCTTGGAGCTTACTTACCCATTTTTGCTGTCTTTCATTTAAATCTTTTTGGTGCATAAAGTGTTTAAGACTATTATGATCAGTCTTAACAACAAATTTACTTCCCACCAAATATTGACCGAACTTAGATAATGCATGCATAATAGCAAGCATCTCTTTGTCATATATTGAGTAAGATTTTTCTACTCCTCTCAACTTTCTACTCTCAAAGACTGTAGAAACCCTAGTTTACCCTGATACTGATTCTGACTGAGTTTTTAGGTTTTTCTGAAGGTTTTTGATTTTTTTGCAATTTTTGAGGTTTTGAGCAATAAATGAATGGTACGACTTTGCTAGAAATTAATGATAAATTCTATAAAAATGCTAGATGTCCAATATGCGTAGGAAATACAAGATAGAATGAAGGCGTTTCATCTATTATTCATAAGAGCTCAATACAGCAAGGATCTGCTAACATGCAATAATAAAATAATAATTTTTATTGTAAGAACCTGGTAAACCAGCAAGCTGTAGATGATCTGAAATCCGGTACGACTGAGATGTAGTCTTGATTCTCCTTCTATCCAATGATCTCTAATGATGCCAAAGAAGTGTGCGCCCAAACTGGAGATGACAAGCAACCCTCAATGCAAGCGATTTACTCACAGGATAAAATACGCCTTATTTATGATGGTACGGCCCTGGTACAGTTTGTACGGCTGAGACAGCAATCAGCAATAAATTAAAATGTACGGCTTTTCTCTGGTATCTCTGAAATGATGAAAAATATGTGCGCCTGACTTGCTAGATGACTTCTGGAAAAAGGGAAACTCTTTGTAACCCTGAATATTTAATACTCTGAAACTCAATGATTTCCTCTGAGTGAGAAAACCTCTGCTGGCAATAAATCAAGTGGTATTTCACACCCTCTGAATTGCTTCCGATGGAGATGGCTCGTTCCCCAAGGAATTTGAACTTGAAACCCTAAAGTCTCTTGCTCAGATCAAAGTTGATCAGTTCTCAAAATCCATAATCTCATAATGGCACAATTCCCAAGGCAAATGCACTATAAGGCTGAAAAGTGCGATTTCCTTAAAAATAGGGTTTTAATAAATATTTGACTTTTTAATTCTTTTAATTCTTCCATAGTCTCAGCCAAAATATTTAATCATAATTT
>VDFB02000003.1:364013668-364236652 GCA_007258455.2 Sequoia sempervirens | reverse complement strand
ATGAAACATTACATTAAAGAGAATTCAAATAACAATCTAATCAAATTGAAACAAACAAAATCTCTAAAAATAGTACTTACCTCTTGCAATTTATTGTCTTTGTTAGGTCAGTATCCTCAATTCTTGAAGGAAATTTAGCCAAATTCCCACATGTCTCACAAATTCCTTTTATCACGGTTTATTTGAGGTCCATTTTTCATGATCACATAATATAGACTTTATGAACAAACTTTCATTTGGGAGGTGCATTTTGAAACCCACATCTTTTCTTCTCTCTCATCTTCAGAAACACTGATAGTAGAGATCAAATTCAATATGATAACAACAACAACAAGTTTCAAAAACTTTGTTTATCTTCTATAATATGGCTTTAACCTTTGAAACATTGTTTTCCCAATCTTTTACCATGAGGATATACCATTACAAAAGTTCATATACATCTCAAATTGTGTTATGTCTAGCCAATGTTTGATATGATTTTCATAAATACTAGGTCCAATCCTATATCTCATAACATCTCTAGTATTTGATGATGGACGAGTTTGATCATGCCAAAAACCTGAGACCAATTTCCTAACAACATCTTCAATCCTGTCAGAACAGGGAGCTCTACACATAATTGCCCAATTTCCTTCTAAACTCTTATCCAAAAACTTTCTCTTTTTCTCATATTTTATCAATGTGGTTCTACTATAACCAATTTCAGTTGAAAGTGCTAACATTTTTCTTTTTCTTGCTATATCTTGATGTACAATGGATGTCAACATCAACCTTCTTGTAGTGGCCTTATCCACAGTTTTAGATCCTTTCCAAATGGAATCTAAACCATTTTTAACATTTTGAACAATATCATTTTGTAATCCCATGTGTTTCTTCTTATTTGATGTTGAATGGACACCCAACAAATGTAATGACTCTTTGAGCTCATCACGAAGAAGTAAATGTGATAACAATTGGGTTTTTTCAAGTGTATCAAGATGATTGAAATGATGATTGATCATTCCATTTACAAATTTAGCCATTGACCTCTTTCTCTTATTATAAGGCTGGTTGGCATAATATTTGAGTTTCTCCATATCTATTTCAAGTAAATGATCTAAATTTCTATGAGAAATTTGTTTCCCCACCTTCTCAGCTAGTTTTATATGCTCATCCATACCAGTAGGAGGAAGTGATCCTAACCCCTTTCCAACATGCATTGTTTGAACTTGTGCCTCCTCCCTATCTTCAAGGACCATGCATTCTTGAGTGGATTCATTTGATCCAATGTCTAGATTTGGCTCGAATTGAGCATGAAACCTTTCTGCTTGTTGAGCCCTTCCTACACATGTGTCACAAAATATTTTGCAAACAAAAGTGAGAGATGATGTTAAATATATAAGTGAAGTTTATGTATGCAAGCAAAAAAAATTTATAAAACATGATGAGCTATAAGTGAGAGAAGTTTGTGCTAGTTTTATATGCTCATCCATACAAGTAGAAGGAAGTGATCTTGACCCCTCTCCAACAAACATTGTTTGAACTTGGGTCTCCTCCCTAACTTTAAGGTCCATGTGTTCTTCAATGGATTCGTTTGATCCAATATCTAGATTTGGCTCGAGCCCAACTTGAGGAATCCCTAGAGAATAAAACATAAAAATAAGTTGAGAACATTGAAGTGATGAAAATAAAAGATGAAAGACACAAAACAAAAATATTGAAACAAAAAGAATTGGCTTAAGGAATTGGAGTCAAGGATCATATAAACATTGCAACTTGCATGACCAAGATGACTTGAGGATATTTAAAAGTATTTATAGTAATTCAAGTGCAATGATGGTTAGAAACCTTCAAAGTAAAAGTCCTAAACACACACTTGAGAGTGAGAGAGAGAAGAAACAAGCATGTACCTTGTTTCGTTCTATGATAATTTTCCAAGTTTTGATCACGCCTCTTTTGTTCTTCTTTTGACAATTTTCGTTGAGATGCATTTTTTATTTTTCTTTGTTGTCCCATTTTCTTCTTCAACTTAAAGATGAATCTAAACAATTCCTCTACCAAGTTAGTTAAATTATCCTCTAAATTTTTCCTTGATTGATAAAAATGAAAAGTTGTCGAGCTCCAATATTTGCCTCCTTGATAAATGTGCAAAACTTTCTCCAAAATTTGTGCTCCAAGTGAATCAAAATTATTCAAGTGTACATGGAATAACTAGATCCTAGTTTAAATGAATCAAGTAGTAAAATAAAAAGTTATTTCATTGTGGAGTTTGTTGTTATTTAATTCATAGGTACGCACAACATATCTAGTAATTTTAGAATTTTGTTAAAGTGTCAAAAATGTATAAATATTAGAGGTATAATTTGAATTGAATTTTCTTAATTATATTTTAATTTCAAGTTAGTTGTCGAAAATGTATAATAGAGGTATAATTTGAATTAAATTTTCTTAATTATATTTGAATTGAATTTCAAGTTACTTGTAAAAAACGTATAATAGCTTGATATAATTTGAATTGAATTTTCTTAAAATTATATTTGAATTTAATTTCAAGTTACTTGTCAAAAAGATTATATCTTCTTCACAACTCAATGGTTCATGTTGCTTAAGTCATTTTAAAAAAAATATTTATTGTGATCAACATGAATGAACTTAATTATAAAATGGCATTGATTTCCCTAAAATTTTACTAGAGATCAAATGTATATTGAATATAAGGAAATGCAAGTTGTAAGAGATCATAACATAAGAAAACATGTATGTATATTGAATATTTAAAGCAAATGCAGGGTATGTGCAGGATCATCGTGCAAAAAATAGGCCCTTAAGTGGCAAAAAATTCAGAAAAATCAGTGTTAGGCAACTTGACTTAAATATTTAAATAAGTTATCTATATTATTTCAAAAATATGTAAGAATAGAATTTATAGAAAATTGAATGTAGTTTCTAAAATACTAGGTTTATTTAAAATAAATAAAATCTATTTGGTGAAAATTTAGAACAATGCATTAGTACTTAAATTTCAGGGAAAAATAAAGAAGTAGGTGTTCGCCTAACCACCCTAACCACAATAAAATGATAATATTTTTTTATAATATTTTAGACATAAGTAGAGGACTCATGTCCGGATGTGATGTATATTTTTTTGTAATTTTTTTCCAAGTAAATAATTAATTATGATTTTTTTATTACAACTTTTTTAGAAAATATAAAAAACTCATCGTCGGCCACCTTAACTTGGTCAAAACTTCATGAAAATTTAATTTTTCTTTTTTTTAATCCTATATTATGTGTGAAGTAGAATGTGGCATGTTTTGGTTAAAATATGATCTGGATTTGAAAGTTATATAGATGTTTTTCAATCAGCCTATCGATCAGGACTTTAGTCATAATTCTAATAGAAAATGAATAATAATTATTTATTATATTCAAATTAAATCATAATTTATATTTTTGGAAAGCTGAGAATCTCCTCTAAAAACCCTTTTTGTCTCATTAATTTTGGGTGAAAAAAAAGTTGTCAGCCACATACCCCCATAATATTGCCACATTTTGGCGCACCATGATCCTGCACATACCCTGCATACATATATTATGAGTAAACATGTTTAAACCATAAGCAAACACATGTACATATATGTAAAGGGATTCAATACATATAAACATAACACATATTATAAGAAAAGAGGCAAATGTATGTATATATCATATAAGAAAAAATATGTACATATCATAAAAGCAAAATGTAAATTAAAGATCATCAAATGTCGAATACTAAAGATAAAAAAATAAGCAAATGTATGTATATCATATAAGCAAGTGTAAGTTAGAGATCATGAAATATAAAATACTATTAAAGATCATCATATAATCAAATACATGTGGTAAAGATCATAAATCTAGAATGCATGGCCTAATATGAATCTCTACTCCTAGACAAATGGCCATCTGAATGAGAACGGTCCTGCTCTGATGGATGTGCTGAGCCCTACAAATAAAATTGTGTACAAGATGTGTCAAATACATATAATTTATATTAAATAAATTTTATGAAAGTTATTTTTAAATGAACTTGTATTTTTAAATATCAATCTAGATCTATGCATACATAAATATATTGCATGTACATATACACGTGTGATTATATAAAAATGTAAAACTCACATGTCCACTAATAGTAGATTCATCCACAGAGTCACATTGATCATGCACACGATCTGGACCAAGGCTAGGAGTGATATGAGGTATGTCCACCTCTAACAATATATATACACATATATATCAACTTACATGAATATCTAGTTAAAAAGAAATTTAAAAAATAATGAAAAAAGAATTGAAACATGCACATGCACACATACATGCACATCATCTAATATCAGATGACCTAAGTCCTCTGAAACAGTCGCCTCCACCATATCTACCAAACGATCAAGTAACGAATCAACATCTGCATCCATCCGATCTATCCCATGTCGTGCCAGAAATGATGAATGTAGAGGACTATGAAGGTGAGATGGCATCGATGATGATGAACTAAAACCAATCAACATATTAGTAAAACCCACAGTCTGTGCAACTACTGTATGAACTGTAGGTGGATCTTGATGAGCACTAGTGCTCAGCTGAGAGTGATGGGATCCTGGAACTGAATGACCTCTATGTCTCAAATGATCTCCAACATGCTCTATACTGATCCCATTGTCTGATGCAATGTGGGCATATGCCTCCAACAGGTCCTTAGTGAAACAATGCAGAGTCATGTGTGACATATCTCCTGTAAGTGCATCAAGCTGTGTAGGAGTAGGGATGTTGACCAATGTAAAAGGATCCATGGTGGTCCATTGTGCTGAAAATGGTGTGGATTAGGAATGTCTGGATATCAAATAATGACCTACATGATCATCAAATATCCTAGTGGTGGCAGCCGCAATGTCACCTATAGTGTCAATTGCTTCCTTTTGGGAAGCAACGACAACCTCATCTGCTATGGGGGCTAGAGATGGGGTGAGAGCAGGAGACCTGTCACTAACCAATACCCTAAACACTAGGGGTGGTCTATCTGCTTGACGATAGGTGGGCCTATCAGTAATCCTACCATGCCCTTGACCAGCATATGGTGGAATGTCCAGGTAGTTAACTTTGAGGCCCAAATGGACCTCAGCATACAACTGTTGAACAAAATATAATGGAATTTGGTCATTGTTTGGGTATAGACCATGTGCTGCAATAAATCGTGGGTAGATCAATGAGGCCATAGCATGATCGACACATCTAGTGACCTGGTATCCCCTAACCTTACACACATTTTGATAAAATAGAAAATAAGTGGCTTTTATCATTTCTTTGGTGACACTATCTTGTATTTATTTAAGGGGAACATCACCATGTACTTCTTCCCGCATGCAGGAAAGAATAGCAGTCACTCTGTCTGGGGAATATGCACTAGTCCTCTCAAGTTCATCTTTTAGTTTTTCTAGACTATGCAATATTAACATGCATTGTTCACTATATATCCCCGGGTTTGCACCCTGTGCTAATGAATCTCTCAATTTTTTTATCTCATTACTAGTATTTGCAAACAAAGAATCTGGCATAGGTAGAACATGATCTGCATTTTCCATGTTATATATATATATATAGTACACCTAAAAAAGCAATGAGACTTTGGTAAATAATATATCTAGATAAAGAGAATACAAATCTAAAATAGAACTTGTAATAATTCATCTACTCATCAATAATATTTTCATACTATTAACAATTTAAAAAGAATTGGAAGACAAGTATAATCTATAACATAGCATCCTTAAATGGTTCAAATTTTAAATGAAACGATAAAAGAAAGAATAAGAATACAAAGATTAAAGTATAAAATCATTTGAAAATAATTAAGGATAAAAATATTTAATCTAATAGTTGTTAACTTAAATGAACTTCAATTATATAGCCAAGAACATAAAAAAAATTATAGATTGGAAAGCAAAATAAATATCTCATATTAAGAATCAAATCTAATAAAGTTTGACTTCATTGCATACTTGTTATAAATATCTCACATGAACCAATGAGACTCAATGTGTCTCCAAATTACATAAGAAGAGAGAACCTAAATGTGAAGAAGAAAAAGAAATTCAAAATCCATCTTTTTGTAATGAGTTTGTTAAAATTTAAAAACATTCAAGAACCCCAAAATGGTTTGAAATTGATGGGCATAATAGAAATTCTTGAAGGCAAGAGGTCATCACAAACCATTTGGTTGTGGGCTTCAAAATTTTTCAATGAATGGTTTTCCAATAAGATGTATTAACCAAAATATTCCAAATTTTTATACAATTACTAAAGATGTACAAAATGAGACCTTTACTAAATAAATTTCAAAGATTCATGTAAACAAAAAGTTTGATCGAAATAATATTGTTGTTAAAGTTTTTTTTAATGCATTAAATTCTATTGTAAATAATAGTAAGGAAAAAGATAAAAGAGTTGCTCATAGACTAATAACATCATTAGTAACAAATTAAATAATTAAAAAGGCTCAATTATTAAGGTAAACTTATCTTGAATTAAGCCTAAATCGTAAAACATTATCAAAAGTACTATCAATAAGATCATGATTAGAAAGTCCTATTGAAAATCATACTTGGGCTTTTAGCAGTAGGCTTCCATGAGTCGATAAGAAGCTAATTAATAGCACATAGGATGAAATTCAACAATTTTGACACTCTAACTCTAGATTTACATATGAGGTTGGAAACAACATTTTTTATACTCTATCTAGGCCATGATTTTGTTATGAGTATGAAGAGTTTATGATAGAAATACATCCATTATTGTTGAGTTAAAAGTAGGTTAAATATTATTTTTCTTAAAAAATCACTTTTATATAAATGTAGGTGTTTTGGAGAACAAAGCTATAGTATGAATAAGTGATTGACATCGATGGCTATAAATTTCAAGGTGGGGACATTCAATATAATTCATAAGGTGTTATAATATTAAATGCTTTCATTGTTTAGTTAGTTTTAATCAATGTTGTATGATTTATTAAACATTTTTTTAATATTTAAATGTAGGTGTTTTGGGGAGTAGCAGTGATAGATCTAGCTCATTGAGAAAGGATATAGGTAGAGAGGAGGAGTGACCTTGACAAGGATTGAGACATGGATCACCTCAGGGTGGTAGATATGAGTGGAACATATCCATAGAGAAGGATAGGCGAAGAGGATAGATATAGAAAAATGTGATCAACATAGATTAAATAACAAATAAAGCATAAATCAAATACTTTAATAGTATAAAATATAAAATGTAACCGAGCATTTGTGGGTTTGCATCCCACCAAGCATGTCAATTTGTAAGCATTGAATTTAAATAAATGAGACATTGAGGAAAATAAATGTAGACTTCAAATTGAATTAAAAAATCACCTCTAATAGAGTGAAAAGATGAATTACACAAAAAATGAACTAAAATTATAATGAAATACATATTGACAAATGGATATATCTTGCAAATGATAAAAAATTTATTTCCCAACTAGATAAAATATACTTGCTCAAAATTGAGACGATAAAATGATGGATTTGATCTCAATTTATAGATTTTTTATATGATGGATAAATTGCTAGGATTTGATCATGTATCATGAGTTTAACCCAATTAAAATGTGGCTACTATTATTACCTAATTAACTAATTTATTTATTTAATGAAATTTCTTAATTATTTTGATCAATGAATTGATTGAATTATTTTCAATTTTTATCTAATTTGATTAAATATGTTAAATAATTTGATTGATATATAAACTAATTTATCATAATTTTCATTGAATTATCTAGGAATAATAGATTAAATACTTGGATTTATTTTAATTTATTTCAATATTTGTGAGAGAATGATTCATTTAAATATTTGGTTAATTTATTCTACTCGTGTAACAATGGAGGCTGATTTGATCAATAGGAGAGCATTCATCTCATCCCAAAAAGGGAGTACATTTAGAGTTTGGGACTTTTTTTTTCAAAATGCTAAAGAAAATTTTCAAGATTGATTGCTGGCGTGTGGAGTTAGTAATTTGGGTGACCGTAGGTGACCAAATTCTATATGAAACTCTCTAGTTAATGTCTCTCTCTTAGGTAGTGTCTTTATTTTTGTTTAATGCTATGGATCTTCTTCAAAATTATGGTTTAGTTGCTTAGTTTGTAGTGGATTATGTTTTATAAGTTGTTTTTGGACCATTCCCTAAACAATGCCATTCAGGATGATGACTTACATAGAGCAAATGTTTTAAACGAAAACTCTAGTTTCCTTTGTGTTTGAATTTCTTTGAAATGAACCTTGCAAGAATGGGATGAATCTTTAGTGGAAAATACAATCAATGGACATAAAATAGAATTGGGTGCTCTATTGTATGAAGAAACAATGGAGGCACATAAGAAAATGTTGTTTCTCCTCACTCATGTCCCTCACCCTCTACTAGCTTTTGCTATATATATGTAATATATGGGCACTCAAAAAATATGTAATATATGTCTTCTTTTTAGGTTTGTTTTCAGTTATGGTAGGTTTTCTTAATCAATTTTGTCTATATATGATTGCTACAATCCTATTTGATGGGTCTCTTGGTTTTGTCCCTACACCTTCATGATTTGTGGGTTGACATGCCCTTCTCTATTTTGTACTTTACTATGGAAATTTTTACAATAAATATTTTAATTAGTTTAGGCCTTGATCGTTTTAGGTCTGAAAAGAAAAATTAATTTGATTTTGATAAAGTGTAGGAATTAAGGTATCATGAATTTTGTTAATAAGTGGATGTTAGGTGTTCGGGTGGGGACCATGGTATGGATATGAGTGTATGTGAGATTTAGTGTCTACAAAATCCAAAGGTAAATCAAAATATTATAAACATCAAACTTTTTTTGGAAGGATAATATAAAACCAAATCTAAACACAATATAAACATTGTAATCACAACCATATGTACTATATATGTAAAATTTACAACCATGTAAAATTTATTCATATGTTTATTAAGAAAAAATTTCATAAATTATATTTCTAGAAATAAAAAGGACTACAAATATGGAGGGAAAAAATTAAATAATCTCAACATAGCAAGGATTTTACAAAGTGATAGATAATTTTCTCAAAAGAAAAATGATGTGTTGTGCACAAGACAACAAACCACTTTTTCATGTTTTTTAATGTCTAAATATTTACTTTCCATACATGTTTGTGAATACCACATAAATTGAGATGCACAATTATTTTTAAATATTCACAAGCATCTTAAAGTGGAAAAAAATGTAATGATAAAATTTGCATATCCATATTATTCCTATTGTATTTTTTGCCTCATTTTGAATATATATATATATATATATATATATATATATATATATATATATATATATATATATATATATATATATATGGTGCAATATTGTGCAAAGTGGTAATAATTCCCCTAGAGTTTATGACCTATTATATAGACATAAATCAAACACTTGAACTCCATTTTTTCCTTACACACATCTTATCAAAGCATTTTTTTGACACATATCCACATATCCACACATCCACTTTTCCTAATGAATCTTATGTGTATGTCTAATGGTGGCATGTGGAAGGATAAATATGGCTATTGAAAACTTTACCATTATCTTGACAACTAATTATGGCTATATGATTATCTTATTGTAATGAACCTAAGTTCATTCATAGATATTAGTGAAGTTGAATTAGGAAGCATGGATTGTGCTTTATTATACACATTTTACATTTAAAAATATGGGTCTAATTTTTGTGATATTGAAAGTCAGTTAAATTTCTTCAATAGTATATCCAAGGTATAGGGATATATTAGTGGTAAGAGTAGTGTAGGATAAAAAGGAGAATGTGTAAAGAGGGGAAGGTCTAGAAAGGTAATGACATGGTAATGGAAGGAGAAGTTACACTGTAAGGTTAGATTTTCATAGGATAAGGATGAATGGTATGAAGAACATATCTGTATAGGATAGTGCTAGTAGTAACAATGGTGTGAACATATATAAAAGGATGGGAGATAAGAAAAATACTAGTGGAGAGAAAGGCGGTAGGACATGGGTGGTGGATCCCATGGAAGTGGTAACTATAGTATGATAGGAGGAATCATTATAAGAGGATGAAGGGTAGATGGATGCATAGAGGGTACAACATTATTAAAATCCATTAGAGTGGTAATATTATGAATAGTATTAATTCCCTAAGGATAGCCACCTAATACATTATATAAATTACTAGACAACGAGTGAGGATATTTAGGGTGGAGAGGTGCATCAATACGTAATTATCAATTTAGGAAAATATCTTGTTTACCAACATATGTATCTAAATCATAGTCTCAAGTGATCATTATTGTTCATATTCTTTAATGTGGCTCTTTATATGGTTGTCATTAGCTATTATATGAAAAAATGATTCAATCGTCATTTTATTTGCTAGACATATTACAGTTAAGATGAAAACTCCATAAAACAAGATTTTAAAGGATATTACTTTAACTAGATAAAAGATCAAGGAAAACACTCTCAAACATGCAATATACCCCAATTTCATAGACAATGCATATTTCCTAATAATGCGTGCAACTAAAAACTAATAACATGTAATGAATGGATGTAGGTGATAATAATTAGATAATCCTAATTGAACTAGGGTTGTACTTTTTATATATTTAAAAAGTTGTAAGAGCATTGTATGAAATTGTAAGATGGGAATTACTTATGAAATGTTATATGACACATAAGAGAATAAAAAAGGGGGGTTACACTAGAATATTGATTAGAATTATGAAAATCATCAAGATCATCTTAAATAATGGGTTTAAATATGTCAAAAATGGAGTGTCGGTTATGAGGAGGAGGATTTGAATTTTTTTGACAAGATGTAAAGAATTTGCTAAATACATCCTATAAACCAAGTCAAGGAATATGATGTTGAAATTTATGCCAAATTTGGTGCCATTTTTAGGTCATTATTTTGGCTCATGGCTTTGGTTAAACCACACTTTCTTTATGGTTTAAATTTTTTCTATTTATGGGTGCTTGAGGTGGAGAAAGCATAATGATTTTGTAGGTATCATCATGCTACTAGAAATTACTCCATATTCACATGTTTAAATGATACTACTATAAGGGTATGCACATGAATATTTTATTGTAAATGATATTATTATCAAATAATATAATTAGTTCATGTTTTTGGTTGTGGGATTTTTCTTCCAAGAGGATTTTCCCATGTACATAATTATGTTATAAATTTATAATTTATACAATTTTCTTGTAACTAAAATTAAATCTATTTATCCATAGCTTTGATTGTTTAAATGGGAAGGCATATTTCATTTACAAAAGACAAAAATGTATGCAAAATGGGGAACCAAAATACTGTATGTTGAAAATGCTTTAAAAACTTTCAAACAAATGCAATTTGAATTCAACAAATTTGAAAAAAATTGCATTTAGAGTTTCAAAATTAAACAAATAGATGCATTTTGAACTCTAAAAAAATTGAATTTTAAATACCTAGTGCTCGATAGTGCTCAATATGCAAACCAGAATGATGAAATTTGAAGAGACAAACTTAAATTTTCTTTCACCAGAAAGAAAAACTCTGTTTGGTCACCCTCACACTCTCAATTCACCACACACACCAGGGAAAGTGACTGGTAAAATTAGAAAGTAAAAGTGACAGTTGAAAATGAAAGATTTTTTAGTTTTTGTCATATTTAAGGGGTTCGGTCGAACCCATGTTTGACCAAACCCATTTATATATGATTTTTTAATTTAGGTTTTATGGGTTCGGTCAAACCAGGGGTTCGACCAAACATATGTTTTCAGGTGAACCCCTTGTGAGGTTCGGTCGAACCATTGGGTTCAACCGAACCCATTGAAAATGGTAAAAAGGAAAAACGTGAAATTTCCTTCCTCTTATAAATTGTAAACCACTATTCTAAAGCCACCCAAAACTAAATGAGAATTTACATGGCTATGCAATATTTTCTATTGATCTATTGTCTCTAGGTGATCCTCCATTTTTAGATTCCATAACTTGAACTCATATTCATTGAACTTCTCAATATCTGATTGAAATTCACTTGTCATGATTCTTTAACTACATTTAAATCTAGAAAACTACTAAACCACACACTCTCATTCCAATACCAAAAAAATCCACAAGACTACATGAATGACATCCATCTCTAAAATAAATTCATAGCTTTGATAAAAAAATATTGAATATAAGGTGAATGCCATGGTGAAAATATTAACAATAAACTGTTTCAAACTACTTAACAATAGAAAATCAATCTTAAACATGAAAACAATATGAATACAAAAATAAAATAAAATGGACAAACCCTTGCAATAAATACAATCCACTAATGTCTTTAACTGCTAATAATTTAATACAAATACATTATCTCTAAAATAACCATCATAACCTCTATCATGTGCATCCACTATATACAAATATGACCTTCAAGAAACCACTAAGTTGTATCCTAAATGTAAGAGTCAAAACTATGAGCCATAACAAGAAATCCCTATCCCATAGTGATGGTCAAACAACCTAAAATAACAAGCAATTTTGCTTACAAATATTACACCTCTCTTAAACATTAATGATTATATTACAATTGTAAAAATTGATCAATTTCCAAATCTAGGCAATCCACAAGGGTAATCAATGTTTTGTCATAATATTCAAATTAAGAAGATGATCTATAACTTTCAATTTTGACATTTTTAATTTAACCTCTCTACCTAATAACTTACATAATATCCCAAATATCATAGAAAATAATAAATAAATAATGTCGTTACCCTCTCATAGATGCCCCATTTTGACCTCGTTTATTGTATAAAAAAATAAAAATAAAATTGTTTCCTAACTAAAATTTCTTTGGCATACCCATTGCACACCAAGGTGCAATTGCTAGTTTATATACTTGTGTAAAAAAGTGTTAACAAAATATAGGATAGAAGAAATCTTAGAGATTAAAAATTAAACATATGAATGTTGAAGTACATATTATTATTTTTAACATATAATCCTTTTCACTAATATTTAATTACACAATATATTCAGTTTTATAATGCAAAAATCTTAAAATTCTAAATTAAAAAAATATAATCAACCAAAAAGGGATTAAATATTAAAATACATATTACAAATGATAAAATAAATGTGTTCATGTTTAAATAGATAGTGTGTTTCAACTTAAAATTTTCTTCATCAATATTGAATTATAAGGTATTTATTTTCCTAATATATGAATTCAAACATTTCAAACACATAAAATTAAGCATCAATTAATAAGAGAAATTTTATGAAAGAATATTACAAATCATAAGCTATGGGTTAAAATATGTAATATTTTTTGAAACATTAATTTTCTATACAAATCAAATAGTGACATAGAAAAGCCAAATCTAATAATTTAGAACAACTTTAATTTGTGAACATTGTGATAAAGGATATTAAATTATGATATAATTTCCTATCTAAATTTCTATTTGATACTTTTTCCTAACAATCTATCAAAGCTACATGTGCAAACTATTGCCTATCTAATTTGAAGATTAAAATAATTACCTCATAACTTTAAAATGATGTGCAATAAAAATAGATATGGTATAAAGGAATGTTATCTATAGAATAAAATAACATAAAATGGAAACATATATCTTATATGAGAATACTAATAAATATCAATAAAGCTTGCAAGAGTTTTAATTCAAAAATAAAGTGACACCTTTATAAATCCACAATTTTCAAAAAGTCTTATGGGAAGCCATAAGTCTCAAACTATGTCTCAAAAGGGTATTAGCTATGTGACACTAGATTGGGAAGCTCATAAATTTGTTGTGAGATTATAAACACTTTAGTGTTCATACAATGAAGGGGAAACACATCACAATCATAAAAATTGAAAAAAAAATCATATAGAACACAAAATTACACATAAATCACAAACAAAATTGTGGTTCAAATTTGGCTAATTTTAACTACACAAGGGCATTGGCACCCTAGAATAGAGATGTTGATTTTTTTATTTCAAATTTTAGAAGTGAGCTACAATGTCTAAGGATCCTAATTTATATAGATTTGGGTCTAGCAACAAACATATTTTTAGAAATGAGAAATATCCCAATTTTGTTATGTGTAATACCCAATTATGCATGCAATTTTAATTTTTTGAATTAATGCAAAATGTTTCAAATGCAATTTCCATATTGGAAAATGCAATAATCAACTTTCATATTTTTTTTGTGCCTTAAGATGACCTAATTAAGATTTTATAGTTCTCTAGCTCACTAGTTCTATCTTGTAACAACTAAAAATTGTCACCTTTTATCTTTTGAAATTAAAATACTATGCAAATATTTTCTTTTTCAATGATTTTTATCAAAAAATTCATGCATAAATAACAAACTTTAACTTTAACATGACCTAATTAATATTTTACAAGGATTTAAAGTACACAAACATCAAGGTTCACCAAAATGTGATGTAGGAAAAAAGGGATCTAAGGTCCAAATCACATGTCTTCCTTTATCACAATATAAAGGATTAAAATTGATCTCAAACACCTACTTGGCTACCAACATCAATTGTAATAATATCAAGAATAGATGTCACGCCCTTTGAGAATCTCCCCCACAACATAGCATATGTAGCATTTGCGCCTACTCAAACTCAAAATATTTGACAACAACAAAGACAAGAACATGATGATTGAGATACCAAATTACAACCAAAACAAGTTGTAGAGACTCAAATATTTATTATCAAATGAGATTACATATATATAATTAGAAAGAAGCTCCACAATTTTATTTTATTTTCTGACAATCAAAATAATTATCTCAATTTCTTAATCTCAAAAAATACATATAAACTTATAAATAGCATTAAACCTTCTTATATAATAAAAATCCAAAGATGTCAGCTATTTCTTACAAACCTTCGAACTAAATTTTTAAAAAAGACAATAAACCTGAATTATATATATCGTTAGTAAGTGAAAATACATAAAAGCATAATAAAGCTTACAGCAAAAGTGTAGCCCAGAGACGCAAAAAAAATCAGAGACAAAATCTCTCCGGATAACCAAGAGAAGCGCAGAAAGACCAAAAACAACATAAACCTTATAATGTTACAAAAAGAAGGAAACAAAGATATGACAGCCAACTGAAATTTCTTTGTCATGAAGACACATCAACTATATCTATTAACGCATCTTTGACTGATACTTATTCAACATGTGTAATTATAGTTGTTCATTATTCTAACAAGGATGATTTAAGAACGCATGTCGCCCATGGCCTCAGCTCTCCCGTACAGGCCTTCAAACGTTTCCCTTCCGTATAACATGCTTTTCTCATCAAAATTTACCCAACATTGCGGGATTTAGCATAAGCAGGAACAGTGATTACATTAGCTTAAGGTCTATGAGAAAATGATGAATTTTTATATTAATAACGAAACTAAATTAATAATATTTTGTTTACACAGTCTATGATTGTTAGTAATCAAGATTTCTGGATAAAATTGTGTGTAAATTCTTTTTCATCAACGTTTTGGATCATACTCGATGATCCATCATCAGGATCATTTTTCTCTCTCTATCTGCTAATCATTCTGATGATGGATCATAGAGTATGATCCAAAACATTGATAAAGGAAAAATTGCACAGTTTTATCTAGAAATCTTGATTACTAATGAAACTAAATGTTTCTGTACACAAATCTCTGCATAAATTGTTAAATGAATAGTTTCCTTCAACTCGTATGCATTTTTTATATTCTTCTATGGTTTACATTTGAATTCAACAAAAAATATCTACTTTAATCATAATAAAAGTATATTGTAACTAAGCGAAGAGAAAATTGCAGGAAATAATTACATTACTTCCATACAGTGACTATTTTAGCCCATAACGAACAACAGTTAAGCTATTTATTTTGGGGTGAATACACCTCTAAAGAACAGTTGCAAGTATGAAAAAGTTTATTTCTAAATCATCCCGTCTGATTATTTTCATCTCTTTATTTATCAAATAAAAAATATCCAACTCTGCACAATTTCTATTTTCACATTCTACCCCCCCTTTTTCTCCCCCTCTGTATTTCTGTGTGAAGAGAAGGATCGAGAAAAAGGATCCACATATAGTCCGGACTCAACGTTGACAGGGAAATTGAGGATAGCCCTAGAACCGCGCATTTCGAAAGCCGAGCGGTCATATGCCACTGCAGCTTCTTCGGCCGTATCGTAGGTGCCAAGCCAAAGTCTGGAACCCTTCTTCTTAGGGTTTCGAATCTCTGCAGCAAATTTCCGGCGAACCTTAACAAATCTCACTCCCCTGTAATGCCTTTTTCGATCCTCCCCGGCAACAATAATAGCGTTCGTCCTCTTGTCGGAGATTTCATCCCCAAGCAAAAACTGTGCAATTGCATTTAAACGACGGATTTCTTCGGCTGTTAGTGCGCTCATGATCGCTGTGGCTGCTCTTCGCTTTTCCTTCCAAAATACTTTTTTTTGGTGAAATTGTGTTATGGAACTTGCCTTATAAGTTTGATTCTAAATCAGGTAACGGTGTAGATTCATTGCATTCGTCCACTTCAAATGTTTTCAAATGAAGATACATTTATATTTATAAAGTTCGACAAAATTTATTTATTTGCAGAATGAATGTAATGGTCATGGTGAGTTGTAAAGCTAAGATTTTTATAATTATTAGTGTGAATAGAATATTAAAATGTGGTCTTTGTCTACTTTTTATTTTTTATTTTATAAGTTTAGTCTTCAATGAATGGAATCTTTTATATATTAAAATATATAGAGTGTGAAATTTTGATTTGAAATCTTAGAAAGTTTTTTATATATTTAATATGAAAAGTTAAGCAATTATCATTTGAATTTAAAAACATAAGAAACGTTCTAGCATAATGTTTTAATAGAAATGTCATTTGTAAACTGCTAAAGTTTGAAATAGCAAATAAGCGTAAAAATAAAGTCATGAGAGTAATTTATCAAAGAACCAAATAGTGAAAAGTTACTAGTTTGGTTTACCTTTTATAATTAATATCATATTTAGAATTAGGTAAAGGATCTTAACTAAGTAAAACATCATCAATTTTTTTATCTTATTTGTCAATGTAAGCTAGAAAAAAGGCTAGTGATGTATAATAAAGTTTGATTTGATGGTTAGAAGGGGCCCATATAACAATATTATATGGTGGCAATCAATTTTAAAAATATTATAGAATAATCAATAGATTCCCTCTTCATTTAGCACCAATCCATAATGATAAGTAGTTAACCCATAATAGGGATAACCTAAAGGCACCATAATTACTACACAAATGTCATTTCTCCATTGTCCTATGAGGGTTTAGACTTAATCCATCTCAAGTTAAAGCTCTTAAACTTACTCATGAATATCTAAAATATTATAAAATTTGGCAATGCAAATATTTTATTATCCTTAGTGTAAAGAAATTTTTCTTTTTATCTCTTTTTGGTTTTCGGCCCTTAATCTTTTTGGCTTTAGAGTTTGAAATCCATGCCCAAAGGACAAAGACTACTCCTACATAAAGGCACACAATGCACCACGTGGTGGCTGCGTGAATTTATTTACATATCGTTTTCCTTTCAGGCGTAGGCCGGGGCATGTGTTAGCTTGGTGGGGATTTTCTTCAAAGCCACTCCCACAAATATGAGATTTCTTGCTCGCTTGACATGTCATCTATTCATTTCAGGCAAGTTGTATTTTTTGTGGAGTGATCTCCTCGGGTAGAGTTTGTCGGGAACACGGTGGGCGTCTTGCTTTTGATGTGGAACCTTCAAGTCAACATCATCAATCTCTATGGTTGATCAACTAGATTTTGCTAGGCTATGTCAAAAATTTGATTTTTTTTGACAGTTATCTTTGCTAAATATCTAAAATCCATTAATGAAGAAATTGGCACTTAATGAGCGAAGATTAGCATGATCTAATCAAAATCTAAGATCAGATTGTGGGCTATCAGGATCAGGCATCTAGCAGTTTCTGTTGCTGGAATGTTTGCAGTGATGCTCTCTTCTTCTAGTTATAAATAGGGGTTGGCAACATAAGCAAAAAAGTTGGAAAATTATTTTGAAAATATTTTCAAAGGATATAGATCTATTAAGGAGTTTCTATTTTCTCATAAGTAGAAGTTTTTTTATAGAATATTGCTATTCTCTCTGGCATGCTATATTTTAATTCAAACTATCATTAGGTTGGCATCTGATCTTTGTTTTTCAATTCATATATTATTGAAGTTTGATCTATTTGGGAGAAATTCTTGAAATTGTGCATGCTATGGCCTTTGTCAAGCTTCATTTTTTATATTTTGTTCATGTTAAAAACATTGTATTAAGTTTGCTTTGGTAGTTCAGATAGCTAATTTTCATGCTGTTAAGCTTCTATGTTGAATGCTAACTTTTAGAAATTGGATTATGTCTATTGAACTTTTCCAATTTTTGTAAAGAGTTTTCCATTTTCATATTATGCTGTGAAATGAGAATTTTTCTGTAAGTTTCTAGATATTTTTGTTAATCTTTAGAGCTTTTTTATGTCTGATTGGACCTCAATGCGTGTTTCCCATAGGGAGATTTGAAAGACTGCACTATGCTTTCTATAGCCTTTGTTGCTCATTCTCCTCCCAACAATGAAGGGTCTGTGGCATTCTTTCTATCATATCATTCATAAGGAATAGTTAAGGTTTGAAATGTTGTAAAAGCTTTGGCACATCACCATTTTTATGTTTTGTTTACATTTTTTTCTACCTTTTCCCCCAAAACACAAAGAAGAGCTGACTTTTTATAAAAATCTTGGAGGTCATTTAGTGAGGTGCAAATTGGTCCCCCACTCGCTAAATTTCCCATAAGGTTGTTAGAGAAGCATAAGGTTTGATGATCAATAGTTCTTTTTCTTCCACGCTCAACGAGATAGAAGTTTTTTCGAATGTCTGATTAGAAGTAAAAAATATTTCTTAAATCAGACCAAGAAAAGAGGTTAGAAATTTCATGCCTAGAATCCAAACAAGAGCATCTTCAAGAAGCCATTTCTAGTAATCCCAATTACTTGCCTCGGTATCAAGGAGAAGAAGACTTACAGGTTCTATATAACCTGTAAGAAATAGCAGGGAAAGAAGTGTTAACCCACAATCCAGAGCTTTATCTACTCCATTAGGAGGTCAAACTTTCCAAATTAGAATACCCGTATACCCCATCCATAGGAATCTATTTACAATAGCCCATCTAGGTGCCCCTGCTCCTAGAAATTTTGTAATGTGGGATAGTAGTAGTCCGCTACAACCACCCGCACCCCAAGACTTATAGCCCACAATACTTGCGAATGCTCTCAAGGCCATCTCAAAGTTTTTTGGGGAGGACTTTAAGACCCCCTTCGAACATCTCCAAGATATAGCAAAGGTATGCAGAGTACATAACATCATGGATGAGAATGTTTCTATCAAGTTACTAGTCGTGTCTTTCAAAGAAAAATCCTAGGGCTGGTATAGGTCTTTGGCTTCAAGTTCTATCCGCTCTTGGGACCAACTCAAAAAGAAGTTGTTCGAGTGCTTATCTGAAAAGGGAGATCACTCCTTTTTGTTGCAACAATTAATCACCATCAAAAGGGCCCCACAAGAGGCCATGAGAAACTTCAACACCAGGTTTCCCAAAACCTAAAAAAGAATTCCTGTGACTGCTAGGCCTCTAGCCGCTATGTCATTCATGTTTTATCTAAAGGCTTTCAATTCAGATATCACAGTCATGGTGCAATCTATGGGAGGAGATATTTTGTTCAATTCATATAACCTAATTTTGGGTGCAGAAAATACTCTAATCGATGCTGGGAAGCTTCCACCACGTCCACTGATGCCCATGTTCATAAAAATCTTAAGTAGCCCCTGGGAAGAAGTAACTCCGAGTGCCTCTGCTCCACAAGAAAACACAATGGCTACACCACAATCCATGTATGTATATCCTAGTACACAACCAAGCATGTTGGGATCCTCTTTATTACTAGCGGATGTCAATGATATGAAGAATCTCATGTGGTCCTTTGTGGATGAGCTAGTCCTCATCTGGCAACATCAAGCAACACCTTTGAAGCCTCCCATGTAGACCTATCAAGAAGGAAGGCCATCTTATCAACATAACACATATCAAGGAGCCTCGAAAGGAGGAAGTCAACAATTGGCACCTGCAAACTAGTTAGTCCCAATTACCATGTCACTTCACACCGTCAGGAATAGTCCAAGCAAAGATTTAGTCCCAGGCCATAACAACCTAGTGGAGGAAGAGAATGCATCTTGCTTCCCATGTAATGATAGCCACATACCCCCAAATTGTATAAGGAGAAATCTCTAGCAAAAGAAAGCAGAGAAAAGGAGCCAAGGTGCGTTCTCAAATGCAAAAGAATATTAGTCTTTCAAAATGGAGAATGCCCACTTTAGAGCGCAAACACAAGGAACACCCTTAGAATAAGAGGTAGATATTGCACTAGAACAAACACTCTTCTCTTGGATGGAAGAAGAAGATGCAATATTTTCAAATGATGCTTTGATGACTAGTGCCCCACAAGTACAGTCAAACTACAACACAAGGTCCAAAAGAAGGCTCACTGGAGAATATATGCAATAAGCCCCACAATGTCCACAACCACATCAACCAAAACTGCAAGAAAAGAAAACTACACCGACCCAACCCACTCAACAGTCGTAAGATCTACCACTACTAGAGAAGGAGATAGACAAAGCATCGAGCACACCCATGTCAGATCAACCTCTCCCAAAGATGAAAGAGATACCACCATTCAAACCCAAGGTCTTGCTAGTCGAAACACTCAACATGGTTGAATAGTTGAAGAAGGCACCAAATAATGTATCTCTCTAGGATGTTATATCAATTCCAAAACAAAAGACATTGCTATAGGAAGCATTAAATAAGGAAGAACAAACACCATAGATGGATGCAATTCCATTGCGTGATCAAGTTAAAAACCAAGAGCCTGCATCAACCCCCAATCTTTGAGAGTTGTGGTGTATGTTCAAACATCATGGATAATTCAAATGTTAAAGAAGTAAGCAATCCAAAACCCACACCTTTCTTTTTTAACAATTATTTTGGGAGATAAGCTTTTATACAATAACATGATTGATTCACGAGCCAGTACTACGGTCATGCCTAAACAAGTGGCCGATACCCTAAAACTCAAGTTGGAGCTAGCTGGCGAACAAGATTTTTTGTGATCTTATTCTTGTCATGGTAGTAGCTTTAATCTACTTGTTTTATCATATTTGTCTATACATTTCTTATTTCATAGTGTTGTTTTTCTCTCCTAAAAACCATTAGCTAGGCTATTAGTCCATTTTCTAATGTTCAACCTTATCCCTTTAGTCCTCTGGTCGTACAAATGCCAGCGCACCAAAGAGATGCTAGCATGTTGCGCTGTCATCTTGGAACCATGCTTTCATCCTTGAGAAGAGAGCTACTTGAGGCACAATGTTGAACCCAAAAACCAGCTCTCCTAGCCCCATTCTGAGTTTCAGGTCTGTAGAGTGGTTGAAAGACCTTATAGTCCTCATCATTTTTGTCCCACACTTCCTAACATCCCTTTAAGTTGAGGTAAGTTAGGGTATCCTTCCGCTCTTGGCTCTCCATGACTTGGGGCCTTGAACATGTTTGGTCCCCCTCTCTTACATTTTTGGTGAACCCGATGTGAACCATTTTTGTTTTGTTTTGCAATAATGAAAGCTCCTTTCCTCATATGCTAAGAGTGTTGTAGGTGTGAGTGTTGTGAGGTTTTTTCCTCACAACCAAACCTGTGATCCCTAATAGGCATAGTTGGAAGGTTCCGAAGGTGTTGCGTAACAAAAGCTTGATTGGGTCACCATCTTATCCTTTAACCTTTTAGGGACTCTATTAAAGTATCGTCTAGTGTGCGTAATGGCCTCTTTCTTGCATCAACCTATCCCCTCAACACAACCTATGAGAAGTGGTACTAGTATAACCTTCACGTCACAGGACCTGCTGATGGGTTTTAATAGGGAACCATCTCATCTCTATATTCCTACATGAATCAATGGAAACATTGTATCAGGTTTTCTCATTGATCTGACATCTCAAGTAAACATTATAACCGAGGAGATCATGCTAATCAACTTTTTGAACAAAGATAGGTACAATCCACCCATGAGCATCATCTGCACACATGACAAACTTTTTGTGCCCCCTTTCGGTAGTATTGTCCTGTTGGTCTTGGTTGGACCTAAATCCATGAAGCTCTTGTTCAACATAATGCTTGGATCTAAACTCTTTAGATTGAAATTGGGTATCCCTTGGTTAGTAGCTATGAATGTCATACCCTTGGTCATACATAAATGTTTAAATTTTATCCATGGGGGTTCAGTGCATGTGATTCATGAAATTGGTTATAAACCACCATTTGCTCGTGGTAGCTACTCCTTGGATTACTCTTGGCCTGTACCCATTGGTCCTCTCCCACCTAGGAAAGACTTTTTGTATCAAACATATCATAAATATAAGAAAGGGTGCTTGATGCTGAGAGTGAGATATCCTCTATCACCTTATGTTGTTTCACATAGGGCTTTCCTAAAGGCTGACAATGATTCTACCAAGGCATGTAGGAGGGAAGAAGTGAAGCAGTCTCAAGATCTTCCTTCTTCCTCTTTCGCTATTCAGCCTCATGCTTCCTCTTGCCCCGTTGAGGCACCATCAGATTTCGTTCCATCTCTACAAGAGAATCCTATGGTGCCTACTTGGAAAAAGTTGAAGTGTCCTGTGTTTGAGCTTCCTATTTTGCCCATGGAGCCTAGGCCCATTCGGTATAATAGGAAGAAAGGTCCCCATGGAGAGTCCTCTTTATCTCAAGCTCCACAGACTCCTACCGCTCCTACTCCCAAAGTAGTGAACGAGAAGAGGCCTGCTGTTGAGGCACATGAGTTGACTCTCCCCATTGCTACTCAACTTGCTCCTCCTGCTCTCATTCAAGAGCCTATCCCTCCACAAGAAATGGCTATAGTGAACACTCCCATGGCTGAGTATGATCCTTCCATTCCTTTGTAGCATTTGGTTTCCGATTCAAAGAGTTGCAGAAACTTCCTTACGCATGAGCATAAGCACCAACGAAAGGCTCTCATGGCCAATTAGACTGCCTTACAAAGGAAGGGAAAGGAGATGACCACCCCTATATCAGGGCCTCCTGTTGTGTACTCCTCTCTCCTTCCTTCTGCTTCCATTCAAACAAGTTATGTCTTGCTTCTGGCTTCTGCCGTGAGTGCGAATGTGCCTAACCCTAAAAATCTATAAGTGTTCATCGCTCCTTGAGTGAAGCTACCTTTGTTGATGTCCCTTCCAGATGTACAACCTTTCTCAAAGCCCATAGATATGATGAACAGCTCGGTCGCATCTACTGTGGTTCTCTCCTCCTCCTCTTCCTCTGCACCTCTTGCGTTGTCTATGGGGAGTTCACCTCCTCTAATGAAGCAGAAGGTAGAGAGCGGTCCTTCCAGCAATAGAGGATGTAAGAGGAGCCCACCTTCTGTGAAAGGTGGCCCATGCTAACTTGTTCTATCCTAGTGATAGAACCATTCTCGGCTTCCCCTGAGTTTTTCACCGCACCCAAATCACTCGGTGAGCCTAGTGGTGAACCTTAGGTGCAACCTTCCCCATCCATTAAGGTAAAACATGGCACTCTTGTGAAGTGCATGTTTAATTATTTGGATGAGGTTCCAGTATTTTCAATGATCTTTGTGAAATCGCTGACCTTAGCTCCACAGGAGCTTGGTGGAGAGGACCTTATGGGGCCCTCTTGTTGGAAAAATGAAGAAGAAAATCTCATTTTGTTGTTTTGTGTTGTCATTGATGTCACTATGATATATGAGTTGCAGCTGCAAGACCAAGTCTGAATTTGTTTTGGTATTCTGGTCTGGTGTCTAAACCGATATAATGGTTACATCCTTTGGTTTCTTGTTTTGCAATTGTTTGCTAGTGGTTACCGTTGCTTGTAGTTTTTGAAAATGGTGCATGGATGTTGTAAGTAGGTACATTCAAGATCTCACATATTCAGATGCTCATATGGTGTATTGACATTATTCTATTGATTGCAATTCTACTATTAGGTCTATCATTGGCTGACCTAATGAATAAACAATGTAATAGTGAATCAATTTTTTTTGCAGATATATGCACGTGACCTATCTTAGGTCCATACTGATAAGATAGTACGTGTTGGGTGTTTGAATTACTTCTTGGGAAGATTTTGTGAAAGATTGTGAACAGGAAGAGGCCTGCTGCTGAGGCACATGAGTTAACTCCCCCCACTGCTACTCAACTTGCTCCTCCTGCTATCATTCAAGAGCCTATCTCTCTAGGATGTTACTAGTTTGGTTTACCTTTTATAATTATTATCATATTTTGAATTAGGTAAAGGATCTTAACTAAGTAAAACATCATCAATTTTTTTTATCTTATTTGTCAATATAAGCTAGAAAAAAGGCTAGTGATGTATAATAAAGTTTGATTTGATGGTTAGAAGGGGCCCATATAACAATATTATATGGTGGCAATCAATTTTAAAAATATTATAGAATAATCAATAGATCCCCTCTTCATTTAGCACCAATCCATAATGATAAGTAGTTAACCCATAATAGGGATAACCTAAAGAGACCATAATTACTACACAAAGGTCATTTCTCCATTTTCCTATGAGGGTTTAGACTTAATCCATCTCAAGTTAAAGCTTTTAAACTTACTCATGAATATCTAAAGTATTATAAAATTTGGCAATGCAAATATTTTATTATCCTTAGTGTAAAGAAATTTTGCTTTTTATCTCTTTTTGGTTTTCGGCCCTTACTCTTTTTGGCTTCAAAGTTTGAAATCCATGCCCAAAGGACAAAGACTGCTCCTACATAAAGGCACACAATGCACCATGTGGTGGCTGCATGAATTTATTTACATATCATTTTCCTTTCAGGCGTAGGACGGGGCATGTGTTAGCTTGGTGGGGATTTTCTTCAAAGCCACTCCCACAAATCTGAGATTTCTTGCTCGCTTGACACATCATCTATTCATTTCAGGCAAGTTGTATTTTTTGCGGAGTGATCTCCTCAGGCAAAGTTTGTTGGGAACATGGTGGGTGTCTTGCTTTCGATGTGGAACCTTCAAGTCAACATCATCAATCTCTATGGTTGATCAACTAGATTTTGCTAGGCTATGTCAAAAATTTGATTGTTTTTTGACAGTTATCTTTGCTAAATATCTAAAATCCATTAATGAAGAAATTGGCACTTAATGAGCTAAGATTACCATGATCTAATCAAGATCTAAGATCAGATTGTGGGCTATCAAGATCAGGCATCTAGCAGTTTCTATTGCTGGAATGTTTGCAGTGATGCTCTCTTCTTCTAGTTATAAATAGGGGTTGGAAACATAAGCAACAAAGCTTGAAAATTATTTCAAAAATATTTTCAAAGGATATAGATCTATTAAGGAGTTTCTATTTTCTCGTAAGTAGAAGGTTTTTTTATAGAATATTGCTATTCTCTCTGGCATGTTATATTTTAATTCAAACTATCATCAGGTTGGCATCTGATTTTTTTTTTCAATTCATATATTATTGAAGTTTGATCTATTTGGGAGAAATTCTTCAAAATTGTGCATGCTATGGCCTTTGTCAAGCTTCCTTTTTTATATTTTGTTCATGTTAAAAACATTGTATTAAGTTTTCTTTTGTAGTTCAAATAGCTAATTTTCATGTTGTTAAGCTTCTACGTTGAATGCTAACTTTCAGAAATTGGATTATGTCTATTGAACTTTTCCAAATTTTGTAAAGAGTTTTCCATTTTCATAATATACTGTGAAATGAAAAGTTTTCTGTAAGTTTCTAGATATTTTTGTTAATCTTTAGAGGTCTTTTTATGTCTGATTGGACCTCAATGGGTGCTTCCCATAGGGAGATTTGAAAGATTGTAATGTGCTTTCTTTAGCCTTTGTTGCTCATTCTCCTCCCAACAATGAAGGGTTTGTGGCATTCTTCTATCATATCATTCATAAGGAATAGTTAAGGTTTGAAATGTTGTAAAAGCTTTGGTGCATCACCATTTTTATGTTTTGTTTGCATTTCTTTCTACCTTTTCCCCCCCAAAAAAAAGAAGAGCTGGCTTTTTATAAAAATCTTGGAGGTCATTTAGTGAGGTGCAAATTGGTCCCCCACTCGCTAAATTTCCCATAAGGTTGTTAGAGAAGCATAAGGTTTGATGATCAACAGTTCTTTTTCTGCCACGCTTGGTGGGACAAAAGTTTTTTCGAATGTCTGATTAGAAGTCAAAAATATTTCTTAAATCAGACCAAGAAAAGAGGCTAGAAATTTCATGCCTAGAATCCAAACAAGAGCATCTTCAAGAAGCCATTTCCAGTAATCCCAATTACCTGCCTTGGTATCAAGGAGAAGAAGACTTACAAGTTTTGTATCACCTGTAAGAAATAGTAGGGAAAGAAGTGTTAACTGACAATCCAGAGCTTTATTTACTCCACCAAGCGGTCAAACTTTCCAAATTAGAATACTCGTATACCCTATCCATAGGAATCTATTTCCAATGGCCCATCTAGGTTCCCCTGCTCCTAGAAATTTTGTAATGTGGGATAGAAGTAGTCCGCTACAACCACCTACACCCCCAGACTTATGGCCCACAATACCTGTGAATGCTCTCAAGGCCATTTCAAAATTTTTTGGGGAGGACTTCAAGGCCCCCTCTGAAACATCTCCAAGATATAGTGAAGGTATGCAGAGGACATAACATCGTGGAGGAGAATGTTGCTATCAAGTTACTAGCCGTGTCTTTCAAAGAAAAATCATAGGATTGGTATAGGTCTTTGGCTTCAAGTTCTATCCGCTCTTGGGACCAACTCGAAAAGAAGTTGTTCGAGTGCTTATCCAAAAAGGGAGATCACCCCTCTTTGTTGCAACAATTAATCACCAGCAAAAGGGCCCCACAAGAGGCCATGAGCAACTTCAACACCAGGTTTCCCAAAACTTGACAAATAATTCTTGTGACTGCTAGGCCTCTAGCCGTTATGGCATTCATGTTTTATCTAAAGGCTTTCAATTCAGATATCGCAGTCATGGTGCAATCTATGGGAGGAGATATTATGCTCGATTCATACAATCTAGATTTGGTTGCAGAAACTAGTATAATCAATGCTGGGAAGCTTCCACCACATCCATTGATGCCCATGTTCACAAAAGTCTTTAGCGGCCCCCCTTGGGAAGAAGTAACTCCAAGTGCCTCTGCTCCACAAGCAAACACAATGGCTACACCACAATCCATGTATGTATATCCTGGTGCACAACCAAGCATGTTGGGCTCCTCTTCATTAGTAGCGGATGTCAATGATATGAAGAATCTCATGTGGTCCTTTGTGGATGAGCTAGTCCTCATCTGAAAAAAAAAAGCAACACCTTTGAAGCCTCCCATGTGGACGTATCAAGAAGGAAGGCCATATTATCAACATAACATATATCAAGGAGCCTCAAAAGGAGGAAGTCAACAATTGGCACCTACAAACTAGTTAGTCCCAATTACCATGCCACTTCACACCATCAAGAATAGTCCAAGAAAAGATTTAGTCCCAGGCCAGAAAACCTGGCGGAGGAAGAGAATGCATGCTGCTTCCCATGGAATGATAGCCACATACCCCCAAATTGTACAAGGAGAAAACTCTAGCAAAAGATAGTAGAGCAAAGGAGCCAAGGTGTGTTCTCAAATGTGGAAGAATATTAGTCTATCGAAATGGAGAATGCCCACTTTAGAGCGCAAACAGAAGGAATGCCCTTAGAATAAGAGCTAGATATCACACTAGACCAAACACTCTTCTCTTGGATGGAAGAAGAAGATGAAACATTTTCAAATGATGCTTTGATGACTAGTGCCCCACAAGTATAGTCAAACTAAAACACAAGGTCCAAAAGAAGGCTCAGTGGAGAATATATGCAATAAGCCCCACAATGTCCACAACCACATCAACCACAACCGCAAGAAAAGAAAACTACGCCGAGCCAACTCACTAAGCAGTCGTAAGGTCTGCCACTACCAGAGAAGGAGATAGACAAAGCACCGAGCCCAACCATGTCGGATCAACCTCTCCCAAAGATTAAAGAGATACCACCGTTCAAACCCAAGGTCCCGCCAGTCGGAATGCTCAACATGGTTGAATAGTTGAAGAAGGCACCAACAAATGTATCTCTCTAGGACGTTATATCGATTCTAGAACAAAAGACATTGCTACAGGAAGCATTAAAGAAGGAAGAAAAAACACCACAGATGGATGCAATTCCATCGCGTGATCAAGTTAAAAATCAAGAGCCCTCATCAGCCCCCAAATCTTTGAGAGCTGTGGTGTATGTGAACATCATGGATAATGCAAATGTTAAAGAGGTAAGCAAGCCAAAACCCACACCTTTCTTTTTTAACAATTATTGTGGGAGATAAGCTTTTATACAATAACATGATTGATTCACGAACCAGTACTACGGTCATGCCTAAATAAGTGGCCGATGCCCTAAAACTCAAGTATGAGCCTCTTGAGAAAGGGATCATGCAATTAGATGGGAAGAAGGTTCTGACTGTCAGTTGCATCAAGGATCTATCTTTGACCCTTTTCTCATGTCCAAGCAAAATAATCACACAATAAATAGTTGTGATAGAAATCCCCCCAGTATTCGGGATGTACCTATATAGGAGCGAATTTGGACCCCTTATGCATATTCCTTTTTTACACATCCCCACCTTAGAAAACCAAATTCGAAGGCTAAATTCCACATAAGTCCGCTACCTTCATTCCACTTGGCAGTTGTTTTGTTTGTTGGTAGAGGAATAAATATTGAGGATGCCTGCATGACATGCAGACATTTGCATGATGCACTTATGTCCTTGGTAAATTCACACTTCTGGAACCTATAGAGGTGTTACACTTCTCATTGGAGGTTGATTTGTAACACCCTCTTTGACCAACTGACCCGAATATGGCCGTTTTATTCATTCTCTCCAAATTCACTATTCATTCTTCCATTTCATCCCTTCAAGCAATCTTCTTCACAAGCTTAAGCATTTAGTTCATCTCTCCAAGCCATCCTCTTGCATTCTCAAGCACTTTTAGTAGCACTTTGTAGTCCATAGCAGTAACATCAAGACTCCATCAACTTCATAGAGCAAGTGTGGAACAAACACCATTGCAATAGGGGCTTGAGTCCTCTCATTTTCTCCTCCATTAGCTAGTGAGCTCTTGGTGGAGGTGGTAAGCTTTCTACTCCTCTCCTCTACAATTTGGTTGGGTAGCATAACACTGTTTTGTAGTGCTTTGTGTTCTTTACTTCATTTCCTTCTTTATCATGTATTTCTCCATTATCACTTTCTTGGTTGTCCATGGAGGTGGAAACATCAAAACGGGGGTCTGATTGAGGCAGGCCCCTATACAGCCACCCAACAATTTTCCTCTTCATTATATGTAGGTGGACATGCTTCTTGGAGCTAGCTGGCGAACAAGATTTTTTGTGATCTTATTCTTGTCATGCTAGCTTTAATCTACTTGTTTTATAATATTTGTCTATACATTTCTTATTTCATAGTGTTGTTTTGCTCTCCTAAAAACCATTAGCTAGGCTATTAGTCTGTTTTCTAGTGTTCAACCTTATCTTTTTAGTCATCTAGTCGTACAGATGCCAGCACACCTAAGAGATGCTAGCATGCCACGCTATCATCTTGGAACCATGATTTCATCCTCGAGAAGAGAGCTACCTGAGGCACGGTGTTGAACCCAAAAACCAGCTCTCCTAGCCCCATTTTGAGTTTCGGGTCTATAGAGTGGTTGATGGACCTTATAGTCCTTATCATTCTTGTCCCACACTTCCTAACATCCCTTTAAGCTGAGGTAAGTTAGGGTATCCTTCCACTCTTGGTTCTCCATTACTTGGGGCCTTGAACATGGTTGGTCCCCCTCTCTTACATTTTCGGTAAACCTGATGTGAACCGTTTCAGTTCTGTTTTGCGATAATGAAAGCTCCTTTCCTCATATGCTAGGAGTGTTGTAGGTGTGAGTGTTGTGAGGTTTTTGCCTCACAACCAAACCTACAATCCCTAGAGGCATAGTTGGAAGGTTCTGAAGGTGTTGCGTAATGAAACCTTGATTGGGTCACCGTCTTATCCTTTAACCTTTGAGGGACTCTATTAAAGTATCGTCTAGTGTGCGTAATGGCCTCTTTCCTGCATCAACCTATCCCCTCTGCACAACCTATGAGAAGTGGTACTAGTATAACCTTCACATCACAGGACCTGCCGATGGGTTTTAATAGGGAACCATCTCATCTCTATATTCCTGCGTGAATCAATGGAAACATTGTATTGGGTTTTTTCATTGATCTGACATCTCAAGTAAACATTATAACCGAGGAGATCATGCTAATCAAATTTTTGAAAAAAGATGGGCACGATGCACCCATGAGCACCATCCACACGCATGACAGACTTTCGGTGCCCCCTTTCGGTAGTATTGTCCTATTGGTCTTGGTTGGACCTAAATCCATGAAGCTCTTGTTCAACATAATCCTTGGATCTAAACTCTTTAGAGTGAAATTGGGTGTCCCTTGTTTAGTAGCTATGAATGTCGTACCCTCGGTCATGCATAAATGTTTAAAGTTTATCCATGGGGGTTCAGGGCATGTGATTCATGACATTGGTTATAAACCATCGTTTGCTTGTGGTAGCTACTCCTTGGATTACTATTGGCCTGCACCCATTGGTCCTCTCCCACCTAGGAAATACTTTTTGTATCAAACATATCATAAATATAAGAAAGGGTGCTTGATGCTAAGAGTGAGATATCCTCTATCACCTTATGTTGTTTCACATAGGGCTTTCCTAAAGGCTGACAATGATGTCGCCAAGGCATGTAGGAGGGAAGAAGAGAAGTGGTCTCAAGATCTTCCTTCTTCCTCTTTTGTTGTTTAGCCTAATGCTTCGTCTCGCCCCATTGAGGCACCATCAGATTCTATTCCATCTTTGCAAGAGAATCCTATGGTGCCTGCTTGGAAAAAGCTGAAGTGTCCTATGTTTGAACTTCCTATTTTTCCCATGGAGCCTAGGCCCATTTAGTATAATAAGAAGAAAGGTCCCCGTGGAGAGTCCTCTTTGTCTCGACCTCCGCAGACTCCTACCGCTCCTGCTCCCAAAGTAGTGAATGGGAAGAGGCCTGCTACCGAGGCACATGAGTTGACTCCCCGCACTGCTACTCAACCTGCTCCTCCCACTCTCATTCAAGAGCTTGTCCCTCCGCAAGAAATGGCTATAGTGGAGACTCCCATGGCTGAGTAGGATCCTTCCATTCCTTTGTAGCATTTGGTCTTTGATTCAAAGAGTCGCAGAAACTGCCTTGCACGTGAGCGTAAGCACCAACAAAAGGATCTCATGGCCGAGCGGACTGCCTTACAAAGGAAGGGAAAGGAGATGACCACCCCTATATTAGGGCCTCTTGTTGTGTCCTCCTCTCTCCTTCCCTATGCTTCCATTCAAACTAGTTTTGTCTTGCTTCCAGCTTCTGCCACGAGTGCGAATGTGCCTGACCCTAAAAAGCTAAAGGTGTTCATCGCTCCTTTGATGAAGCTACCTTTGTTGATGTCGCTTCTAGATGTCCAACCTTTCTCGAAGCCCATAGATATGATGAACACGTTGGTCATATCTACTACACAGTTCTTTCCTCCTCCTCTTCCTCTGCACCTCTTACGTCTTTTGTGGGGAGTTCACCTACCCTGACAAAGCAGAAGGTAGAGAGCAGTCCTTCCAGCAACAGAGGATGTAAGAGGAGCCCACCTTCTGTGAAAGGTGGTCCTATGCTAACTTGTTCTGTCCTAGTGATAAAACTAGTCCCGACTTCCCCTGAGTTTGTCCTTGCTCCCGAGTCACTCGGTGAGCCTAGTGGTGAACCTTGGGTGCAACCTTCCCCATCCATTGAGATAAAACATGGCACTCCTGTGAAGTGCATGCTTAACTCTTTGGATGCGGTTCTGGCCTTTTTAGCGATCTTCGTGAAATCAATGACCTTAGTTCCACAGGACCTTGGTGGAGAGGACCTTGTGGGACCCTCTTGTTGGAAAAATGAAGAAGAAAATCTCATTTGGTTGTTTTGTGTTATCATTGATGTCACCATGATATATGAGTTGCAACTGCAAGACCAATTCTGAATTTGTTTTGGTATTCTGGTCTGGTATCTAAACCGATATAATGTTTACATCCTTTGGTATCTTGTTTTGCAATTGTTTGCTAGTGATTACCATTGCTTGCAGTTTTTGAAAATGGTGCATGGATATTGTAAGCAGGTACATTCAAGATCTCACATATTTGGATGCTCATATGGTGTATCAACATTATTCTATTGATTGCAATTCTGCTATTAGGTCTATCATTGGTTGACCTAATGAATAAACAATATAATAGTGGATCAATTTTGTTTTGCAGATATATGCGTGACCTATCTTAGGTCCACACTGATAATATATTACGTGTTGGGTGCTTGAATTACTTCTTGGGAAGATTTTGTGAAAGCTTGTAGCCAAAAGTTCATATGTTTGATAAATAAGAAGTGCATCTAATTAGGTCGACCTAATTGATGCTTGCAGAGAGATCAAATATATATATTGGACAATTGAAGACTAAACGAGAGATGATTGTATTGTAAATGTGAATGTGAAGAAGAGTGAATATGATGAAGTGTGTCAAGTCAGTTTACTGAGCTTCATTGGAACTAAATCAACACTCACTAGGTGTACTTTATCAGTTCATTTTCTGGCTGTAAGCCATTTTGTCATTATAATTTTGTAGGCAATGAGCATTTGTATTTGGACAGTGAGTCCGGGTAGTGAGCCACCCCACTTTGTAATATCTTTTAACCGGTTATACTATATTTTGAGCAAACACTCACTGTGGTTTTTCCCATTCTGGGTTTTCGACATAAAAATCCTGGTGTTCATGTGTTCTATGATTTCATGTTCTATTAATGCTTTTACTTATTGGGTATGTGCAGGATCATGATGGGCCAAAAAGTGGCAATATGATGGGTATGTGGCTGATGACTATTTTTTTTACTTAAAATTGATGAAACAAAAAGGGTTTTTAAAGGATATTCTCAGCTTTCCACCGATATAAATTATTCTTTACTTTGAATTTAATAAGTAATTATTATTCATTTTCTATTCAAATTATGATTAAAGTCCTAATTGATAGGCTGATTGAAAAACATCTATAGATTTCAAACGGTATCACATTTTTTGAATCCAAAACATGCGTCACATTCTATGCTTTGCATAATACAGGATTAAAAAAGGAAAAAATGAATTTCATGAAGTTTTGACCAAGTTAAGGTGGTAGGACATGAGTTTTTATATTTTTAAAATGTTGTAATAAAAATTCATAATTAATTATTTACTTGGAAAAAATTATAAAAAATATGCATCACATGGCATGAGTCCTCTACTTATAGCTAAAATATTATAAAAAAAATTATCATTTTAATGTGGTTAGGGTGGTCAGGACCTACTTCTTACTTTTCCCTAAAATTTAAGTTGCTGCATTAAAATTTCAAATTTTCACCAAATAGATTTTTTTTTTAAACATACCTAGTAGTTTAGAAACTACATTCAATTTTCTACAGATTCTATTCTTACACATTTTTGAAATAGTATAGATAACTTATTCAAATTTTTACATCAAGTTTCCTAACTCTAATTTTTCTTAATTTTTTGCTGCTTAAGGGCCTAGTTTTTCCATTATGATCCTGCAAATACCCTATCTTTGTTGTTGTCCGCATTGGAATAATTAGATGGTATCTGTTCAAAAAATTTAAGAAGATACTGATTCACCCCCCCTCTCAATATCTTGTATATTCAACAATTGGTATCAAAGCTTAACAACTTGAGGGATATCTTGAAGATGGAAGAAATGAATGATAAAGAAGAGTTTCAAACTGCTCTTGAGGATCTTGAAAAAATTGAAAGAGAAAATAGAGATCTGAAAGAGAATCTTGAAGATGCAAATGAATATGTCCGAAAATTAAAAAATCAATTGAAAAAGTTGAAAGAAAGACATAGGGAAGTAACTAATTAGTTGAAGTAGGCTAATTAATGAAGAAATTACTAGTTTAAAAGTGAAAGTAGAGGAGAAGAAAATAATTGAAAAATTTCTAAACAAATTGGTTGAAAGCAAGTCTAATGAGTGTACCAAGATTAAACAAGAATTGGTGAACCTAAAAGTGGATCTGGAGAAGGAAAAACTCTATGAAAACATTTTCAAATCTAGCTCAGACAGGCTTGATGAATTGATCTTAGGACATAAACTGAGTAAAGACAAAGGTGGCTTGGGAATGGAAGGAGGTGAAAACTCTAAGGACAACCAAAAGACTCAGAATAAAGGAAAGCATAAAGGAAATTCAAGGAACTTTTCTAGGAGACCACCTGTGAGAAAACCTAATGCACAAAGGTATTCATCCTTTAATGACACTTGTTTTTCATACAAAAAATTTGGTCAGAGGGCAACAAAATGTAGGAGTAGGATGAATCAATTTCCTAGTTCCTTCTCTAGTCAAGTTTTTTGCATGTAAAAGAATTGGACATAGGGCAAGTGAATGCAAAACCTTGATGATGAATCATTTTAATTGAGGAAGAGTGAATCAATCCTTTAATGGCTACTGATATACTTGTAACAAGTATGGACATAAAGCTAATTAGTGTAGAACAAGAGTTAGTGAAAGTTAATCTAATTAGAGAAATATTATTTGCTATAATTGCAACAAACCATGACATCTCTCAAGAGTTTACAGAAACAAAAAGGGTAAGAAGACCAATCTGATAGAAAAGAATGAACCTACAAAGAAGGTTGACAAAGATGAGATTAAGAAACAAATGAATAAGATTTGGAGGAAGAAAGAATAGACTGATATGAAAAATGTGTTTGTTCCCTCATCTGGTACAAACAAATCCTTTAGGAACTAGACCTAGCAAGGTCTTAGGGGGAGCTTTAACAGAAAATAACTTGAACCCCCTTGATGTTCAACATGTCAGTCTTTGGCACGATGATATGTTGTGAGAAATGATAGGCTAGAGGTTATGCATATGGAATCAAAAGAAAATATGAAGGAATGATTATGTGTTGAGAAAATTAGGGTTTTTCTAAGTAGAAAAGAAGAGTTTTTAGTAGCTTTTTGAAATCTGCCATATTTAATGTGAATTAGGGAAGATCGTTGTTTTATAAAGAAAATGTGTAAGGAATTTTGTTCACTCATGCATTTGAAGAAGTTGAAGAGATCTTTGGAGCATTCTTGAAGTGATTTTGAGTTCAAACCGTGCAAACCCCAATTCTGGTTCATCGTGAAGAAATAGGTATTTTTCTTTTTTGTGCAGTCGTGGTTTGTATTATTTGAGTTTTTTGAATTCAAAATTGGGTAGAATGGCAACCCTTGTGGTTGTTAAAGTATCAGAGAGACCTACACCATCCTAAAGGAAATATTCCTCAAAGGTTTTCGTAGATGACCCTATGGGCACCTTCTCATCAATCTCTCATGGGGTTATGCCGACCGAGGACACAAGAATGCATATTCGAGTAAGAACCGAGGAATTCAATCACACCAAATTGATTGACATTTGGCAAAATGAGCTTATTGGAGATAGTTTTTTGATAAAACCTGAATACTTGAACCTGGTTACAAAGAAGTTAGACAGATGGAACAACTTTCCCAACTTCTATTCCATGGTTGATGATAAATTTTTGAAGCCAGTCCTAAGAAGAATTCATGATAAATTCTTGTGAATTTTTGAAGCTAGTCCTAAGGAGGCAATTAGGGCTATTACCAACCTTTGGGATAAAGGACTAGTACCTATATTTTAAGCCATGAAGAATGGACTAGTAACAAAACTTATGTATAGGAGACACATATGATAAAAGAGCTTTAATGACAAAGTCTGTCACCAATCTGGTTGTGAAGTATGCAACTATCATAATTGGTCATAAAATATACTTCACCAACATAGAGAACTTTGTTTCGACCATAGCCATTTATATTGGTTTTGATATGGTAATCAATGGTGTCGACTATGACTTATGTGAGCTTCTCCGGTAATAGTTGCTTGAGAATTTGAAATGACAAAATAAAGGAAGTCTTCTTTCAAACTTGGTTCATTGATTGTATGTCTATTGTTCTATTTCATGAAGAAACTTCCTGGAAAGAATTATGAAATGTTTTGGGATTTATCCAGACTGGTGGCATATCAAATTTTTGATTATATGCATGTTTTGGGTGATCTGAAAGCTCAAGAAAATTCTCTAACAACATTCTTTGCTATATTTAAGAGCAACATGAATGAGAGAGATAGGATTCTGAGGAAAATTGTTGAAAAATACAAAGATGACATAATATTCCATGTTTCCTCTAATGAATGCATGATTGAAGTAGTAGAACCCCAGATCATATGGATTCAGCCATTAGGATATGAAATTACAGAAGAAGAGGATGAGGGTTATGTACAAATGCTTCTTAAAAACCCAAAGGATCCTAATGAACCAAAAATTGGTACTTATGCAGAAAGAGAGTGGAAAGGAGGCTTAGAGAAGCTAGATTCACTGATGAGAAGATTTCTCTTGGAAGGGCTAAGGGAGAAGAGCTAGAGGTAGAATCATCTAGACTGAGGAGATCCAACAAGACTACTCCTGCAAAATCCTCTGCAACCGCTGGAAAAGGAAAGAAACTCCTCTGGTGGCCCCTAGAAAAAGAGGAAAGAAAGAGAAAGCTTCTAGGGAGAAAAATATTTGCATAACAGATGATCAGGATGAAGAGGAAGAGGATCTCCTGCTACAAAATTTGTGAGGAAAAGAAGATGATTTATCCTCTTGTGAAGGTGCATCTGAGGAAGCTATTTGTTCTAAGAAAGTGCATGTTGTATCATCTTCTAATGATGAGGAAGAGAAGAAATTTGGTGTTCATGTGCACACCAAACCAGAGTCAAAGAAGACTAAGCTGTCTGATGAAGCCTCTATGGACTAGAGTGAAGAACATGACATTCTGGTAAGTTTTGGTCCCCATTTCAAATTAGATGCAACTATCAATTCTTTGTTACATTTTGATAACACGATGAAACCAACAACACAATATTATGATAATGGTGTAAAAGAGGATAAGAAAACTTTACTTTTAGCTGTCATTCAATATGTTATCATCTTGGAAGTTAAATGGGATGATGTGAAATAAGATGTACCTGAGAATATGTCAGAAACTCTGATGAAAAGGAGATAAGAGGTTGTTGCACTTGAAGAGAAAATCAGGAACAATGTATTTGATAAGATTGGGTCTTCCCTAACCCCGGATGATCTGGAGACTTTGAAAAAGATTTGTACAAAGATGTTTTGAATGAAGAAAAGGGTTAATATTTTAATGACAAGGGATAAAAAGTAGATAAACAAAATAAGGAAGGAAACAATAAAGGTGATCTAGGATACAATAGAGAAATGTGGCATGCTTAAGGTTGATGAAGATGTTGCTACTATAAATGTTGAGGAAGATACTTCTCTTGATATAGGTGATGCAAGTATTTCTGAAGACATTGATGTTGAAAATGATGTCAGTGGTGAAAATAATCCTCCAAAAATTGAGAAGTAGAATCAAGGTGAAGTTGGGCCTGAAAAACATGATGATGCTCCTTTAGAGCACATTGAAGAAGGAAAAGGCAGTGAAGAAGAAGAAAAAGATAATCTAGAAGAAGAAAATGAAAAATATGGAAATGATGAAGAAGACAACAAGGATAAAGATAAAGATGAAAATGAAAAGGAAGAAAAGAAAGAAGAAAAAGAAGAGGAAGAAGAAAAGAAGAAGAGAAGGACAAGGGAAAGGAAGAAAAGAAAAATGAGGAATCTTCTGAGAAAAATGAAGAAAGTCAAAATCAGATTGTAAAATCTCTTAAGCATCCTAGAGAATCGTCCTCCTATAATGATGTACTAAAAGGCTTGCTATCCAAGAAGATTAGATTTCAGCCAATAATTCATCAGGAGTTTCTACAACTTCCTATGATTGAAGGGTTTGTAGATGTCGAGAAGATGTCTCTGGTGCATAAAGTGGTGTTAGGAGATGCATTGTAGGCATCTGGAAGGAAGGATATTCTTGAAACTCATAAGAAAGGAACAAAACTCATAGAAGATGCTTTTAAATCATTGTAGGAGGCCACACTTGGTGCATCTATTGATGCATCCCTCGCTCCTATTGAAAAATTGAGATTGTTGTTGGATTATTTCAAGGAGTATACCCTCAGGCTTGGAGAAAAGACAAAACAAGAAGTTGAGGAGAAGTTGGTGGAGAAAAGGTTACTGGCATTGCATGACAAGTTTTCTCTAGCACACTCAAATGTTTAAAAGAACCTGGAAGCTATGAAGATCTATGAGTCAGAAGCAAATGTAGTTCTTGCTTATTGCTTGAAGTATCCAGATGCCACCTAGAACATTAAGGTTGTTATGGACTCCATTGAGTCTCAGTTGGATGTTGTCTCTGGTACTTAGAGTATATCCAAAGATAGAGACAAATCAAACTGGAATGCCATCACTGCACATAAAGATAAATTATTTGTTTTACATAAGTGGAAGGAAGAGATTATAAAAAAAATTGTTCAGTTAAGTGACATTATAAGAGTGGAATATACTCCTGTTGGCAAGGCCTTGATAGGCACAAAACGACTTGAGAAGATAAATTTGACTCTTGATACTTTGGATGGTGTAGAAGAAACTCTAGTAGAGTTGGAATCCCGGAACATAATGTTGATTTCTACAAAGGATAGTTGGGAGAATGGTAAATCAGTATGGGAAGATATTCTTAAGGAGCTTCAAGGCTCACCATCCTCCGGTTGATGCATGTTTCTTTGTTTTCTTTATTTTCATATTTCATGTTTTGGGACACCTTTTGTCCTTGATGTCAAAGGGGGAGTGAAGAATGCTGAATTACTGGTGTTAGGGGGAGAAGTGTTGTATAAGAGTTTGGAAGTTTTTGCAAGTTTTGTTTTGAAATTTTGGCACATGCTGCCATCAATGAAAAAGGGGGAGATTGTTGGAAAAAATAAGAACATCTCATTTTGTTGTTTCATGTTGTCATTGATGTCACAATGATATATGAGTTACAACTGCAAGACCAAGTTTGAATTTGTTCCGGTATTTTGGTCCGATATCTAAACCAGTATAATGTTTACATCCTCCGGTATCTTGGTCTGCAATTGTTTGTTGGTGATTACCATTGCTTTCGGTTTTTGAAAATGGTGCATGGATGTTGTAATCACGTACATTCAAGATCTCACGTATTTAGATGCTTGTATGGTGTATCGACATTATTCTATCGATTGCAATTTTGCTATTAGGTCTATCATTGGCCGACCTAATGAATAAACAATGTAATGGTGAATCGATTTTGTTTTGGAAATATATGTGTGACCTATCTTAGGTCCATGCCTACAGGATATAGTGTGTTGGGTGCTTGAATTACTTCTTTGGAAGATTTTGTAAAAGCTTGTAGCCGACAATTGGTATTTGTGATAAATAAGAAGTGCATCTAATTAGACCGACCTAATTGATGCTTGTAAAGAGATCAGATATATATATGGACAATTTTTGAAGACTGAATGAGAGATGATTGTATTGTTAGTACAAATGTGAAGAATAGAAAATATGATGAAGTGTGTCAGGTTAGTTTACCGAGCTTCATTGGAACTGAATCAACACTCAGTAGGTGTACTTTATCAATTCATTTTTTGGTTGTAAGCCATTTTGTCATTGTATTTCTATAGGTAGTGAGCCTTTGTATTTGGGTAGTGAGTTCTGGTAGTGATCCACCCCACTTTATAATATCTTATAACTGGTTATGCTATATTGTGAGCTAACACTCACCATGGGTTTTCCCATTTTGGGTTTTCCACGTAAAAATCTTGGTGTTCATGTGTTATGTGATTTCATGTTTTGTTAATTCTTTTACTTATCTTTGCTATTGTCTGTATTGGAATAATTGGATGGTATCTGTTTAGAAAATTTAGGATATTGATTCACCCACCTCTTAGTATCTTGGATATTCAATACTTCTTCCTTAGCCCTTGTTGCAAGAGGGTCAGATTCTCCTCCTCTTAACATTCCACCACTGCAGGCTTGTACTCCTCCCCCTTACGATGATCTAGAGTGGGAAGTAGATGACCTCTTAGTCGATCAGTGTTAGGGGGAGGCCCCTTATTTATCTTTTGATTAGTTATTTGTGTGTGTTGTGATGTGTTCCCCCATGATCATGCTATGTGTTCCTGGATGACCCTCGTCACCCCTATTGGTGCTTGGATACATGAATGGTTTTTGTGTTGTAAACCTTCCTCTATTTGTATCATCATTCTTCCATGTTTGTGATTGATTTTTGATAAATTGGGACAATGCAAAGCATTGGGGTCATTTAGGCTTCCCTTGCATTTTGACCCAATTTTTTTATTTTTACTTTGTCTTCTTGTGCATTCCTCACATGGTCTGATATAGTAGGGGGTTGATGATAGTTCATTTTATATACTATTACTATACATATATATATATATATATATATATATATATATATATATATATATATATATATATATATATATATATATATATATATATATATATATATATATATATATATATATTTATGAGCAGTTTTGACCTCAAAATATCAGGCTACCCCTATGCCCTTTGTCCGTATTAACTTTTCCCTTTTTCTTTTCCTTTATCTTTCTCTCTTCTTTGCTTGAGTTGTCACTCTCATGTGTGACAATGCCACTTCTTCAAAATTTTGATTTTCAAAAAATGCATTCATTGCCAATGAATCTTTTCTGGAGAATCTTCACAAACTTGTTTTCAAGAATTGCATTCTCAACTTGAAACCCTAACAAAACGTGTTTCCTGGGTATGTGCAGGATCATCATGGAAAAAAACAGGCCCTTAAGTGGCAAAAAATTAGAAAAATAAAAGTTAGGCAACTTGACGTAAAAATTTGAATAAGTTATCTATATTATTTTAAAAATATGTAAGAATAAATTTTGTAGAAAATTGAATGTAGTTTTTAAACTACTAGGTTTATTTGAAAAAAAATCTATTTGGTGAAAATTTGAAATTTCAATGCAGTAGTACTTAAATCTCAAGGAAAAAATAAGAAGTAGGTGTCTGTCTAACCACCCTAACCAAAATAAAGTGATAATATTTTTTTATAAGATTTTAGACATAAGTAGAGGGCGCATGCCGGATGTGATGCATATTTTTTTGTATTTTTTTTCCAAGTAAATAATCAATTATGAATTTTTTATTGCAAATTTAACAAAATATAAAAACTCTTATGTCTGACCACCTTAACTTGTTCAAAACTTCATGAAATTCAATTTTTCTTTTTTTAATCCTATAGTATGCAAAGCATAGAATGTGATGCATGTTTTGGATTGAAAAAAAGTGTTACTGTTTGAAAGCTATAGATTTTTTTCAATCATCCTATCAATCAACACATTAGTCATAATTCAAATAGAAAAAGAATAATAATTATTTATTAAATTCAAAGTAAAGCATAATTTATATTGGTGGAAAGTTGAGAGTCTCCTTTAAAAACCCTTTTCATTTCATCAATTTTGGGTAAAAAAAAAGTCGTTAGCCACATACCCTACAAATACCCATCATATTGCCACTTTTTGGCCCATCATGATCTTGCACATACCCTCCTTCATCATGGGTTCGTAAAGAGAGAATTTGAGAACCTTCCTCCAAGGTGGGAACAACTTTGACCTTCCCCTCATGTGGGGGCATGTTCTTCCTTTCAAGTTCCTTGATGAAGTTAACATCTTTTAAAAGGATTGCTTGATGATGAATTGATTTGAGAAAGGAAAAAACCTCGTTCATACTTTCGAACAATGTGTCCCTTGAGTGGACTCCTTTACACTGGGTTCCCGAGGGACCCCTTTGAAAGTATTCCAACTTTTTTGCAGTTTGTGTGACTTTCTGCTTACCTACTTGTATGAATGCTTTCTGACATGTTCTATCTGCGGGTAAACATGTCACTTCACAGGTGTGCCTGTGAAGCTGCTTTTTGACTTTGTGGAGTTTTACTTCCTTGGGTTTCCTCCATGTGAGAGATCTTGGGGGATACCTTCCTATAGGTCTACGAGCCTCTAGGATGCTTCTTCTAAGCTTCCTCCATGCAACAGATCTTGGGGGTCACTCCCCTACAGGTTTGTGGGTCTATAGGGTGCTTTCTTGGGTTTCCTTCATGTGAGATCTTGAAGGATACCTTCCTTGTAGGTCTGCGGGTTTGTAGGGAACTTTCTTTGGGTTTCCTTCATGCGAGAGACCTTGGAGGATACCTTCCCTACAGGTTTGCAGGTCTAGAGGGCACTTTCTTAGCTTCTTCCATTTGAGAGATCTTGGGGGACACCTCCTTGCAAGTTTGTGGGTCTGTAAGGCACTTTTTTGGGTTTCCTTCATGCAAGAGATCTTGGAGGACACCTTCCTTGCAAGTTTGTGAGCCTATGAGGCGCTTTCTTTTTAGGGCTTCCTTCATGTGAGAGATCTTGGGGGTTGCCTCCTTGTAGGTCTACAGGCTTGTAAGACGCTTTCATTCTTCAACTTCATAGTTTTGCAGGGCTATGAAGTCCTTTGCTTGTCCCGCACTCTTGAGTTCACCAAATCATGGTCTGCTTCCTTGATGGTTCAAAAATACATTCCTAACTCTACTACTTCTTTGATCTACTTTATCAAAGCACTCATTAGTATTCATGCTCACTAAAGTGGGGGAAAAATTTATAGAAGTGAATTTGCACCCCTTATGCAAATTCCCCTTTTACACATCATCACCTTAGAAAACCAAATTCGAAGGCTAAATTCTACACAATCCCACTGTCTTCGTTCCACTTAGCAGTTGTTTTGTGTGTCGGCAAAGGAATAACTATTAGGGACACCTGTGAAACGTATAGACATCCATGCGGTGTGCTTACATCCTTGGAAGATTCCCTTTCTGGACCTACAGAGGCATTACACTTCTCATTGGAGGTAAATTTGTAACACCCTCTTCAACCAACCAACCTGAACATGGTCATTTTCTTCATTCTCTCGTTCAAATTCACTATTCATTCTTTCATTTCATCCCTTTGAGCAATCTTCTTCACAAGCTTAAGCATTCAGTTCATCTCTCCAAGCTATCCTCTTCCATTCTCAAGAAATTTTAGTAGCACTTTGCACTGCATATGATCTGTAATTAAAGGGTAAATAATTTGCACTTTAACCCTAATTACAGATTTATCCCTGATCACAAACAAAATTGTGTGGTTATGTATTTTTAACCTTTAAAATTATAGAAATTGAGTTCACTTAATCCTTTGCACAACTTAATGACTTTCACTAATTACGTAAATGCCATAATTAGAACTCAAAAGGAATCAAATACTGAAAGGAATGAAAAAGAATTATAAGATAGAAAAGGAGAGAGATCATGAGCTTGATAACAAAGTTCACTCAATATGAGCTACATCTCCAGGTTCGCTTCTCAATGTTGGAATACTTTTTTAATGATGCAAAGCTTTAACATGCCTTTTTACATCATCCAAGCTTCAAAATCTACATTACAAAGTCTGTCACAATCTCTTGCCAACACCTTCAAAATTCCTTCCCAATATGCCTAATTTCTTCACCATGAAAATTGCCTTTCCCAAAAGAAAATTGCTTGTCCCACAAAATCCAAAAACATCCCCTTTTTATACATAAAATTTTGCCCATTATGGTTAAAAACCATAAGATTTAGAAAATCACCCATATCCCCTTTTACATATTTCCCCATTTAATTTTGGGCTTTACAAGATCATTCTTTTAAATAATCCCTTACAAATATTTAGCAATTTTTTGTTCAAATAATGGCTCTTATGTCTCCAAGCTGTTACAAATAATTTCATTTCCCTTTGAAGGATTTAAAATTCCCTTAAATATCTCTTAATAAATTATTTAAAATATTATCTAAGCCCTTTAATTATATTATGTAAGTAGGCTTTAATATTATAAAGGATTATGCCCTTATGTATAGGGGTTAGTATTTTAATTTTGGATTTTCTAATTTAATTTGAGGTTTAAATTCTTTAAACAAGGGAGATTCAAGATTATTTATTATTTTTTTAAAGGGTTCAATTTTTTAGTTTTTAGGAGATTTGGTTTTAATCCGTTGCTTTTAAATCCCACAAAAGTCGATTGGGATCCCACAAAATCCACTTGGAATCCCATAAAATGGATTTTGTGAAATAAAATAGACCTCCACCACTTTATTTCTCAAAAATAAAGCATGGTATAGTGGTGGTATGTGAATTTAGTGAGGGGGATCCACATTTTTTCCACATCACCTGCACTTGCCACATCAACATCCAGTCAACTACCACGCCAAAATCTAGTCAACCTTCGACTTTGACTAGCCATATCTTTGTCATACGAGCTCCGTTTTCGATGAAACAAGAGGCATTGAAACCATGGTGATAAACTCTTTGACATGATGCCACCTTTTACCATTTTTGGAAAAATCAAAAATTTCACCTTTCTGATTGGCCTTTGTACCTAGTTTGACTCCAACTTTGATTGACCATAACTTTGGCGTACAAGATCCTTTTTCACCCATTCAATTCGCGTTGGGTCCATTTTTCTGAGCACTTCGACATGGTGATGGTTTTTCCAGATTTTGAGACTGTGATTTTTGAGGTCTTCTAGATCCTCCTTGATCATCATAGCAGCAACATCAACACTCCATCAACTCTGTAGAGCAAGTGTGGAATAAACACCATTGTAACAGAGGCTTGAGTCCTCTCATTTTATCCTCCATTAGCTAGTGAGCTCTCGGTGGAGGTGGTAATCTTTCTACTCCTCTCCTCTACTATTTGGTTGGGTAGCATAACATCGTTTTGTAGAGCTTTTGTGTTCTTGACTTCATTTCCTTCTTTATCATGTATTTCTTCATTATCACTTTCTTGGTTGTCCATGGAGGTGGGAACACCAAAACAAGGTTCTAACTAAGGTAGGCCCCTATATAGTCACCCAACAATTTTCCTCTTCATTGTGTGTAGGTGGACATGCTTCTTGGAGCTAGTTGGCAAACATGCTTTTCTGTGAGATTATTCTTGTCACCCTAGCTTTAATCTACTTGTTTTATCATATTTGTTTATACATTTCTTATTTCATAGTGTTGTTTTTCTCTCCTAAAACCATTAGCTAGGTTGTTAGTCCATTTTCCAGTGTTCAACCTTGTCTTTTTAGTCCTCTAGTCATATGAACACTAGCACACCTGAGAGACACCAGTGCGACGATTACTATCTTGGAACCACACTTTTTTTCTCAGGCAGAGAGCTACTTGAGGGGTAGTGTTGAACCTGAAAATTGGCTCGCCTAGCCCCATTTTGAGTTTTGGGTTTGCAGAGTGGTTGAAGAACCTTATAGTCCTCATCACTCTTGTCCTGCATTTACTAACACCCCTTTAAGCTGAGGTAAGTTAGGGCAACCTTCTGCTCTTGGCTCTCCATGACTTGGGGCCTTGAACGTGGTTTGTCTCCCTCTCTTATAGTGCCTTTCAAGGGACTTCACAAAAAAGCTTGGCTGATATTTAGCACTCAGTTTGTCTCATTTGATACTGAAGACCAAGCATGGGGCAAGGATGAAGATTCTGTTCGAATCCTTGCACCTAGAACATATAGTGAACAATGTGGTCCTATACTTTGAAGCAGCACATACCTCCTTTTCATAAAGGGAGACATATTGTGTAGAAATGTTAGAAGATGAGGAGGACATAAGTGATTAGACCCCCAAAGAGGAGGTTTTCCTCAACTAGTTTATTGACTTTGACCCATTCTGGAACATCCATGCTACCAGATTAGGCACCTATGTGATCTTTGATGATGACCAAGTCTTCCAAAAATTGATGAAAGAATAGGAAAAACCTAATGGTTTGGGAGACAAAAATCTATGGACGTTATATTTTGATGGTTCCAAATGCAAGGTCAGTTCTAGAGCAGTTGTCTGATTGGTATCCCTGAATGGATCAAAGACCCTCAAAGCTTTTCATTTCTAGTTCCCATGCTCAAATAATGATGCTGAGTATGAGGCATTGGTCCATGGTTTGTTTCTTGTAGAATGGATGGCTATGAAGAGGGTATAAGCATTTAGAGATTTAGAGTTGGTTGTGAGCCAAGTCTATGGGTAGGCAGTTGCCAAAAATATAAGAATGAAGTCTTATAGACACAAAGTATGGGATTTTATTGAGAGCTTTGAAGCTTTTAATATATAGGTTATCCCTCAGTCCCAAAATAATGTTGTTGATCAGATGGCTTCGATTGGTTCATAATTTGAGCTAATTTCCAAACTAGCGACAAAGTAGAATGCAGTGCAGATCATCATCCAACTGTTAACTCCCGACAATGATCAGAACTGGTAGGTTTTTGAGGATGACATTTAGATTGTTTCTTTTTTACAAAAATTAGAATTTTTTTGACCATTCGCAATTCTAAGCTGGAAGAGCTACAAAAGGGAAAGTGATCCAATTAAAAGGCAATAAGCTCCTTGGAGGTATGATTTCTCTTGGAAATCTTTTTGAATGTGAGGACACCAAAAATAACAAACGGAGGTTTATTGCTGATGAGAAAGACTATGAAGATCTTGATGCTAGAAATGGTAGAAAGTTAAAAGTTAGAAGAGATGTCCCACAAAAGTCTAAAGAGAGACTAAAGGGGCTATGTTCTAGATATGACAGGGTTGTAGCTTGGACCTATGATGATCTAAGAGGATATGAGTCTAGCATAATCAAGCATACTATTCACTTAACCGAAGGCTCAAAACCTATCTGAAAAAAACAAAGTCCAGTCAATCTAAAAGTTGAAGATTTGATGGCACAAGAGCTCACTAAATTAATCGAATCAAGGATCATATAACCAATCAAACATTCCACCTGGGTGTCTAATATTGTACTAGTGCAAAAAAAGAATGGTGATATTCATCTCTGCATGGATTTCATGGATTTGAATAAAGATTTGCTAAAAGATCACTACCCTTTGCCCTCAATGGAGTAGATTCTGCAGACCATGGCCAGATTGGAGATGTTCTCATTGCTTGATGGTTTTTCAGGTTATAACCAAGTCTATGTAAAGGAAGAAGACCAACATAAAACAATGTTCACTACAAAGTGGGGAATGTTCACATACTCAAAAATACCCTTCAAGCTCTCTAATGCTAGTGCGACCTTTCAGTGAGAAATGTATATCACTTTCAAGGGGTTGATTAATCAAATTATTTTAATATATCTAGATGACCTAATGATTTTTTCAAAATCAAAGGGTGATCACTTTGATCATTTAGAAAAGGTCTTCTAGAAGTGCCAATAGTTTGGGATTTCCTTAGATCCTAAGAAATGTGTTTTTGGAGTGTCCCAAGGCAAGCTACTCAGTTTTGTGATATCAAAGAAAGGAATAGCTATAGATCCAAAAAGGGTAAAAAATATAATGGAGCTATTGTTTCCAGTCAATCAGAAGGGGCTATAGTCCTTTTTGGGGAAGATTAATTTTGTCAACCGGTTCATTTCAGACTTCGTAGACATCACAAGATCTATCATGCTAATGTTAAAGAAGAATCTAGTATTCAAATGGACTCCTGAAGGAAAGACTACTTTCGAGTGAATAAAGGAAGCCATCTTCATGACCCTAGTGTTAGCTAACCTAAACTTCTCTAAATATTTCTTGCTTTACATCTACAACGAGCAACACATCATAGCTTCAGTGCTCACTCAGAAAGATAAAGACAATAGCGGTGAGCATCCCCTCACATTCCACTCTAGGACTCTAAAAAGAGATGAGGCTAGGTACAATTTTGTTGAGAAACATGCTTTTTCTATTGTTAATAGCCTCAAATAATTTTGACACCTTCTATCAGCCAACAAAATCACCATCCTTGTCACCCATCCCAGTATTTGGGAGTATATCAGTGTCGAAGGTTAAATAACCTAAAAGAGGGCCAACTAGATTACTAAGATCATAGAATACGATGTAGAAATTCAACCAACCAAGTTGGTTTGGGGAAGAGGTCTTTGCGAATACCTTGTGCAAGAATTAAGCTCCATGGCAGAGGAAGAGGCCGACTAGGCCTATAAAAATTAGTTCAAGTCTAACAAGTCATGGGTGATGGATCAGATACGATAATTCAAAAGGGGTAGTACTTGACAAACATTCCACCTCACAAAAGGCGCTACTACTAACTACAAGGCACCAGGTATGTAGTTACTGATGAGATTTTGTTTAAAAGGAATTATGATGGCATCCTGCTCCGTTGCTTAGATAAGCTAGAGGCAGAAAGAGTTTTAAATTAATTTCATAGCAGTCTTGAGGGTGGACATTTCTCTGCGAAAAATACTACTATGAAGATAATACAGGTAAGATATTATTGGCCTTCCATGTTTTCCGAGGTGCACCACCTGGTATGAAAAAGTACTCAATGCCAATGTTTCGTTTGTAAGAACAAGAACTCCGCCATGCCATTGAGCCCGATTGTAATTGAAGAACCCTTTGCTCAATGGGGATTGGATTTTGTTGGGATGATAAATCCTATCTCTAGCACTGGACATAAGTGGATACTTACGATAACTGATTATTTCACAAGATGGACAAAGGCAGTTGCCCTAAAAAATGCTATAGAAATTGACATTGTCAATTTTCTCGAGGAGCTAGTAGGAAGGTTTGGTTCACCAAAAAATGTCATATCCAATAACGCACAAGCTTTCATGGGTTCTTGGATTTCAAAATTCACTCTCAAGCATGGGGTCTACCTCAAGACTTCATCAAATTATTACCCACAAGGAAATGGGTTAGCAGAATTGACCAACAAGAACCTGATTAGGTTAATCAAGTGCATTGGGTCAGAAAACCAAAAAGAGTGGCACAAGCACTTGCAAGCCACTCTATGGGCCACCATAATTACACCCAAAAAAATCTTGAAGGCATCTCCTTATGAATTAGTGTACGGTAAGGAGGTAGTTATATTCATCTCCATAGAAATTCCAACATTGCAACTGTTAAAGGCCTTGGAAATCGAAGAAAGCAACGAAATGGAAGTTAGATTGGCAGAACTCCTAAATCTCGAAGAAAATAGGGAAACAGCATATGATGCCATGATCAGGCACCAACAGGTAATCAAACAATGGTTTGATGAAAATTCCTCCAACCCAAATTTCCAGGAAGGAAGCTTGGTGCTAAAGTACGACGAGTGCGCTACAAAGCCAAGACAATATGCAAAATTTGAAGCACTATGGAAGGGTCCCTTCCACATTCACACATGCAATTAAAGGAATGCGTATGAGCTAGAAGACATGGATGGAAACATTCTAGATATATTGATAAATGGTATTTATCTAAAATTGTTCCATTAAATGCACAAGTTCTTTAAAAAAATTTCATAGTTATGTACCATATGTAAAAAAATTGTAAAATATTATATTTTTGTGAATAAGCCACAAGAATAGAATAGGAATAAGTAGAGAAGTATTATATTATATTTATTAGAATATTTACACTATAATAGGATCCTGCAGCTCTAAGATAAGCTTGAAGCCTTCTCGTGTAAACCCAAAAAAGAATTACACTACAAAAAGAAAAAAAGGGGAGGTGACATGCAAAAAGAAGTAAATTTGAAGCCTCCATCTGATGCTAAGCAGTCAAAAAGGTGTTTCTTCATGTTTTCTTTATTAGGGTGGTATGGGGGGTTGACACACAACACACACAGGCTTGGCAAGACATATACCTCACTCCTCATTGCCACATCTATACACCATAAATTCAAAGTGATTTTTCCAATCAAGCCTAGGAGTGCGCTCCATGCCATACTCCCTCAACAAGAAGGAGGCCATAGATCAAGATAGTGAGAAATTTCTCTCAAGGTCTATGGTGCAAAAGTCAATAAGGAGAGGCAACCAGGGCACGTCCTCCCCATAATACACATGGCTATAGTTTTTACCTACAACAAAATATGGAAAAATGTCCTATACCACTACAAAGTACGTAAAACCAACATTCTAACGCTATTTTGTTTGTAGAATTTTGATATTGTGGTGAAAAGTTATGGAAAAATGAAAAAAATAGTTGTAGTAGGCACTTCAAGTACTAGGAAGGCTTAGTTGGCACAAAAATGAAGAATATATAGGTGCAAAATTTAAGCCCCCTACGGCTAGCTCTTGGTCCACCATATGACCAACCTCTTTGACAATGCAAAAAAAAAGTGCCGCCCAGAGGGAGGCGACAAAGTTTAGGGTGGGTGGTGGGAGTTTAGTGCCGCCTATGGTGCCTCCCAACTGATAAAGGCCCCTCGAGGCTAGCGATAAAACCAAGGGCTAAGGGCTTGGGTGCTCAACGGTGAAGGTTGTGGTTGGCCAAGACAAATAACTAGTGATAGTCAATGAAGAATACGTGCCAACAAAGTGTTAATGTGAGATACAAGCCAATAGAGAGGAAAGGCATAGGTTGGTGATACGAATTATAGTAAAAAAAAACTTTGCAAGCCGGTGGAAAATAAATAAACCCTTCAAATAAATGAAATGCTAGTGGGTTCATGTGATAGGGCGGTGGTCAACCTGCAGATAATTGACAAAAGTACAGTCGGTGACATGAAGTCGACAAGGTGTAGTGGTAGAGCTAAGGGTGGGTGGTGGGAGGTTGGTGCCACCTATGGTGCCTCCCAACTAATAAAAGGCCCCCCAGGGATAGCGATAAAACCAAGGACTAAGGGCTTGGGTGCTCAATAGTGAAGGTTGTGGTTGGCCAGGAGAAATAACTGGTGACAGTCAATGAAGAATGTGGGTTGACAAAGAGTTAATGGGAGATACAAGCCGATAGAGAGGAAAGGAATAGGCCAGCGATACAAATTGTAGTCGATAGAAAAACCTTGCAAGGTGGTGGAAAATAAATAAACCCTTCAAATAAATGAAATGCTAGTGGGTTGATGTGATAGGGTGATGGTCGGCTTGCAGATCATTGATGAAAGTATAGTCGGCTAGATGAAGTTGACAAGGGGTACGACCCCTGTGAAAAATTTTCGCAAGAAAAATATAATGCCACCAAACAATATTTATATGCCCAAATATTTTATAGAAAAGATTGATTCACAAATAAAGCCAATGAATAAATTTGTAGAACATATAAAATAAAAAATATTTTTTATTTTGCAAAATCAAATATTGTACCCTATATCTAGGTGGGCTATACGACTGTCCAGGTAAAAAAAATTGCCTCACAAACAACTGACGCCGAATATAGGTGTATTTTATGTCGATCTTCATCTCTCGAGCTCTGTAAAGATGATGGTGAGGTCTGATCGAGGTGAAAATGCATCAGAAGTTCTGCAATCTCTAAATCTTGCAAGTCTTCTAACCCTCATAACTATGGCAAATAATGTCAGATTTAGGTAAAACAAAAGTTGATCTTGACTTTCTCACCTACCATGATCTCAAATTTGAGCTCAAATCTCCTCCAACACAAGCTAAAAATGACCTTCCATGAAAACCCTCATATGGAGACTACCTCAAAATATCACCAAGATCTCACTAGCAATAGCTCAACCCTCAGGATCTGAGAATGGTTTTGCAAGGTTTGGCTCTAATATGATGTAAGAGCCTCAAATTTGTTTGATACTAATTAGCTCGATACCCAAGACCACCTGCAAAAATAGTGAAAACCTTCTACAAGAGAGTATGCAAGAATATGAGCTTGCTTGATATTAAGATCTATTAAATGATAAGGTATGAAGCATGATACAAATGAGTACAATGACTTTCCTTATATAGAAAAGGTTGAGATGTAGGATTGGACATGATTGTGACATGTTTCTTAATCCTATTACATGTGACAAATAACTAACTACCTACGATAATGTGAAGTCTAGATAAGACTTCTAGAAGGAATCTTATATCCTAAGCAAACATGTGAATAAGGGTCAAGGCCACATTATAACCTGTCACCTAGTAAATGATACCTAGGAACATAATTAAATGCCTAAGTAAACTTATGTAAGTTTAATTAAATAATTAAATACACCAACACTTTCAAGGTGTTTTTTGTTGTGATGTTGAAGAGGAAGTTGTTGGATAGTGATAGAATAATCATTGCTCTTACTTTGTTGTTTAATCTCTCCCACTCCTCATCAGTCATTGTAGTTGAATTCTTCATGTTTCCTTCTAGCGTGAGTGAGAGATCTCTAATTGCCTAAATTTAAACTCTGAATGATGAAATAAAAATACAAATACAAAGAACATGAAGACAAGATTTATAGTGGTTCACCAAAACTGGCCACATCCACTTTGAAGCAGGGGAATTATTTTATTAATCTCTATTTTTGAATACATGCTACAACAACCTAACATCAACAATAATGAATTAGCAAATACATTATCCATTTTGGATAAGTCTTCAAATGGGAATGTGAAAGGACTTGTCCAATTGGAGGGAAATAGAGGCTAAGTGTTGGGCATCAAAACCCAACAGACAAATCCTCCTATAGAAAGGCCTCTATTTTACAGTTCCTCAAATTGATGAAAAACAACCTCCAATCTTTACAAAATAGTGACATGCATTTCTTGATCCCCTAGATTATCATATACAAAAAATATCAAATACCCATTTCTTGCAACTCTAGCAGCATTCCTCTAATTTATTTTGTAATCATGTGACCCTCCATTTCATATTTTCTTGTCTTTTCTTTTCATTTTTAATAATTATAATTTTTAGCATTCATGTCAATGTGTTGGATATTATCCATCTCAATCTCTTTGCCCTTTTGTATAATTCTATGCTCTCATTCTTTGGTTTTGTTTATTTCCTTTGATTTCTCTAACCATACTTTCTTTGTGATCTTATTATTCAATAACTCATGTCATTTTAATTCTACTAATTTATACCAAAACAATAATTCTCTATTTTATCTTACCTAAAATTTTAAGTATATATGTAATATTTTTTTTTTAATTTCTACTTAAATATAATGTATTGTTTAATATGTTATTTTCTTTATTTCTAAGTAATTTTCTAAGAAAGGCATTTTGAATCTACATATTTTGCAAGGAGAAAGAGCGAGAGTATGCTTTATAAGGGTCTCATTTATTAAACTTAGAAATTTTTATTGGTTTTTAAGAAGATAATTATAATCTCCTTTACTATGTCTTTTATGCAGAAGATTAAACAGAGAATAATCTCCAATTTCTTTAGCGTGCCTTTTTCTGAAAGGGAAACATTGAAAAAGTCACAATTTCATTGAACAAGAATGGACCAAGCGGATGGGTTGAGAAAGGTATATAAGATGGACAGATGGGCCCAAACATGTTTTCAAATATGATTATCACAACACAATTTTAGTTTTTTAAGAGATGGGTATAGACAGGATTGATGCAAAGTTTAATGGAGAAACAGGAGTATGGAGAAATGATTAGAGTTTCATTTAATAAAGAGGGATGATAGAAATAATGAAAATAGAAAAAAGAGTGCCGACATGAGTAGTTTTAGAATTAAAAAATTACCAGTATGAGATATTGACGCCTCTCTGGAAATGGATATAGTTAAATTCGAGCATTGTTTGATACAGTGATTTTGTATAGTTAAAAGAAGATAGGTGAAATATAAAGATAGGCGCCTGTCTAGAGACAGAGACAATAAAACATATTGTAAAGAGGATGCTTTTATTAATAGAAAATGAGATATGCCGGGAGAAAGAGAGGCATCTTTATTTATATGCATATGGTCCAGATTTCTATAGATATGGAGCTAGATTGCATATGGGGAGATATATGGAGGGCATGGTAGATGGAAAAAGGGAGGAGTCTGGGATATTTGATTTTCTTCTTGGTCGTAGCAAGAGTAACTCTGTAAAAGTTCATGAAGGTTTAGAAATGAAATTTATATTTTAGGTTTTTATTTTTGGTAGTTTGTGATTGTGGAGTGTTACATATTGTTTTTGAGAAGATATATAACAGAATTTTGTTAATTTCAATTGCTTTTTTGTAAGCTTCATTTTGTACATAATTGTTAAATATTTTTATATTACTTACGTGTTTGGAGGTATCACTTTCTCTTATTTCAACTTTGTAATAATTGAGTAAAATTTGTTTCTTTGTTATTTAAATTATGTGTGTTATACAAATTTGTTTCTTTGTTATTCAAATTATGTGTGTTATACACCTTGGAATTTCCAATATTTAGTTAATTTTATTATTTGTTAATTGGTTAACCATTTGAACAGATATTAGTCATTATTTCTAGTTTGTAATTCTTGTAATTTTTAATCATCTTTTAGCTTTTAAGAGAGTTCCTAAATGTAACTATGATAGCGTAAAAAGTATGTATGACTCATTGAAATAGAAAGAGCATGGTAAGAGGGTGTAAAGTATGGAGTTGGATAAGGTCAAGGAAGGTGACCAAAAAGGTGGATAATATCACAAGTGGAAAGCTTTAGTTGAAAGAGGAAGTTTCTAAATTTAACTCCTCTAGACTTTGATGTTGTGATTTATCTATTGATAATAATTCTTGAATTAGCATGTAGTTTCTAGCACACGGTTTTATAAATCATTCATGATTTATTTTTTATTAAATATGTAGGAAACAAGGGTCTTGATCCCTTACAAATATTGTAAAAATAAAGGGAAAAGTAAGCCCAATTTGAATAGAAACAACAAAGAAATAATACAACCAAAATAAAGAGGTCCAATTATTGTCAAGTTGTTGAAAACAACAACAAATGAATGAACAATTGGGGACCCCAAGGTTCTATTGAGACAATGCTAGGCCTAGAATGGTTTGCATTTTTGCCAACATGTGATCTCGAGTTTGGGAGAGTTCATTAGGAAGGCCTCGTTTCCTTCTTCTTTCATTAGCGCAAGAGTCATTATCTTCCAAATTCTTAGAAAAAGGGAAACTATGGAGGATTACCTCATATAGATAATGTCATCTTGTGAAGAGAGAGCCATATAATGATGAGGAAAAAGGTGACCTTTCACCACAAGAGTAGCTAGGGATTGATCCTATGTGATGGGTGAAACAATCTATGAGGTTAGGGAAGGAGGTTTCCCATTAGGGTCTGAAGGACATGTTAGAGCCACACTATAAGAAAGGGTCTCCTCATAATCCTATGAGGAGTCATACAATGGAGAATTAAGAGCATGAATGGTCAAGTTCTCTTTATTAATATTCTTTGTAGTAAGTAGTGGTGACCTTACTATGAGAGAGAGAGTAATTAATAGCTAGGTGATTGATGGAGAATCAACATCTAAAGGGGAGAATCACATAATCAAGAGTTTAGATCAATGCCATTCCTCAACCATCAAAACAACATCCTTGAAAAGAGGCTTGGATATGTTAGTGTTCACCAGAATGCACACAAAAGTGGAGTTCCCCATGTAGGAAGTAGGAATCATCAACCTTCAAGAAGTTACCAATAGAATTTTCTATGACCTCATAACATGAAACCTCTCAAAATTGAAGGGGGGTTCAAAAGTCGAACCTACACTAGGTACACATTTACTTTCTTAGTGTGAGTACCTACAAATCTGCACAAAGCTTAAACTCCAAGACTAGTTAGCAATGGGGTTAGTTCATGTAAATGCATAAATACTCATATGAAATAATGCATAATGCCTCTCAAACAAGATAACAATACAAACTAACTGGAAGCATGAAAGAAACATAATGCACACCTATTCCATAGTGGATTGGTGTCACTTTGTTGTGAAAAGTGACCCTTGACAAGCCAATGATGAAGATGCAATGGAAAAAATTAGCTCTCAATTTGAAGAGAGTAACTTTGAATGAGATTGTGGATAAGATGCTTGAGATGGTGGATAAGATGAAATGCGAACTTGGATAAGTTGTGGAGAGAGATACTAAGATTGTGGAGGATTGATACAATAAAGAAACTCTCTATTTATAGCCAAGAAGGATAAAATAATTCCAAACATAGAGGATGTGGGACTAAAGATCCACCAATGACAAGGTGCCACTCATCATCATGTGAGAGGTTGAGGAATGAGCACATTTTGGTCAATGTGCCAAAGAGGGGGAGATTTGAAATTTGAATTTGATGACAAGATGAGTTAAATGCGAAGTTTGACCTTTGAAAGAGACATGTAAGAGCTCTTTAAAAATTATTTGTTGGATGTACATGTCAATTTGGGGGGAGATTCAAATTTGGAAGAATATTCATTTTTTATGCCTTTTGAGAGAAAACAAATTTTTTAATAAATCAATAAATTGATTTATGTGTGCAAGTGGGAAAATCTAGAGAAAAGAGGATTATGATTAGCATTAATCATGGATTTGATTAATTAAGATGATGTTAGGTGATTTTGACTTTTGACTTAGATGCTTGGATTTATTTAAGTCAAAAGGGAGGAAATTGATGCACTATCCATTTAATTAAATACATTTGATTTAATTAAATGAAGAGACTTTAGGAGATCAATGAAATAAACTAAATTTATTTAATTGATGGGCGAATATGATTTAATTAAATATGCATGATGTCAATTTCATGTGTCTACACTTAGTAGGAGGGTTAAAGGAAGGTTTCCAAGGCTTAATGGAGAGAGAGTGATCTCCCAAGTCGATAGCTTTTCCAAAACTAATTTTTAATTAATCAATGGCTGCTTACCCGATGAGGCAGGGGTGAGTGCATTAAAAGTCTTTGTGGATTATATTTTTGTTGTGTGAGATTTTCATGTTGCAATGTGGGATTTGAATTTCCCATAGAAGGTTGCGACAAACTTTGTGAAGTAATGGGTGGCCAGTATATCTCATGCACTAGTAATGGGCAGCCAATATTGCTATTGCAGGAAGGTTATGTAAGTATCTAGATTGTGCGGTAGGGGCAAGGGCCTCTATGTGAGAGTCTTGAGGTTGGGATTTTTGCAAGTTTAATTTAAATTTTGGCTACATTGAGTATGAAGACTACAACAAAGGCTACGTGGGGTACCAAAAAGATGTGTTGGGTCGCTCACATGAACCAAGCTGTAGATCCAAATTTATTTCCATTGGAATTTGAGAAATATGAGAGTGTGAGAAATTTAATGGATGACTGCAATTTTTTTTTGATGAATAGGCATAGTATCTATATTAATATAAAAGATAGAAATACATATTCACAAAAAAGTTGTGTGGTAAGAAGGCACACCTTGAGAGTCACATGGGCTACACCAAGAAAACTAAAGTCACATGGGTTGAGCCCCAAAAGAAAAAAATATTATAGGCACATGAAAATAAAGGGCCATCAAGCAGTCATGACATTGCCAACAAGGGGTGGAAGGTACCTCTCATCCAATTTCCCCCACTCTATTAGTGGGGTCTAGAGTGACATTAGGGGGAGCCCAATCGTCGTAATTTGTTTTAGCATCTTTATCTTTTTCTTCATAGCAAGGTGAGATAGCCAAATCCAACAGCGAGAGCCATTTAGAAGTATTAGTAGAAGGCCAACCAGAATATCCTCTAGGAATATCACCAATAGGCCACCAAAAGTGCCACCCCCACCCCCCACTTACCCTCTAGAAGGCCACCCTAGGTTAGTCCATGGAGGAGGAGAGGGTGAGTAGGAGCTTAAGAGTAGGGGTGGAAATCCTTGGTAGAGCCACTTCGTTTCCGCCCTTATGAAGTCAACCGGCCCTGGGAAGAAGTGGGTGAGGGAGGCACGCATGTTGGATACTGCAAAGGACATTGCCCTAGTGGTCCAAGAGCTCTTGAAGGTGAGAAAATTCAAGTACAACTTTGTTAGCTTACACTTGAATCCGCAAAAGAATATTAGAGAAAATAATCACTTTAAAATATAAAGAAACAAATTTATCAATCTAGTTGTTAGAAAATATGCAGGAATTTCTATCTTTCCAAATACTAAAGAGGGTTTTGATGCTGAAAGTGTGCCAAATCTGAGTATACTTTGTGAGGATTCTGGGAGAGTCTCCTAGCAAAACCCCATTTCTTTTTACATTGAATGGGAGGCAAGACAACCTTAGGATTTCAAAACACAATTCTTTTTTAACACATCTCTACTTTGTCATCAACCCATGATGCCCGACATTCACAGAGTCTAGAATTTGGAGTGCATGCTAGCTCACAATATAGGCTAGATTAATTGGTGCAATGATTCCATCACTTGTACATAAATATTTTTGTTCATTTATGGGTGCTAGCTTTCCATTTTTTACCAACGGTCTTATGAGGCTATCATAGCTGACCTACGCTCAGCTACCAAGGCTTTGGTGGCTAGCCCTTTCTACCTAGCATTACAAGTTAGGGTGGAAAAATTAAGACACAAAAAGAAAGCTGCAAAAAGTTATACTACCAAAGGTGCACAAATTAAAGCCAGAATGCACTGGTTAAAAATTGGCGACCGTGTCTCTAAGGAGTTTTTTCTAACCTTGCATGCTAGACACTCATTTCCAGGCATTAAAAAAATTAAATATGGAATTCAGGTGCTCTCTGAGCTACTTGACATTCTTCAGGCCTTTGTTTGACATTATGAACAAGTTTTCACTACTCAAGAGTTTATGCTCGAGCGACAACAACCCCTTCAGGATTGTCTTGTTGTTGTGCCAAATGGGCTATCTTCAACCCATAAAGCCTTTTGTGAGTAATTACTCATAGTTGAAGACTTAAAGGAAGTCATTCATTCCATGGTTGATGACAAGGTCTCGAGGATTGATGGTTTCCCTTGTGAATTTTACAAGGCCCTTTTGGACTTGTTGGGCATGACTTGCATAAAGTCTATCTCGATTCTTTTCATTCCAAATCCCTGGGTAATTTAATAAACAAAGGAAATATTAAATTCATACCTAAGTTTGGAGATCTTGAGGATATCTGTAACTGGCACCCTATCATGCTCCTCAATGTTTCTTATAAAATTATTTCCAAAGATTTGGCTTTGAAGATACACCATCTTTTTCCTTAGATGGTGCACCCAGAGAAAATTGGATTTATCAAGTCCAGATTTATCCTAGACAATATCATTGTTGTGTTGGAAGGCATGGAGAGGGCCAAGTGTTCAAACCAAAAAGTTATTTTTCTCAAAATAGACTTTGCTAAAGTTTATGACTGCATTGAATGGCCTTTTATTCTGGTCATGTCAAAAGCCTTGGGTTCTGGACCTAATTTCATTTAGGCTATCCAAATAATCTTCTTAGATGCCTCTGCTTGTATCACCATTAATGGTCATCAATCTATTGCCTTTGGGCTTTTTCACTCCATTTGACAAGGATTTCCACTTGCTCCTTATGTTTACATGCTTTTTGTCAAAGGATTTGGCTATCTCTTGGCCAATGCAGTTTATCAATAGTGTGTTAAAGGAACTACCCTGCCTAACTCCCAAGCTCAACCAGTTAATGGCAATTTTGCTGATAACTCTTTCCTCACTCTTTTAGAGGAAGAGAATAATATTAAGGTGGCTCTTGAATGTCTTAACATTTTTTTCCTAGCATCTAGTTTCACTGTTTAGTGGCATAAACTTTGTGCTACAGATAATCTATATTTCCCACTCCTCACTTGCTTCAGTAGTACAGTTGGAAATGGATTGGGCTAGGGGAAATATTTCAGTTTCTGGGCATTCCCTTTGCCTTCTAGGCTTCTCTAGTTGAGTTGTGGCAATTTTTCCTCTCTAGGATGGAGAAAAATCTGGCCTATTAGATTACCAAGTCTCTTTCTCTGGTAGGGAAATTCCAAGTTTGCTCCAATATTTTAGCGGCCACACATGTCTACTACTCCTCTTGTTGGGCCCCTTCGAAAGATGCCTATGCAAAACTTGAAAAATTATTTTAGGAATTTCTTTGGTCCTCTTCAGAGTCCCACAGAGGGTTTCACCATGTTTCCTAGGAGCCTTTTTTCCTTCCCAGAGACTCTAGAGGACTTGGATTTCTCTCCACTCAACGACAAGGGACTGCCTTGTGTGTGAAATGGATAATTCGTGCTCTTACTGGAGATGAAGCCTGGAATATTCTCATTAGGCATTGCATTTAGTCTTGGTTTCCTATTCACAAACTCACCTAGAAGGGGATCAACTTTGAAACCCTTATGGTCATGAAGGACCCAGTTGAAATTGTGGGAACTTTTGTGGCCAAGAACATTTGGAGAGCCTAGGAGGTGGTTAAGCCCTGGCTTCATTGGGTTAGCTCTAGTTTCCATGATGCACTTTCGCTCAATCAAAATTTTTTTGGTGGTCACTAAGCTCTTTGCTAGTAATGGTCAGCCACTGGCTAAGTATCCTTGGCTTAAGGCACTAATATTTCACAAGAAAGGCATTCAAACTTTGCAGCAGGTGTTTCATAGACCCACAATGTTCATTGATTGGATTAAACTATGGGATGAATTTATCATTGGAATTCTATCTTTTATTAACAAAATAGGTTTGAGCTAATCTTTGGGAATTTCACAATAGTTTCCTCAATTTATCCTTCAAGTGTCTATCCAGGGGTGTAAGCTTGTGAACAGTGTTGCGACAATCTACCTAAGGGCTTAAACTAATGAACTAAGGGGCGATGGATGCATCCAAGAATTGAAAACACACTTTTCAATTTGAAATTCAAAAGCACACTTCGAAAATGAATGAAATTCTTTCTTAAATTGTTTCCTACCTACTTCAACCAATCTATCTATTTTTTATTAAACTTGAATAACACAAACTCAATATATTATGGTATACAAATATTAATAGCATCCATCACAATAGTAAAAGAAAGAATTTAGTTTCCAAAGATGTTTTGAAAGAGTGTAGGTGACAAGAAGTTCAATTACGATAAGAGGTTGGATTGTGATAGGAAGATGAAATGCGACAAGAGGATGGAATACAACAGTAGAGAGATAAGAAGTGAATGGAACACAACAGGAAGATTTACAGAATGAAACATGACATAGTCTGAAATGAGAAACATGACAATTAACCTACAACTAAAACACACTCCTTGCTCCTCAGACCACAATTACATTCCACAGAGAATTCATTGCAATTATTTTAATACCAAATTAATCACACATGATATATTGTCAAGGATTTTTAATCTTGAACAAAAATTCAACTGATTCACAACACACCTGACAAATGCACAGTCAATAGAAATGAAATTGCATGAGATATAAAATTTCTAAACTAATAAACCATAAAACAATCTCTTCAAGCTTTCCAAGAGGGGGCCCTTCCTCTTGTCCATAGGGTGAGCATGAAAGAACGTTTACGCTATCTCAAAGCATGATCAATGCATCCAATATTCAACAAAATAATATCATCGACTGAGAGTTTTATGTATATTCTATATATTCAATTTAGTTTGAAACAAATATATATATAGGTGTATATGTTCATCAATCACCACTGAATAAAATGATAAAATACACATTTTTTTATGTCTAATGGCCAACAAATTGGACGCATATAGTTTTTGGGTTGGCCACAGGCCACAAACCCAAAACAGTTACAAAACAACTAGTTTGAAATAAGATATATTTAAACAAAAGCATGTAAACTTCCATCACATGCAACCCATGTTTCCCATCCTATGTCCTCCAATATTTTTCATCCACAAATGGGTTTGACCAAGGTAAACCCCCATGTTCTAACATTCAACATTTCTTCTTCTCTTCTTGTGTGTTTGCAGATTTATTCATCTTGGAAGCTTAGAAATCATTGAATATTGTATTGAAAAGTTGTTCAAGTCATCTCTTCATTGTATAAGGAAAAGTATCAACAAAAATTCACCTTTAGGCCCAAATTTGATAGTTTTAGAACCGAACACCTGGAGAAGAAGAAAGTGCAGACCGAAGGCTCCTATTTCCACCTTTGAATCTTCAAAAATTCAAAAGTAGACTCATTCACCATGGGTGGTGAATGAGTCCCATTTCTAGGCCTAATTTATTTTTCTAGATTTTTGGATACCCATTTGTTTGAAACGAGCTCTAGAATAGTTTCACAGAACTAGGACTGATTTACCCAGAATGGCGAATGAGTCCCACCAGGCCTAAAAATTAGGATTAGTAGCATTTCTGTAGTGATTTCTTGTCCTCATCAAGATCTCAGGTGCAAACTTTCATTTTCATCCATTTCTATTGTAGTTTACATTCATTTCTAGGTGTTTTCTGCATATGACAATGTGTTTTTAAACAATCCACATTTCATTGGTTTTGCATAAATAATCAATCCATTTTATCAATATCTTGCATTCAAACATTGCATGTAGGCATATTACATCCATATTCCATCCATATTGCATTGACCTTGAATGTAACATTGCCCATTTTGGCCCTTCTTTCTCCTTTTAGGTGAAAAACCCTAGAAGCACTAGAAAGGATTAGGATGCCAAAATATTTGCTACATTTTGGTGAACCTACTTTTTGAACACTTTATTGTCTGATTTTGGAGTCCTTCATCATAGATCTAGCCTTGCATTGACTTTTCATTAGGGTTTGCATTGGTTAATTTGCATGTTAGGATTCAAATTTTGCATTCATAAAAAGTGCATTTAGGTTGCATTTTCAACATCTAAATTCATTTAAATTTTCTGAAATTCTGCATTTTTAACTTAGGTCTACACCATAGAACTCAAAAAACATAAAAATACCTCAATTTTTTTTGAAAAATCTTAAAACATCCCCACTATGACTCATTCGCCACCCTAGGTGAATCAGTCCCTTTTGACCCCTGAAACTCCCATTTACAGAGTTGACAACCCTATGTTTATAATTTTGTTTGTTGCCATCAGTTATCTGTATCAGTTGGATGACTTTCTGTATCATGCATTTCATTAGATTTAGCTTACATTAGCTTATTTTCTGCATTGTTAAAATTCACATTTGCACTTCCAATCTTTCATCTTTCAGATTATTGCATAGTGTCATCAGTAAATTACTTTTTTTGAAATCTAAAAAGTTGCATCTCATCCTATGTATTTACATTACATTTTAAGTTTTCATAGCTTCTCCTACATTTAAATTATTATAAATAAGCAATACTTACATTCATGGCACTTAGACTTTTGCAATTTTCATTTTCAGCATTAGTTCCTAGTTCATTTAGATTAGATTCATTAGCAAATGAAAAAAAAAAAAACATCAAATGATCCAATTTAAAAAAATGATTCAATTTCAAAAAACTATAACATCCAAGCCCCTTAGCAGTGATGATATAGACAAGTTAGATGAATCCCTGAAGGACTTCCTCTCACTAAGATAATCCACTAAAGATCTTACACAAACGGATGCATGCATCAATAATCATGATAATCATAATTGTTCTTCTCCTGATATATCTCCCATTGGTGATGAAGGCATCTTGATGAAAGAAGAAACAATCATTGAAGATCATGAAAGTCTTTCTTGTCTTCATCTCCTTGGTGGTTTCATTTGGTTTGATACCTTCCCAGAGTGTACGATCAACTTAAGTGGCCTAATGCAAACAAAGCATCCCATGTATAACGATTTGACAAGGGAATAATGATCAACTAAAGTGGTATGATGTGAGCGAGGCATCCCATGGATAATGATCTAATATCCTGAATTGTCCTCTCTTGGAGACATTAGGCACAATTCTCCCTAAGAATCTAAGACCTTACATGAACAAAGAAAAATCCCCTTTAGCAATTTTTTTACATATTATTCAAGAGCATTACATTGTGGTACCTTATCAGTGTTATTAGAAGCATAACTTTGGTATGGTTTGTATAATGGGAAGCCAACACAATGGCATGAATTTATCACTAAAACCACTTCTTTAAGACAACTCACCCCGCTGATGACCTTATGTTCTGTGGCCCCAGAGTGAGCATGTCTTTTCCACTCTATTTTCCTTTCTTTCCATTCTATGATTATGTATCTTGTTGGTTTGGCTTGGGATCTTGGATCGTAGGGGCTTGACTTCCTTCTTTATCTTTTTCATCCTTTTTCATCTGCATGTGTACATCAGATCTCCCTTGAATGTCTACTTTATTGTGAGTTTGAAGCAAGTTCATCTTCTCACTAAAGTGGGGGCTAAATGTACAATAGAAAAAAGAAAACTTGCTTGATTTGGGGAGCAATTAATGATAAAATGGACTTAATGAGGCCTTGATTCAGTGTTGTGAGGTATTTTACACATCCACACTAAGTCTTGGACCCTTGCAAATTGAATAACATTCATTTATTGATGTCTTGTAAGGGTGTTGTAAAGTGTTGTAAAGAATATTCACACCTCTCTAAACTTAATGAACCCATTTGACCTTAATTCAACATTATAAAATGTATTTAATTTCATTATCACATCAATTTAGAAGGCTTTTGAACTAAATTTAACTTTAATCTAGTGTTGTAATGTGTCTTACACATTCACATTGGATGTTGTGTCTTTCTAGGCTAAGTGGACCTCATTTTAGTGTTGTAAAGTGTATTTAATCACACTTTCATATTGTATTCTATCCCAACCCCTAATTGACCTTAACATAATCATTAATAGGCCCTTTTTACCCCATATTATGCATCTCGAGGCATAATTTGATGAAATAACTAACAATTTAGTCATCATATAAACCTAATTTATGCATTTCCCAACAACTGAACTGGAAAATGGACCCCTCTAGGATTAATTCACCATCTATGGGAAATGAGTCTCTGCCAAGTGGGACTGATTCACTCAAGGTGGCAAATGAGTCCCATTTGGGTCAATTTTGACTTTTGAGAGGGAAAAATTAGGTTTTAAGTTTAATTTTTCTTCATGTCGGCCTTGGGGATCCAATTTACGGGTGAATAAGGTGGATTTCCTATAAAATAAAGTCTTTAAACCATAATTAACATCTCATAACTTATTCACACATCTCTTGTCATTCATTCATCATCTATCTTTTCTATCAAGTCAAGCAAGTTATGGTTTCATTATTGCAAGTCATCAAGATAGCTTCCTAAGACATTTAAGGGAAGATTCTTCATGATTTGTTGCAAAAATTCAAGACCAGTCTTCATGGAAAGGTATTGACTCCATTGTTACATGCTTCATTACATTCTTTCATCATTTTTGGTTTAATTACCAACAAATTGGTTTGACCAAGGCAAACCCCCATGTCCTAACATTCAACATTTCTTCTTCTCTTCTTGTGTGTTTGCAGATTTATTCATCTTGGAAGCTTAGAAATAATTGAATATTTTATTGATAATTTTTCAAGTCATATCTTCATTGGATAAGGTAAAGTATTAACAAAAAGTCACCTTCAGGCTCGAATTTGATAGTTTCAGAATTGGACATCTAGAGAAGCAAAAAGTGCACACGAAAGGCTCCTGTTTCTACCTTTAAATCTTTAGAAATTCAAAAGTAAACTTATTTACCATGGGTGGAAAATGAGTCCCACTTCCTGGCATGATTTTTGTTTTCTGCATTTTTGGATACCCATTTGTCCGAAATGGGCTTTAGAATAGTTTCACAGAACTGGGACTGATTCACCTAGAATGGTGAATGAGTCCCACCAGACCTAAAAATTAGAATCAATAGCATTTCAGTAGTCATTTCCATTCATCATTCTTAGTTGCACACTTTCTATTTCATCCATTTTTGATGTAGTTTACATTCATTTCTAGATGTTTTATGCATATCACAATGTGTTTTCAAACAATCCACATTTCATTGGTTTTGCATAAATAATCAATCCATTTAATTAGTCTCTTGAATTCAAATATTACATATAGGAATATTATATCCATATTACATCCATATTGAATTGACTTTGAATGTAACATTGCCCATTTTGGCCCTTCTTTCTCCTTTTAGGTGAAAAACCCTAGAAGCGCTAGAAAGGATTAGGATTCCAAAATATTTGCTACACCTCTACACCAGTAAAATTCTTACTGATATAATAAATAAGATAAAAGAGGGTTTCTTCCTTTTTTCTAAGGACAACTCCCATAGAAGTATCTGATGCATTGGTATGTAGATGAAACGACAGTTCCTAATTTGGTCCTTGTAGCACAAGTGTTGTGATGAGCTTACCTTTGATTTCTTCGAAAGCTTGCTGACATTCTATTGTCCATGAGAAATATGCATCCTTTCATAGCAACAAAAATAAGGGTGAGGAAATATTGCTGAAATTTTGAATAAACCTACGATAATAACCAGCATGCCCTAGGAAACTGCATACATCATTTGCACAAGTAGGCATAGGAAAGTCTTGAATAATCTTGATCTTTTTTGGATCTACCTTAATTCCTTTTTCAGAAATATAATGACCCAACACAATACCTTCAATCATTAGGATTTGACACTTTTCATGACTGAAGGAAAGATTAGTATCAATACATCATTTAAGAACCTTCTCAAGATTTTCCTTAGCTTCCTCATATGTGTTACCATAAACAATAAAGTCATCCATATACACTTCTACACAATCATGAATTAAATCAGAAAAAATGCTTAGAACAACTTGTTGGAAAGTAGCAGGTGCATTACACATTCTGAAAGGTAAGACATTGTAGGAAAATGTTCCCCAGGGGCAAGTAAAAGTAGTTTTGTCTTTGTCTTCTAGGGAAATTCAGATTTGGTTATACCCATTGAACCCATGAAGAAAGGAGAACTTTTTCCCAGCTAAGGTTTCAAAGACTTGGTCAATGAAAGGAAGTGGAAAATGATCTTTCTTTGTAGCCTTGTTAAGGGCCCTATAATCTACACATATTCATCACTTTCCATTCTTTTTAGGTACTACTACAAGTGGGGACACCCATTGGCTATCTGATATAGGATAAATAAATCCTACATTGAGCAACTTTTGAAGTTCTTCCTTAACTATTTCTCGTAAGGCTGGGTTTAACCTTCTCTGGGGTTGTCACACAGGTCTACTCCCTTCCTCTATATAGATATGGTGTTTACAAGTAGCGGGATGAATACCTCTCATATCTTGATAATCCAAGGAAAAGGATTCTTTATGGCTAGACAACATCTCAATAAGTTCTTTCAATTGGTAGGCATCTAATATGAGATTGATGTTATGCGTTTTACCAGGTAAGATTGTAGTAGCTTGGGATTGTACAAGGGTATCTACAACAAGTAGCTGTGAATTAGATGAAGATGAATCGATATTTCTAGACATCAAAATTGTATGGTATATACAATCATGTGGTAATAATTGATGCAAAGTAATAAAGTGTTGAATAGACTGTGAACTACCTACTAATGGAAAATTTCCAAACGGGAAGTTATCACTTATGTCCATAGGAAAAATCATTGTCTCAAGATAACTATCAACTAAATAATGATTTTGCAATAAATGATTATAACAGTGTCTTCTGAAACATCTTCAAATTCCCTACTTTGATCTATTGTCAAAATAGATAGAGACTCCTCTACGTCGCTATCGATCCACAAAGGATTCTTCATTTATAGTAATGGTTGTGCTAGAGGGTATAGTTCCAACTACTTCATTTGCTCCTAATTCGAGATCACCATATTTCCAGACCTGCAATCAATGAAGGCATTAGTAGCAGCTCACCAAGGTCTTCCTAAAATTAGGGGGTATCCCCCCAGCTTAATCTTTGGTTGCAAAATCGTAAAATCTGTTGGATACTCCCAAGACTCATTAGAAATAATGATTTCTTTGATGATACCTTCTGGTTTTATGAGGGAACGATCAACCATTTGCAAGACTATTGGAGTAGGTCTTAGTCCTTGAAGGAACAACCTCTCCTTATTCTTATTAGTCATTACATTTATAGCTGCTTCTAGATCCACAAGTTTATTTGGAATGGTTATGTCACCAATATGTACCTTTATCATTGGACTACAGGGATCCACATACTTAGGAATTTAAATCTTTCCCAACATCAAATTTTCAAGTTGTCTAATGACTTGGACTATCTTGGGGTCCTGCTTCTTTTGTTGCTTCTTCCCACAAAGTTCTTTAATTGCCTTGGTGTACACAAGAATATCTCAAATATCCTACAACAAAGGAACCTTAATGTTAACATTGTGTAACTCATTCATAAAATCAAAATCAGATTGAAATGTTTCATGTTGCTTTAGTTACTCTTGCAAACTATCTGGAAATGGAGGCTTTGGTTTGTCTTCTTCAGGCTAAACCAGATGGTCTTCAACTTCTACGATGGTCGATCCTTGAAGGTTCTTCCCTGACCTTAGGTTTACATCGTCAATATCTAATGCATTGACATGATAAGTCAGGAACCCTATCACTTCATTATTATAAGCTGGTTGAGTGACCTTAATTTTTTTATTGGGTGTTAGTTGTGTGGGAATTGGTGTGCATTTTGGTGGTTGGGTTGAACTGGAAGGTTGATTAGATATTGGGACATGTGGTAAGAGTTGTTGGGATTGCTGATATGGGTTTATTGTTGGAGGTGGTGGATACATGGGAAATGATTGATATTGTGGATAAGGTGGTGGTGGTGTTCACCATGCTTGCCATGATTGTGTAGTAGGTGGATATTGTTGTGACCACTGAGGGTAGTATGAAGGGCGTTTCCCATTTCCATACCATCCAGACTAGTTTGGGAAGGAATTTTTTTGAAAAGGATTTTGGGATGCAACTTGGTAATCAAGTGGGGGCATTGCTCTTGGTTGCCATTGTCTTCTTTAGGTCATGAAGTAAACAGGTTCATCTATGTATTCTACCTCAGTCATCCCTATAGGAAGAGGTTTTAGAGTACTATTGCTATTGGATTCCTCTAAAGAAGATATCTTTGTTCTATTATATGGACACTTCTTGCCACTGTGCTTCTTTCGACAAATGGGGTAAAAGAAAGCTAAGGATTTTTTAGCCTCCTCTTGTTTTCTTCGTGTATATAAAGTGTCTATCTGTTTACCCATATGACTTAACAAATCAATCTTAAGGTTTTCAAGTAAATTACCTATTTCACACTTGGTGATACCTGTTGAAGCTCTCGTATAATACAACCTGCATAGATAGTTCCTTCCCGAGCGCTGGGACCAGGAATAGTTCTTATAAATATCATAGATATTATCAAAGTCCATTTTAGAAATATTCCCTTTACCTATTAAATTTAATGCTTCCATGACATCATCTCTTATGCCTCTAAGAAACAACATTTTAAAGGTATCCTCATTTAGCGCCTATTGATGAGATCGTTGAAGACTGAACATGAAGAGTTCAAGATAGTCTTCGATGGACTCATCTTCCTTCTGTGTCATACATAAGAGTTTGCTTTGGACTTCCTTGGTTTTATAGTATTCCTGGTACTTGTTCAAAAATAGCTCCCTCATGACATCCCATGTCCTAATGTTCCTGAGGTTCATAAACCAATGTGCAGGGATGTATCTTTTAGTGTGGCTGGGAATAGTTTGAGCTTCTGTGCATCACTTTAATATTCATAGCTGTTGAACAACACATCAAATTCAAACAAGAATATTTCAAGATCCTCAATAGAAAGGCCACAAAGAATAGGTAAAGCCGAATGAGGAGTGTTCTTCATACAAGCATCTTGTTCGAGATATGTGATAGGAAACTCAAAAGTAATCGGATTATTGTTGGCCAATTCCCTATTATTGTTGTTGTTGTTTTTGTTGTTGGGATCCATGACGTCTAATGCCTAAGGGGTAAAGTAGGTTCTAAATGGCTCTTGGGTATCTTCTGAGAATGGACCAACTTTCGGCCCGTAAGTTTCCTGAAAGATCTTTTCAACCTTTTTTTGTAATATTTCAGAAGAGCTTGGATGGGTACTTGTAGGTGTCTCAACAGTAGTAGACTTTATGACACACTTCTCGATATCGGGTTCAGGTAGCTCTAAATATTGCAATTTAGTTTTCAAGTTTTCTTGTTGTGAGCTACTTCCCTTAACTAATGATTTTCAATTATTTTTTCATATTTTTCAAGTTGTGTATGACTCCCTTTATCCTTTTTAACAAATCTCCCTCTACTATCCCTAGTATGATTCATGCACCTAAATGACTTACAACAAAGAAAACTAAGTGTACTTATCCAAACGAGGTCGACTGTCGGGTAGAATTTCTCCTTAGCGCAATGCTCTTAACTTAGTTCACTAGGCAGACAAGCCTTTAACACTATTCCTCGACAAAAATTCCAAAATGATTGGATTAAACTATGGAATAAATTTATCCTTGGAATTCTATCTTTTATTGAAAAAATAGTTTTGAGCTAATCTTCGAGAATTTCACAATAGTTTCCTCAGTTTATCCTTCAAGTGTCAATTCGTCCTAGCATAAGCTTGTGAACAGTGTTGCAGAAATCTACCTAAGGGTTGAAACTAATGAACTAAGGGGGGATGGGCACATTTAAGAATTGAAAACACACTTTTCAATTTGAAACTCAAAAACACACTTCGAAAATGAATGAATTTCTTTCTTAAATTGTTTCCTACCTACTTCAACCAATCTATTTATTTTTGATTAAACTTGAATAACAAAAGATCAATATATTATGGTATACAAATATTAAAAACCATCACAATAGTAAAAGAAAGAATTCATTTTCCAAATATGTATTAAAAGAGTGCAGATGATAGGAAGTTCAATTACGTTAGGAGGTTGCAGTTCGATAGGAAGATGAAATGCGACAAGAGGATGGAATATAGTAGTAGAGAGATAAGAAGTGAATGGAATGCGACATGAAGCTTTACAGAATGAAACACAACATAGTATGAAATGAGAAACATGGAAATTAACCTGCAACTGAAACACACTCCTTTCTCCTCAGACCACAATTACATTCCACAGAGAATTCCTTGCAATTATTTTAATACCAAATTAATCACACAGGTTGTATTGTCAAGTATTTTTAATCTTGAACTTAAATTAAACTGATTCATAGCACACCTAACAAATGTGCACTCAACAAAACTCAAATTTCTTGAGATATAAAAGATCTAAACTAATAAACCATAGAACAATCTCACCAAGCTTCTCGAGAGGGGGCCCTTCCTCTGTCCATAGGGTAAGCACGAAAGAAAATTTAAGCTATCTCAACCATGATCAATTTATCCAATATTCAACACAATAATATCATCGATCGAGATTTTTATTTATATTTTATATATTCAATTTAGTTCGAAACACACATATATATAGGCGTATATGTTCATCGATCACCACTACATAAAATGATAAAAGACACAGTTTGTTATGGCCGATGGCCAATAAACTAGATGAATATAGTTTTTGGGTTGGCTGTAGGCCACAAACCTGAAATAGTTATAAAACAACTAGTTTGAAATAAGATATAAAAAGAAAAGCAGGTAAACTTCCATCACACGCAACCCACATTTCCCATCCTATGTCATTCAAGATTTGTCATCCACAAAGTCAGTTCCTTCTTCACACTTAGTTCTTGTAGTAAACCATCCAAAATAAATCATACCTCAACAATTTTAGCATTCCAAAAGCATTTTCTATCTCTTTGAAAACATATCAAATATTTTTTTATTTCCCTAACAATTAATTCCAAGAATGACTTTGGAGAAAGGAAAAATGGGAATAAAATAAGGGGAAAAGGACATGAAAATTGAACACATTTGGCACCCATCACCCATCATGCCATGGGAAGATTTTCATGTGCTTTACAAGATTTATAACCTAGACTATGAAACTTATGATGGTATGGTGAATGCTATTCTTGTAGAAATGCTTCATAAGGTGGGAATTCGTGGGTACAAGCCCTGGTGGAAGGACTCGATGTCGTACCCAAACACCCCTTTTAGGAATTACAAGCCTAGGCTTGGTTATAGATGGTTTTCACCACACTTTCCTATGATTGAAAGTCTAAACCAGAGGTGGCTTCTTCAATCCCCCACTCATGTCTGGTGAAAAAGATTCTCTGCCACTTGGTCTGCAAGTGTTAAGTAGAAACTTGCCCACATTCCTTGGTGTATTATTTTCCAAGGCTTACCTGTGGGTTCTTGGCTTGTTCACTTGGGCATCTAGGAGCCTCATTGATCTTTTTGTAGGCAACCTGATACTTTTAAGCATCTATTGTAGTTTTGCACCAAAGCTCAACAATTTTGGAATTAGATTCATGACTTCTTTCAACTTTTCAGACCAGAGCCCTTCTCTTGGCATATGATTCTGCTAGGAGACCTGCCCAGATTTCTTACTAAATATACCCATATTTAGCACACTTTCAGGGTGGAAATCCTCTTCAATATCTGGAAAGATAGATTTATGCTTGCATATTTTCTAACACACAAATGGATAAAAATGTTTCTTTGTATTATAAAGCTATTATTTTCTCTAATATTCTCTTCAAGATTCAAGTTCAAGCCAACAAGGTTGCACTTGAGGTGGCTCACCTTCAGGTGCTTTTAGATCATTGGGGCAATGCCCCATGTACTGTTGTTTGGGTGCTTGCTTAGCCCACTTCCTCTCATGGCCAATTTCCCTCTCAGGGCTGACAACGGAGTGGCTCTGATCGCCCCTGCTCCCAGCCTCCTCTTTGACATGGTTCCCGCCCTCCTCGGCAAAATTGTTCTTCTACTCCATGGGATGGCTATAGGTGGCCCTCTAGAGGAGCAATGGGGAGCAGTGGTGGTGGTTCTAGGCGGCCTTTTGATGATACTCCTACTATTGTCTCTAGTTTTCCAAACTTTGGTAAATGCTTTCGGCATTTGGCGCTTGCAATCTCACCTCGACGTGAGGATAAAGATAAAGATAAAGAGAAAGATGTTGATGATGGATGGGGTCCTCCTCCTACTGTCACTCCAAACCCCACTGATGTATGAGGAATACACATGGATGATAGAGACCCTCCTGGCTCTACTGGCACTACTCTGGTTGCTTGATCGCCATTTTTATTTTATATGTTTGTAATGTTTATGGACTTCTAGGCTAGGCCTAAGTGACTCTGGTTTTTGGTTTTCAGGGCTCTTCCCATGTGACTCTTGGGTGTGTGTTCTTATTACCTGCCCTTTTTTTGTGAATATGTAACTTTATCTTTATTATTAATATAGATAGTAGTTTCCTATTCATAAAAAAATTCAAAATTTTATTTTTTAAAAAGAAAAAGAAAAATATTTATAGGGGGTCATACCCCTGTAGATGTGCAAGGTAAACCGCCCTACCATCGCACATAGTACGAGCCCCTCCTTGGAAATGCCACATGGCCTTTAATCGTCAATGGATTTTCAATTTAGGTTGGCGACAAAAAAAATTGGTGGCACAAGAAAAAACTTGACAATCAACAAAAAATTGGGTGCTCAAAGAATCTTGGCGGCATATCCCACCTAGAAACTGACAATGGAATCTTCACAAATTCCAATGAATATACCGACAGGAGACCTTTCTCGACAGCCACAAAAATTTTCAGGCAGGGGTGATTTTTTTCCATCGACGATCATCAAATTTAATAGGGCATTTTGATGACATCATCATGACATCAGGCTGGTGTCATCGTATGACCAAGTAATTTTCCCCCCTCCTAGCCTTGATTTTCCCTAAAGGAGTAGTTTTTATTCTTTTTGGCATAACTTGGACATACGATGTCAAAATTGAGCAAACGAGATATCGGCGGAAAGCTGGTTCCACAAAATTTCTAGTGTTAGAGGTCTCATCATTAGATTTTGCTATTGGTTCCTATTATTCTTAGTGAAATTTAGATCTTCATTTTGTGCTTCTGAGCTCATAATTTTTTTCCTGTATCTCTGATTTTCATGATTCAAATAGTGTTGGAAAGGTATTTCAAAGTTGTTCAGATATATTCATGCACTTTTTCCAGAATATACCTAAGGTACATTTTGTTTAGTATTTTTTGTTTTCTAAATTTCTTAATTACTTGGATGTCTTGGCACCTAGAAAGGATATTTTTGCATAAGATGACATCATTTGATCTACTTTATCAGTACTGAGGGTTTTAATCTTTGATTTTTTCATTTGAGTATCATGGTCTTTTTTTTTCATCCTTCTGTGATCAACTTGGATAAGGACAACTATGAGTCTTGGTGAAATGACATCCTAACACATCTCAGGTGGCTTGATATTTTTCCTCATTTGTATGGACTCATACCTATAGCAAACACACTAGGGATTTTATTAGCATGGAGCATGATCAAGGATCATATTGTATGGGTTATATGTTTTAGTGTTGATCTTGACACTATGTATGATGTATCAGACATTGAATGTCCCCACATACTTTGGAAATGACTTTGGGAGATCCATGGAAACCCAAGTCATATCTCTCTATACCCAGAGAATCCTAGTGTTGTTTGTCTCATCCCTCTTGCAGATGTAGATTTCATACTCTTTGATGACGATAATTTAGAGGAGCTTGAGTATATCACAGGTCTTGCATGTTCCAATGGTTCAGAGACTTGTCTTTATGTTCCCACTCTACAGATTGAGACTACATCATCATCCTATGTTGTTCCTGATTAGCTTGGCATCGCCACATCTATGGACCCTATTGAATAAGTGCAACATGACATCATACATCTTTCAGACATAGCTACTTGGGATTTGTATCTTGCATAAATATCATTCTTGTTTGTAGAGTCTTAGATTTCTGACCTAGAGGATTACTTTGAGGACATACCTTTCCTCTTTTTTTATAGCCTCATCACCGTTGTTGGCCCACCATCTTCATTGCCTTTGTAGCTTGTTCTATATAAGTCTTCACAGGATCTTGGATCGACATAATTTATTTCCAACATGTGGGTATGTGAGTAGTTTTCAGAGGCACACATCATCTAGATTTGGATTCCAAAATCACCCATTCTTTTGGTTTGACTTCTCCAATCACTAGTGGATATGTTTCTTCCTAAGGGGAGAAATGTTGTTTGTAGGCAATGGATCATATTATGTCTTCAGACGTTCATCCTTGGAACGAAAGCTATTTCATTATGGGGGGATTCATATCCTCTTTTTCTCTCTCCTATTAGGGGGACATCTATTGTACTTGCATGATAGAAGCAGTCCTTGGGGGGTCACATTGAGTCCTCCTTCTATCCTTCTTTCTCTAGTACAATCATTTCTTTTTCTTTGTTTTGGAGAGGAGTTTTTCCCATGTAGTTTTATCCTTTTCTCCACTTATGAGAGTTGGGTATGTGTAGGATCATCATGGAAAAAAAAAATCCCTTAAGTGGCAAAAAATTTAGAAAAATCAGAGTTAGGAAACTTGAGGTAAACATTTGACTAAGTTATCAGTATTATATCAAAAATATGTAACAATAGAATCTATAGAAAATTGAATGTAGTTTCTAAACTACTAGGTTTATTTAAAAAAAAAATCTATTTGGTGAAAATTTAAAATTTCAATGTTGTAGCACTTAAATTTTAGGGAAAAAAAAAGTAGGTGTCTGTTTGACCACCCTAACAACAATAAAATGGTAATATTTTTATATAAGATTTTAGATATAAGTAGAGGACTCATGTCTCAATATGATGCATATTTTTTGTAATTTTTTTCCAAGCAAATAATTAATAATGAATTTTTTATTACAACTTTTAAAAAATATAAAAGCTCATATGTCTGACCACCTTAACTTGGTCAAAACTTCATGAAATTCAATTTTTTATTTTTTAATCTTATAGTATGCAAAGCATAGAATGTGACACATGTTTTAGATTCAAAAATGTGATATCATTTGAAAGCTATAAATATTTTTCAATCAACCTATCAATCAGGACTTTAGTCGTAATTCAAATAGAAAATGAATAATTTAATTATTTATTAAATTCAAAGTAAAGCATAATTTATATTGGTGGAAAGCTGCGAATCTCCTTTAAAACCCTTTTTGTTTCATCAATTTTGGGTAAAAAAAAGTCGTCAGCCACATACCCTACACATACCCATCATATCGCCACTTTTTGGCCCATCATGATCTTGCACGTGTACCTAGTTTCATTTATGTACATGGTTACCTCATCAATCCTTGTAGTCGGGACCCATTCTGTGTTAATTTAGCTTCCTTTATCAGTAGTTTATTCTCTCCCTAAGTTAATCTTAAGGGGGGTGTTGGAGTAAACAAGTCATTATCTAATAATTAATTAATCATCAATTAATTATTAGAGGCTTTTTACTTTACTTCACTTAAGCTAAACTTAGGAGTTGCATTTTAATTTTTAGTTTAATTATTATTATTAGATTAGACTAAATTTAGGACAAGTTGTCTCATTGCATGTGATTATCACACTTGTCTCTATCTTGTTAATCCGCAAGTAGGGTTTGCTCATGCTTTGCTTGTATAAGCATGCACACTCATTTGTAATACTTATCCAGGTTATTTTCATCAACACAATTCTTGAGTTATTGAGTAGAATCTCACTTTTGATCTTTTCTATTGTGATAGGTAACTACTTGTAGGTGTTTCATGGGAGTTGTGGATTGAATTAGTCAATTCCAACAATTCGAACCCTGGTTCTAGTGAACCTCCAAGGGGGGTTCATTCGAACCTGGGCCCATTCAAACCCTGGTTCTAGCAAACCTCCAAGGTGGGTTCAATCAAACCTGGGTTTATTCAAAACCCTCTTTTTCCCCTTCTCCCCCTCTTGCACCAAATTTCTATAAAAAATTTCCCTTCGAAGCTCAAGTTGAGTATGAAAATGGAGGAGACTTAATAGACCCAATTGGATGATGGTAGCCTTCAAAATGAGCTATCCATTGAATATAATTTTTTTTTTTTTTAGTTTTATTATGTATTTTATGTTTTAGTTTGATTAACCATAGGTTCTTTTACCAAAAATCAAGCTCTCTTCTACACATGTGGAAAAATAGAAGAGTATCAATTTGGTTTTTTTGAAAAATATCAGTGCACTAGATATTAATTTCCTTGATCCAAAAAATAAAATAAAATTTTGATACATACAAAAAAGTTATGCTTTAGCCAGTGAATCATGTCAAAGTTGTAAAAGGTTCGACTTTGAAACTTAATTAAGAAAAAAATATTCAACGAAATGCTACGAAACCAATTCCATCCATTAGATATCGTAGTTACAAATCTAAATTAAAATAAAATAAAAAATTATCCTTCATAGAAAAAAAGTTGTGTTAGCCAGTGACGTCACTCTTTAAAAATGGTGTTTACTGTTAAAAAATAGTTTTTGAAGGAGATGGAAAAAGAAGTGCAATTTGATTTGAATTTTTTTGAAAAAAATATATTTAGAATCTATAGACAAAATTCCACAAATCACTAGTTTGCATCATCTTCAAAATTCTCATGGTTTAGCCACTATAAGTTCCCAAAAGTGAAGATTTAGTTAAAAAAAAAAGTTTAGTGTCCATTTTGGCCAAAAAATATAAACTAGTATTGTGGGATCACCCTGCAAAAAATATTTTACACCAAATATACATTGAAGACTAGAGGTTCCATATCTAGTTAAAATTGTCAATCACTAGAAAATAAGGTGAAAGCCACTGATAACCAAGCCAAGACTTGTAATTTTTGAAAGGGGTGTCTCGATACAACTTCCAATCTTTCCACCAAGGCTTGGTGGCATGAATTCCCACCTTATGAAGCATATAAACCAGAATGGTACTCACTAGGCTATTGTAGGTTTCACAATCATGGTTTTGAAAACCATATTGAGCACGAAATGCTTCCCATAGAAAATACGTATGATGGGTCTATGAATTAAGTTTTGAAGGATTTGGACACCCTTCTTGTGAAACTTGAGGGTCTTAATCCAAGGAAGCTTTGGAAATGGCTAACTTGCATTGGAGAAAAGAGGTGACCACTAAACATCTTGTTGATCGAGCGAGAGCCCATCCCAAAATCTAGACCCAGACCAATAGAGCCAAAGCTTGATAGTCTCCTAGGCCCGCAAAATGCTTTTAGCTACAAAAGTTCCCACAATATGAAATAATTCCCTCATAACAAGAAGGGTTTGAAAGAAACTTCCCTTCCAAGAAGAGACATCGATAAATTTGATGAAGACTGCATAGAATTTTGAGGAGGATATTAATTCCTATTTGGATATTTATTTGGATGGGAAAACTATGAATCATTGCAACTCTTGATATCATTAATAGACACATATTTATTTATTGATAGCCCCTATTTTTGCAAACCTAGGAACACCTTTTCATTAAAGACAACATCTATGTTGTGAGCTAATTTTTTTATAATCAAATTCCATAATCCAAAGCCATACTGTTCTTCTCTATACCCAACAAAGATACACCGCTTAGATTAGAAATCTGATTTCTTTTGCTTCTACTTGGGAATTTGAATGAAAGCTTCACATCGAAGAATATATAGATGATTGTAGGAAATTCATCTTCAGACCCATCTCTCCTCTGCAGTATCAAAATCTGATCGAGATGAAGGGATTTGGTTGATCAAATACACTATTATGTTAATTGCTTCTTCCCAAAATTCCTTTCTCAAACCTGCATTACAGAACATACTCTGAGCCCTCTCTAGAATTGTTTGATTCAACCTCTTAGATGTACCATCTCTTTGGGTGTGAATGGTACAACCTTAGTGCATTGAATTCCATTATGTACATAATAAATATCAAAATACAAAGAGGAAAAATTTCCCCCATTTTTTTTTTTTAAATATTTGATCTTGTTCCCTATTTGGTTCTCCATAATATCTTTCATTTTTTCGAATTTGGAAAAAAATTTAGACTTCTTATTGAGCATATAGACCCATGTCTTTCGAGTACAATCATTAAAAAAATTGATAAAATAATTTTCTCCTCCATAAGAGGTTATTTCTGTAGGATTGAACATGTCTGAGTGCACAAGGTCCAAAGACCTTATCTTTTGGTCATGTCGGGTCTTCGAAAAACTATTTTTCCTCTACTTTCAAAGAGGAAATTCTCACATAGTTCCAAATTAAAAAAAATTAACCCCAAAATATTATCACTTTTGAGCAATATTTTGAGTTCATTCTTGATCATGTACCTGAGCCTTCTACACCATAATTCTCCCTTACTATGCACAATTGCCATCGTATCTCTCACTTTAGCGAGACTATCTAGCACATATAAAGTGCCCAATTTTTTGCCTCGTGCAAACAATAATGCACCTTTGGTCACCTTACAAGAGTTTGAAGAAGAGGTGATGCTACATCCTGTAACCAAAGATTTTGGCACTTGAATGCTTTAAGCTCCTTCTAGGGTTTTTCACCTAAAAGGAGAAAGATTGGAGGCTAAAATGCAATGTTAAATTCAAAGATTGATGTTATGAGGAATTAAATATATCTAACTATGATGTCTAAATGCAACAAAATAAAAATGAAATGATTTATTGATGTTAATTCTAAGAAATGCAAAGTGCTAGAAAACATAGTGATGTATGCAAACACACCTAAGAATGCAAGTAAATGATGAAAGAATTAAACAGAACTAGAGAGGTGCAATGGGAATTTGGAATCTGATGTAGAGAGGCTCTAGAATCCTACAAAGTTGATTGGAAATTTTTATTGAGAAACTTATGCCAAGCTGGGCGAGTTAGTCCAGTTTCAGAGAATATCTACCAAAACTAGAATCTGCTAAATGGGTACTCAAAAATGTAAAAATCAATTTTCAGGCATGGCAGTGGGACTAATTCACCACACATGGCGACTTAGTCCACCTGAGGATTTCTTGAATTTTGGAATAGGATTCTATAACTCTCGGTCTGCACACTTGCTTTTCTAACAGGTGTCTGAATCTGAATCTGTAGAAAATGGGCTAAAAAGAGTCTCCAAGCTTCAATTAGCATTATGTTGAATTTGATGGATTTTTGAGCACTTTTTGGCACTAAACTCCTTAAAAAATCTTAATACAAAGTCTACCAAAACACATGCAAAGAGGGGAAAAAGGGTTAAGGGTTAGAGTATAGGGGTTTTCCTTTGGTCAAACCCCACTTTGGTAATAAAAACCCTAGATAATGAAATGAAATATGATGAGAATGATAAATAAACAACATGCAATGTCATAAACTTACCAAACCCTTGATGTTGAAATCTGAAGATATGCAATGAAGTGCTCCAATGGATGACTTGATTATGTTTAGAGTGCTTGAATACTTAAGAATGATTAAGTGAATGAATGTTTGAATGCTTGAGGAATTAGGAGATTGTAAGAGATAGGAGATGAAAAATCAGGAGAAAAACTCTTATTTATACTTGATTTTCCTAAATTTCCCAAAAATAACACATCACAGGCCGACCTCAAGGGTAAGATAAGAAAATCCTACCAAGAAATTAAAATTATTTTGATTTTTGTGCCCAATGGGACTAAGTCACCCCAGGTGGTGACTTGGTTCCACTAGGGCAATTTCAATGGGTTTTAGAAATTAAAGTGCATTAAATAATGTTAAACGAGAATATCCTAAAAAATACACTTAAGTATGGTTAGAAAGTGCATTAAGGGGTCATTTAAACATGAGAAAGGGTTGAATTAGTAATGACAAGTATAGAAAAGCATAAGAGTTTGTTACAACTCTTTACAACACTTTGAAATAAGACTTGGTAAGTGGTAAAAAGGGGATATTTAAGTGAATTATAATAAAAGGGTCCTAGAAAAGTGTGAAAGTGGGTTACAACACTTCACAACACTTTTACAAGACATTATAGAAGTCTTAATGATTCACAAGGGTCCAATACCTAATGTGAATGTGTTGACCACATTACAACATTAAATCTAGGAAAAATCAAGCCAAAGTCCACTAGGAGGGCTTGAACATGAGAAAAAGTAAAAGGGTTAATTTTTCTGTGTCCATAGTTAGCCCCCACTTTAGTGAGAGGATGAACTTGCTTCAAACTCACACTAAAGTAACCAAACATGCAACCAAGAGGAATTTGAATGCACTAATGCTGGTAAGATGAGATAAAAATGATAAAGAGGGATGATCAAGCCCCCAGGATCAAGACCCCATGGAAAAACAAACATGAATGCAAAGGAACACACATGAAAATGATGAAAAAGGAATAAAAGAAAATCAGATCAAGCTTTAATCATTTTTCCAACCCATTGTGGATCAGATCTAGGTTGTTTGTTTGGAAATATGTACTCACTATGGGGCAACGAAACTTATGGCTATCCGTTGGGTGAGAAGGCCTAAGTATACTCACTCTGGGGCCATAGAACTTTTGGTTGTCTGCGGGGTGAGAAATCCACCACATACTCACTTTGGCACCATGAAACTTCTGGTTGTCCACCGGGTGAAAAATCCACAACATACTCACTTTGGGGCCACAAAACTTCTAGTTGTCTATGGGGTGAGAAATTCAAAAAGGTGGCTATGGGGAAAGTCGTGCCTTGGAATTGGCTTCTCGCTCAACTGTATCAAAGTTATACCTCTTGATAAATTTAATAAGGTGCCACAAAGAAAATGTTGTTTCATGCTTCATGAGACAAGCAAAGCTTTGTATGCTTAGAACTCATGAAAAAATGCAATGAAACCATAGGCATGCAAGCTGTGTTATGCAAGGTGGCTATGTAAATGCAAAATGCAACATGAAAAAGGATGTTAAAATGAGTCTTTCTTAGTTCATGTGAGGTCTATAACTTAGAGAAAAATGTATCTAATGCCTCCAAGAGAGGACCAATCAAAGAATAGAAGACTCACAACTTAGGGGATACAGTGTGTCACATCAGGCCACCAGAAGGAATGTAATATACTAAGAGAGATCACGCTCATGAAAGACATCACACCCAATGTCATCCACAAAGTGACAAATGCATCAGATAAAGTAAAAAGGCTGCACTAAGAACCAAGAAAAAGAAAAAGATGAAAATGAATAATGCCAATGTATGCCCCCACTTTAAAGGAATTTCTACACACCATTCTGTGAGCAATTTCTTTAAAGTAGTGAATGAAAAATGCAAAAGAAAGAAGACATGAGAGCCAACTTCTAAAGTGCCTATGCCAAGTCATATGTTTCCAAGTAAGGGTACATCATGTGAAAGGAAGGAAAAAGAAAGAGCAGAAAGGGGTTTCCCCCAAAATGACAACACCAAATACATAAGGGATCTATGGATTTGGGGTCAGTATGTTCGTTGCTGCAATGTTTTGATTAAAGAGCTCAAAAATGTCATCATTCCTAAAATACATAGAACTGGAAGAATGAAACAAAGAGAGTGAAAACAAAAGAAAAAGAAAAATCCATTTTGGGTCAACATGGAAGAGACATGATATTGCAATGTTTTGCATCGTCCCCAAAAGGAAAAATCAAGCAAAAAGAAAATAAAAAGGAAAAAGAAAAGGAAAAGATTTTGTGTCAACATGAAAGAGACATTGCAGTGTCAATCGTTTGTGTCATCCCCTAAAGGAAAAACATAAGAAAAAGAAAAAAATAAATTAAAAGGACCATTTGGGTCAACATGGAAGAGACATAGGGCATCTCTATGCTCTACATCATCCCCAAAAAGAAAAAACAAAAAAAAATAATGAAAAAGAAAGTAAAAGGACCTATTGGGTCAATATGGAAGAGATAGAGGGTGTCTCAATGCTTTGTGTCATCCCCAAAAGGAAAACACAAAACAAAAGTGAAAGTGATGTATGACATATAGAAGAATGAAGGTACCAAAAGAAGGATGTCACAAAGAGAGGATAACATCAAACAACATGTTACAGGAGAACACCATACACACATATAAAAGAAAAGAAAAATACTAGTAATGCATATGCAAGTCAACCATCAAATGAGTCAACTAGTGCCTCTCATTTTGAGTTAGGATAAGTGGAAGGTGAAGAACATAGCTAGGGGACAAGGAAAAATTCATTACTAGGACAAGGCTATCGGCTTCTTTCCCCCACTAAGTGCAAGGAAAGAATGAGTTGAGATAGGTGAGGGGAAAGATGTAATAGTGAGAAGGGAATATTCTACAACTATTACATGATAAGGGGAATTGGTAATGGCTTAAGGATTAATTAGATAGCAATTATTTCCATCAAATGATACTTGCTCAGTATTTCTTTCAATTGGTGACACTCATCGCTTCGATGTCCTAAAACACGATGATACATGTAATGTGGAACATTAGCATCTTTAGGATAGATGACCAACCTATTCATAGGTGGTAATAAAATGAGTTATTTGTTTAGAAGGATTTGCAATTTCCTTTCACATTTAGGTGGTGGATGGAGAGGAAACTTTATATTTTTCAACTTATAAGGTCATTTGCATTTATAAATTCACCCTTTTCATGAATTGAAGGAGGAAGAGGACCCAAGGGTATCCTATCATCCTTTTCTTTGGTTTCATGTAAGGGTTGTTCAGGAGGAAGAAGGGCATTCAAATTGGGGGGAAATCAAATATCACTGTTTCATCATCACAAAGTCTCCAATATTCTAAAGGAGACTTGTTTTCATGAGGAGGATCTTGATAATCCAACCCTATTTTGTTTTCATCTGTTGGTCTTTATTCTAAAAGTTGATGAATGTTATGTTCAGTTGTTGTGTCACATCCTTGTTTGCTTAAGATGGTAAAACCTTTGCCATAAGTTTCTTCAAGGTTGATTGGTGTGTTTGTAACTTTGTTATCATAGAATGGATGAGGAGTGGCTTGGTTAGAGGGACTAGGTCCACCTGTTGGAGGAAACTTAGGTCCTTCATTTGTTTCAGGATGTAGGTATCCAAACATATCAGGAGGTGAGATGGTAGGAATTTCTTGTTGTTTCATGGATGGATAAAAGGATGCATTAGCTTCAAGGTTGTCATGGAATCCATTTAAGAACTTATTCATGCTATCATCATCTTGTCCAATGATGTCAACATCACGAGTAGGACATTCATGAGGAGGTGAAGGAGCATGAGGAAGCTCAAGGTCATTAGGATTAGTTCCAAAGGCACAATTTGACATGTCCACTAAATATTTTAATGACATCTAGAACTTATTAAAGCAAAAAGCCATGATGAAAGAAAACTAAATGCAATAAAAAAATATGGAAAGTATGATAGAAGACAATAACAAAAAATAAAAATGCAAAAAATGTATAGAAAATGCAAAAAATTACAGTGCAAGTTGTGTAGAAGGACTAAGTCGCCTAGTGTGGCGAATTATTCCCAGTGAGGATTTTTTTGTTATTTGTCAGAAATTTTGAATGCAATTTTATGTCTATTAGATGCAAAGATGTAGCTATAGTATGAAAATGCAGAATTTTGTCATTTTTCAATGAAATACGATGCAAAAATGCCATCTATATGAGCTTTTCACTAATGAATTTTTAAAAATGATAGGATGCAATTTAAACAATGCAACACCTAATGAAATTCTAATGCAAGTTAAACCTAGGATGCACTTGAAATTAGAAGCAAATATATTCAAAAGTTAGGTTCACCAAAATGTAATCAAAGATTTTGGCACTTGAATGCTTTAAGCTCCTTCTAGGGGTTTTCACCTAAAAGGAGAAAGATTGGAGGCCAAAATGCAATGTTACATTCAAATATTAATGTTATGAGGAATGAAATATGTCTAAATATGATGTATAAATGCAAAAAAATTGAAAATGAAATGATGTATTGATGCTAATTCTAAGAAATGCAAAGTGCTGGAAAACACAATGATGTATGCAAACACACATAAGAATGCAAGTAAATGATGAAATAATTGAACAAAACTAGAGAGGTGCACCTCGAATTTAGAATCTGATGTACAGAGGCTCTAGAATCCTAAAAAGTTGATTGGAAATGTTGACTGAGACACTTACGCCAAGCTGAATGACTTATTTTTCTTTCAAAGAAAATATGTCAGAACGAGAATTTGCCAAATAGGTACTCAAAAATGTAAAAATAATTTTTTAGGCCTACTAGTGGGACTAATTCACCACAGATGGCAACTTATTCCACCTGAGGATTTATGGAAATTCGGAATAGGATTCTGTAACTCTTGGTCTGCACTTGCTTTTTTGATAGGTGTGTGAATTTGAATCTGCAGAAAATGGGCTTAAAAGAGTCTCCAAGCTTCAATTAGGGATATGTTGACTTGGATGGATTATTGACCAATTTTAGGCACCAAACTCTTTGACAAATCTACATAAAAGTCTGCAAACACACATGCAAAGAGGGGGAAAAGGGTTAAGGGTTAGAGTATAGGGGTTTTCCTTGATTAAACCCCACTTTGGTAATCAAAACCCTAGATAATGAAATGAAATATGAAGAGAATGATAAATAAACAACATGCAATGTCATAAAATTACCAAACCGTTGATGTTGAAATCTAAAGATATGCAATGAAGTGCTCTAATAGATGACTTGATTATGCTTAGAGTGCTTGAATGCTTGAGAATGATTAAGTGAATGAATGCTTGAATGCTTGATGAATTAGGAGATGAAAAATGAGGAGAAAAAACCCTAATTTATACTTTATTTTCCTAAATTTCTCAAAAATAACACATCACAGGCTGACCTCAAGGGTAAGAGAATAAAATCCTGCCAAGAAATTAAAATTATTTTGATTTTTGTGCCCAGTGGAACTAAGTCTCCCCAGGTAGCGACTTGGTCCCACCAGAGAAATTTCACTGGGTTTTAGAAATTAAAGTGCATTAAATAATGTTTAACAAGAATATCCTAAAAAATACACTTAAGTATGGCTAGAAAGTGCATTAAGAGGTCATTTAAACATGAGAAAGGGTTGAATTAGTGATGAAAAGTCTAGAAAAGCATGAGAGTTTGTTACAACTCTTTACAACAATTTGAAATAAGACTTGGTAAGTGGTAAAAAAGGGAAATTTAAGTGAATTATAATAGAAGGGTCCTAGAAAAGTGTGAAAGTGGGTTACAACACTTCACAACACTTTTACAAGACATCCTAGAAGTATTAATGATTCACAAGGGCCAAAGACTTAATGTGAATGTGTTAACCACATTACAACATTAAATCTAGGAAAAATCAAGCCAAAGTCCACTAGGAGGGCTTGAACATGAGAAAAAGTAAAAGGGTTACTTTTTCTGTGTCCACACATAATTGAGCATCAAGTTGTCTAGTAGAAATTAGATTAATTTTCATTTGAGGAACATGTCTTACATTGCACAATAACCATTTATTTAAATTTTTTAACTTCAACATAACATCACCTTTACCAATGATATCACATGCCTTGTTATCACCGAGATAGACTTTTCCAAATCTTCCTTCTTAGTAATTTTGGAAGGATTTGCTACAAGAGTTTGCATGGAATAATGTACCAAAATCCAACACCCATGAGTTGGCTATAGTTTCACCCATTGAAAAGACTAGAACACCATTAGTTGATTCATATGGTGTGTTCTCTTCACTACCCTTTGATTGATTCCTCACCTTTTTCTATGATCAACAATTCTTTTTAGTATGGCAGGCTTCTTTTCCATAAAACCATCGACCTCCCTTTCTGCCTATAGACTTTGATCTTCTCATAGATTTTTGATCTCCTTCTATGGTTATTTCTATAGATCTTTCTTGATTTCTACCTCTATTACCAAAAATCAAGGAATCATTGGTCTTTCATTTTTCCTTCACATATCTTTGTGAAGAAGAGTTCTAGCAACATCATCAAATTTGAGTTTTGTTTTTTTAGATATGGAGGTGCTAATTACCTTTACTACTCCTTGATGAGCCCAAAATGTGCTCATAGTTTAGATATTATGATGAACTTTTAATGCTTTTACTTTTGTTATTCGTGGTTGTTTAAAACTCTTTTGAAACCTTTTATGGGGATTTCTTGTAGCAAAACATTTTCATATTCCTGCAGCTTATTGTGTTGACTTGACTACATTTATTACCCCGTTGACTCCCTAAATGACTGGTATATCGCATACAGTTTTTTAATGATGAAATAGATTTAAATGTGTGATTAATGAACATATATTGTGTGTGTGCCATGCACCTTTTCTTTCGCATCTGTTACCTTGTGTTTCACAGGTTGTTGAAGAAGTATGATCGAGTCAAGCGCAGCCGATCTCGGCCTTGCAGTAAAGTCTATTTCCTGCACGACTTCGAGAAAGCTCTGGCAAAGAATCTTTGACCGAAACCATTGGGAAAGATTTTTAATGACAGTCAATCTGGAAAGAGTGGAGCACTAGATTCTCTCTGGATCAGGTTGAACACATAAATTCATTTATGAAGTTTGTTCCTTGATTCTGGGATACACTTTACTTCCATGTCTTTCTTTGATAGGGTCAGTTAGTTAGTTGCTCTCTTGATTTTAAATAAAGTACTCCTCCTGCGTGAGGGAAAAGAGAGATGATAGTTAGAGTAAGATAGAAGCATAGTGATAGAAACTTAACAGATACCATGTAAGGGTCAGTATGATAATGAAAAGCAGAATCTGTTTGACAGGAGATAGAGTTTGTTGTTAGTTTCTATATCAACAAAACAATGTATACCATTATGTTTTCATGAATAAAGTTTGTTGAAGTTCTGAGTTCAGCACCTGCGTAATCAGTAGATGCTTGCTAAGGGGGCCCACTTAGTAAGTATCTGTAGCTAGCTTGTAGTTGTTCTTTTCTGTTGATCATCAGTTAGCTTTCATCTTTGAAGTTTTCATACAAACTCAGTCTTGTATTGCTCCTACAGCATAGGGAGTCCATCCCTGTGCCTGTTCCTGCAGTATAAGGCTAGTTCATAGTTTATGTTTCAGTCATAGCTATTATGGTTTCTGTTTTAATCAAATCATAGTTGAGTTAAAAGAACTTTGCATTACCTTTCTGTAGCGTAGATAGAATTCCTTTCAAGTATTTATTTCTGTTAAGTTTTGACCAAAACTAGTTCTTAGTGCATATATTATGCTACGCCATTTAAAGTATACGTCCCCTAGTTTGACAAGTAAATGAACGTCCATAGAGAGATATTAGTCACCTGTTGGAATGTCCAATTCCCAGGAAAGGTTTTACTGTGATTTTCATATCCTTTTGTGGGCACGACCACTCCTTCCTAGCTATTTAGAAGAGAACACACTAATAAGATAGCTTTTATTTCTTCATCCAAATTATTTTTTACTGAAATCAATTAGCTAATTAAAGTGTTGAATTTGTTCAAGTGGTTGGTCACAATGCCTCCTTCCTTCATTTTCAAATTATATAAATTTTTCATAAGGTAGAATTTATTCAAAGTTGAGGCCATCTCGTACATATCAGTGAGTTTGTCCCACAATTCCTTCAAAATATTTTCTGCTATAACATTGTAGATGAAGTTGTTTGATAGTATAATGCTTTCTCTTGCTTTCTTGTCCAATTTCTCCCACTCCTCATCACCCACGTTGTTAGCTTCTTGGCCTTTGCTTCAAGTGTGGGTGAGATATCTCCTCTAATCAATAATGACTCCATCTGCACTTTCCATAATCTATAAATCTATCTAGAGAACTTTTCAATTTTCCATTTATTTGCTTGCTCCATTTTCCTTGGAAATCATCATAATTTCTTGATTAGCTGCTTCACTGAGCTCTGATACCAATTGTTGAATTATTTATAACACACAAATAACACATGAGAAACAAAAATTAAAGCTCAATAAAAAAGACAAAACAAAAACTAAAAGACAACAAAATTTATAGTGGTTTACCAATTTGGCTACATCAACCTTGAAGTAGTGGAATCGGGTGATCCCACAATGCTGGTTTACAATTTCTAGGAAATTCTAATTTTTGCTAAAATCACATATTTTTAGAAAATATAATGATTTAAGCGTTGAAAAGTTCCATTTAAAGGATTCCAATTAAAGAGGGTTTGATCAAACTGCCTTAGATCAAACACCCTTGGATAAAACCCTGCTAGTTTTAAACCATACCTATAACAAAGTCTCCTTTACACCTATCAAAATGACTTTTGATTTACCTTTTCAGGGATCAAATGAACTCATTTAATTTTTTATTTTTTGAAGTATGTAGTCCTTATTATAAGCTTCCCAAAAAAGTATAATTTTAAATACATTTAATTTTATTATTATATTTATTTTTTTATTTCTTGTGAATGTAAGTTTTCCACCAAAAATCAATCTCTTTGTTTGCACATGTGGAAAAATATCAGTGCACTAGATATTGATGTCCTTGATCTGACACAAAAAAATTGAATTTTGATACATACAAAAAAGTTATATTTTAGCCAATAAATCATGTCTAAATTCCAACTGATTTGACATTGAAACATAATTAAGAAAAAAATATTCAATGAAATGTTATGAAACAAATTCCATGTACTAGATATCATAGTTACAGATCTAAATTAAAAAAAAAAAAGAATTTTATCCTTCATAGAAAAAAAGTTATGTGTTAGTCAATAACACCACTCTTTAAAAATGGTGTTTACCATTAAAAACTAGTTTTAGAAGGAGATGGAAAAAGAAGTGCAACCTGATTCTAAAAATTTTGAAAAAAATATATTTAGAATCTATAGGAAAAATGTCACAAATTACTAGTTTGTGTCATCTTCAAATTCCTTACGATTTAGCCGCTATAGGTGCCCAAAAGTGAGGATTTAGTTTAAAAAAATCAGTTCAATGTCCAGTTTGGGAGAAAATTGTAAACTAGTATTGTGGGATCACCCAATCTCTTTTATTAATCTCAGATTCTAATTTACATAGAGTAGCAAACATATTTCTACAACAAGTAGGTAACATATTGCCTTATCCGTAATGAATTTACAAATAGCACATAGATTACCAAGGGAGAATGAATGGAGGGAAAAAGGACAAAGGTTAAGGAGTCTGATGTTCTTCACTTATCCAACATATTGTCTTGGTAGAGAATTACTTAGAGAATTTCAAAAAATTGAAAAATGAGAAAACGCATAAATTAGAACATAGCCAACAGACTTATCAACACATATTTCACTAATGAACACATTTATAATACTAAATCACTCAATAGATAGATTTTATTTTGTTTCCTATCTATAACTAAATGTAAGATAAGGATTATATGTATTGTGCATATCCTAATAATGTGATATTATCCTTTACATTAAATTCTAATAAATATATAATAGTTTAGAATATGAATCTTTAATAGCTAGATTACACTAATGTCAATGATAGTTTCATGACCTTTAATGTCAGTTTCATAAAACTAAAAATTCTAGACAAACACACAAGTTTTCATGATCCTTTTAATATAGTACTGTAAGATACTTTGAGGTAAATAAATAATTTATAACCTATCCAACGTAGTTGTTGATACAACATAGTTCTAGAATCTTCCTTCAAAGTCAAATTATGATTATTTAAATAAATAAATAAATAAAAATGATCAAACATGATCAGGAAACCACAAAGCAAACGTGTGTAGTGTGTCGAGATTTCCATTCGATGGCGGCTTCCATTTTTCAACCAAATATATAAAAAACGCATCGCAGTTTTAAATTTTTACATCAGAGTAAACTGGAAAAATCTTAATAGATGGCGTCACTTACCTCTTGCTAAAATTGTATTACTTCCATTGTTTTCAAAAATTTAATGGATCCATTGGTTTTACTTCCATTGTATTAAAAGTTATATTGTATCCACTTTTTTCCATAGTCCTACTGAACGTGATAGCTCACGTCATTTCCACTGTTCCACCTTCACAGATTCGAATTATGTCTTGTCATGAAAGGTAAGACGGGATGTTTCAGGAAAATTGCAAAACTAAATATTATTCTTTCTAGCGAACAGACAGCTTGCAATGTTCTCAAAGAGAAACCAACATTTCCATTAACAATATAAAATTGTTACAGTTTAGGATATTAAATATTATTCTTTTCTGTTGTAGGTTGGTCAGGAAGTCTAGTCTCCTCCACTCCTATGGTACTGAAGGACGTGTCGTGCCAGTGCCGCCGGTCACTTTAAAAAGTTTACCAGATAAATCAAAGATTATATAACCCAAAACGTTGATAAATAAACTGTTTTCAATCTAAAAATTCAACTGAAAACTTAGAAAACAAAAGTAAACGGACGACAACTTTTAATTGTCAAAAGTGGCAATAACTTAATAGTTTTTCTTTTCGACAAGATTACAGATTTGATGGTATTGATCTTGGTTGAATAGATTAACACATAAGTAGTCGTGCCGTTTCAAAACATTTTTCCTACTGCAATAAAATAATGATCACACCATTATTAATGATAAGCTCATTTCCCTATTTCTTCAATTACACTAGAAAGGATCTCTGAACACGTACACACACGAGATTATAACGTAGTTAGACTAATTTTGTGCATGGAAATTATTTAAGCATGAGAAAGGCGTGGGTGGAATACCAAAGCGCAAGTTAACGGTGGCATTATGGATGTCAGCTAGACATTATTGTCATATGATTGGTTGCTACACATCTTTTACTTATGAGATTTGTGACCCTTTTCTTTGAGATGCGTAATGAAAAAGGCAATCGAAATATATATTTGAGTTTATATGTATGGATTTTTTTTATATGAAGATGGTTTATTCACTAAATTATTTTTAGACAATATGAAGAATTATAATATCAAATGATTCTTTCCAAGAGCACATGAGTTTGTTCATAGATTTGATGATTTGAAAAAGGTTATTTTGAAACAATTTAGTCTATATGAAACTAAGAATTAATATTTATTGTTCTTTGAGTATGTACAAGAACAAAATGAATGCATTAATGATTATGTCATAAGATTTCAATCCGTCTGTTCCCAATGTCTTATTCCATTACATGAACTTGAAGTGCAAAATATCTTAATTAAGGGATTACTCAAGTCAATTTTTGACAATATAATTCTCAATAGATTTGTATGTTTTATAGATCTATGTACACATTTGAAACTATTAAATCTGATTTATTAGTACGATTTTTTTTTAAATATAAGTAGTTAGCTCCAAATATTTCTTAATGCCCTTCGAAAAGGGCAATTGTGTGCAAGAAAAGATTAGTCAAGTTGATACTTCCAATTTTCCTTCTTACAAACGAAACACTCCTAGGAAGGTCACTAAGTTACACAAATCCTTGAATGATGTTCTTTAAAGTTTATGAAGTGCTAATTTGATTACTCTTCCTCTCGTATGTCCATTAGATCCAAATAAGCATCCTTCTATAAGCTATAATGACCAAGAATTTTCTAACATTTAAAATCAAAAGACATACTATGCCATCATGCATGGGTCTCAAGAATAAAGAATAATTAATTGTAGAAAATAACATGATCCATGTGGAAGGTGTGAATAATAATGAAAATCCTTTCCTAGCTCCTAAACATTGCCAACTAGACATTTACAGTGATTTATTTCCCAATCATATGAAAAATGTTGAGGTACATTATAATGGATTTATGGATGCAACAATTATGGATGATAATATAAATGATTGTCATGTTGAGTGTAATGATGCATCACATCTACATATTATCGTGGGAGGAATTCACACTTTTACAATTTCTTCTTCATGTCTTCTCAAACTATTCAATTTTAAACTAAGGAGATTTAATAAAATAATCACTATGGTCTATTTTACATCATCAAGGGAACAAATAATATGCTCATTACTAATATAGTTATAGTCTTATCTATCTTACCAGTCAATATAACATATTCACAAAATATTTTTTTGTTGCAAACCATATGGAACCAACATCTTACTTTCATTCAAGAGTATCACTCTAGATAATTAATAAAATATTAATATGTGCTTTCGCCTATATCATGAAAGCATTAATATTTGGACCATAAAAATCACTTGCACTATGCCTTATACATTATTATAGTATATTCTATATACCACTTGGTATACCTTCATTCAAAATTTCAAAGTTGGACATTTATCTATACATCAATGTGCAACATTTTATTCATGAAGGTAGAGTTATCAAAATTAATAAGGATGCATACCAACTTGTTATAGAGTTGAGCCAATTTACTTTGGATACATGCATTCCTACTACAAAGGGTCATCTATTCAAAAGTGAAAAACTACTTTCATGATGTATATTAAAACAATCTTTTAAGAAACAATATAATAGAAATTAAAAAGAGGTGGGATAGTAAATATTAAGATTGAAATGTATAATTTCATTGATATCTAAACAAACCTTTTAAAGAGTAAAAATATTCAAGAACTAAGGAAACAAAGAAAATTAGCTACACAAATGATAAATAAACCAAAATAGTTTGAAAAAAAGACTTCTTCGATACAAAAGAAAAGAATTATGTTGCACAAAATTCCAACTACTTTTCCATAGCAATAATAAAAGAAGGAAGAGATTTGGATAAAGAAATAAATTTCTAATGCATCAACAATAGATAAATTATTTGTGTAAATTATGAAGGTTTATCATAAAGAAACACATGCAATAGAAAGGATAAGTCGAGAAAACAAAGATATTAAATAATGAAGAAAAAAGTGATAACATATGTTGGGGTGATGAGGATAATTTAAAACATGGTGATCTCCCAAACATCACCAATGATTCTTTGCTACGCCCTTAATATTAGTGTACATCGGGTTATGAATAGTCGGCTTGTGGCTATCTTAACTCTCTATTAAGTCATATTATCATTAGTATATTATTATTTAGTTGTTTAGGTCGGCCTAAGACTTATATAGGTGTGTCTAAGTTGGCCTAGGTGATATCCTAGGCATAAATAGGTATATATAGGAGGTTGTGAGTCTTGTTTCATCATCAAATTGTGAAGTGTGTTCCCATTAGAGATATTTGGAGGTTTTCCCCCTCGAAGTGGCTTGTTATTCTTAGTTACTATCAAGTATTTGCAGCATACTTCATATCATATTCTTCTATTGTGCAAGTTATTTCATAACAAGTGGTATTAGAGCATGATCTTGGCACCGTAGAGGCAAGGTTTTTCTCAATTTTGGAGGCGATTTTGGGAAGAGCATATCTTTCAGATTTTGGCAAAAGAATTTTTTGATTTTTAAAGGGTTTTTGAAGAACATATTAAAAAAGCTACATTCCAGATTTTAGAATAATTGTAGTAGAATTAAGCGAATTATTGCAGAATTAGGGTTTCTACACAATTGTTTTGGAATCTGCATATCTCGCACATCTTGTCAAATTGGAGTTTGATTTTTATTGGGTTTTTGAAGACATAATAAAGGAGATTAAAGTAAAATTTTTAGAGAATTTAAGTTTCATCTATGTGATTTATTTCAAAATTAGTGGTTCCCATCATGATGGGGCCTGCAACAAGGGGCAAAAAGAATGTTGTCACTCCGGGGAAGACTCTTGATAAGGATTGGGTAACAATAGAGGATATTACTCCAAATGAGGAAATCAGTAAGTTCAAGGAAGACATTTCCTCAATGAAGATGGATATGTGTGACCTAAGAGGAGATATATCGGACATATGAAACATGTTAAGCACCTACATGGCTGAACCAAGAAAGGAGTTCTCAAGTGACCAAGGTGAAAATTCTAGGTCAGCTAACATTGACAAAAACTTTAGTACTCCTATGGGATCTAGGAATTTATTTCCAAAGGTGGATATGTGTAAGTTCGATGGCAAGGATCCTCTAACATGGATAAATCAAATGGATAATTTCTTTGAAGTACACCAAATCCCAAATGGACAAAAGGTCATGATGGCTTCCCTATATCTAGAACCAAATCAATTCATTTGGTATCATTGGCTTTGCACTCATTGAAGGAAAAAGGGGCTCACCGTCTCATGGTCAATTTTTATAGAGGAAATCCAAGCAAAATATAGCAATAGCATGATAGACAACTTCTTCAGCCAACTCGCTAAACTTCAACAAACAAGATCTGTTAAGGATTATATTCAACAATTCCAAAATCTATCCTTAAGAGTGGATACAATTATGGAGGAAAACTTGAATGATTTATTTTTGGGGGGTCTCAAGGATTACATTCAACATGAGGTACGCATGTTTAGCCCTAGCTCCATAAATGAGTCTTTTATCTTAGCACGCAAGGTAGAGGAGAAGTATTTGATTCCTAAGAAGCAAGGGGCTAATGTGACAAGAGAGAAAGGATTTTCAATACAACCTACTAGGTTGACTCCACAAAAATTTAAGGAGAAAAGAGAAAAAGGGTTGTGTTTCAATTATGATAACAAATACAGTTGAGGACATAAATGCAGTGAAAATAAATTCTTTTATATTAAAGGTCCAAGTCAGGAAGAAGAGGAGGAGCCCATACTAGAGGATGAAAGGGAGTCAAATGAGGAATCACATGATTCTCAACCAATCATTTCTTGTCATGCACTCTCATGTTTCAGTGCTCCACAAACTCTCAAGGTGGTGGGCTTCTTAAAGAACCAGAAGGCAACAGTGTTGATAAAATCTGGTAGTACTCATAATTTGATCAACAAAAAGTTATCTAGTCATCTAAATTGTTTTATATATCCAGCTCCAGAGTTTCAGGTTTTGATTATAGATGGTGGTATAGTTAGTTGTTCAGGAAAGTGTGATAGCATTAAATTATCCATGGGAGATTATCAACTTGATACCCAAATGTATGTGATATCCATGGGTGCAACATATATTGTTTTGGGAGTACAATGGCTTACTACATTGGGAATGATTGAGATGGACTTCCAAGAACTCTTCATGAGATTTCAGTCAGAAGGAAGGGTAGTAGAGCTAAGGGGGGTGAAGGAAAATCCCCCACAAATGGTAAGCTCTCATCAAATGAAAAAGTTGCTTAAGAAAGGAGTGGATGGATTTCTGGCCCAGCTATGATCATTAGAAGTCTCTCAATCTAATGCTCCTACTCATCCAAATTTGCAAGCTATAATTGATCATCACTCAGTTGTTCTTGGATATATTCCTAAAGGAATTCCTCCTAAGAGGGATCATGATCATGCCATACAGTTAGTTCCAGGTAACCAACCATCGAACATCAAGCCTTATAGGTATCCACACATACAAAAGAGGGAGATAGAAAAAATTATTGGGGAGATGCTAGAGGCAGGTATTATCAGGAATAGCCAAAGTTCTTACTCCTCACCTGTGGTGATGGTATGTAAGAAGGATGATACTTGGCGCAAGTTTCCAGATTATAGAGTCCTCAACATGTACACCATTAAAGATAAGTTTCCTATTCCAGTCATTGATGACCTGCTAGATGAATTGAATGAAGCTGTGTATTTTACCAAGTTAGATCTTAGATCTAGTTATCACCAAATTCGGATTGAGGAAGATATTTGTAAGACAACATTTCAGACTCATGAGGGTCATTATGAATTTTTGGTGATGCCATTTGGTCTTACCAATGCACCATCTACATTCCAAAGTTTGATGAATCTCATTTTTAAGAAGTTCTTGAGAAAGTTTGTGTTAGTATTCTTTGATGATATATTGATTTATAGGAAGACTTGGGAAGAACATTTGCACCATGTGGATCAAGCATTACAAATAATTGAAGATCATAAACTCTATGCTAAGCCATCCAAGTGTGCTTTTGGTCTTAAGGAGGTGGAGTATTTGGGACACATAGTTTCACATGAAGGAGTAAAGGTAGACCCTAACAAAATTAAGGCTATCATGGAATAGCCTATTCCAAAAACCATTAAGAAACTGAGGGGTTTCTTGGGATTGACAGGGTACTATAGAAGATTTGTGATGAATTATGGTCATATAGCAGCACCTCTCACCACTCTATTGAAGAAGGATTGTTTTCATTGGAACGAGTTTGCCAATATAGCATTTGAGAGATTGGAGGCTATGTGTACAATTCCAGTGCTTGTCACTCCTAACTTCACCAAGGAATTCATTGTGGAATGTGATGCTTCTAAAAATGGGATAGGAGTAGTGCTCATGCAAGAAGGTCGACCAATTGCTTTTGAGAGTCATCAATTAAAGGGTAAGAATCAACTAAAACCTATTTATGAGAAGGAAATGCTAGCAATCCTCCATGTAGTTAAACAATGGAGACCTTATCTATTGGGTAGACACTTCAAGGTTAAGACATCATTATAGCCTAAAATATTTTTTGGAACAAAGACTATCTTCTAAAGAGCAACAAAAATGGGTTACTAAGATGTTAGGATATGACTTTGAGATTGTATATAAGAAAGGGAAATAAAATATTGTAGGACATGAACTTTCAAGGAAGGATGCGAAAGATGAAGCCTTATTGTGTTCCCTTTCAATATTACAAGAAAATTGGGTGGAGGAAGCCAAAGCAGAGTGGAAAAATGATGTTGAGACAAGTAATCTCATTGAACAATTAAAAAGTGATCATATTAGTTCAGATAAGTTTTCTTGGAAGAGAGATACTCTTTGGCATAAAGAGCATTTGTATCTCTGCAAGAATTCCACTCTTAAACACAAGATTCTCACAGATTTGCATGAGTCTCCAGTGGGTGGTCATTTAGGATTTTTGAAGACATCATCGAGTCAAGAAAGATTTTTTTTGGGAAGGGCTAAAAGGTGATGTTCAAAAATTTGTGGCTGAATGTTTGGTTTGTCAAAGAAATAAAGGGGAGACAATTAAGACACCAGGTCCCTTGCAACCCTTATCTATTCCTAGCCAATGTTGGGAAGAGGTATCCATGGACTTCATCACAGGGCTTCCCAAATCTAAAGGTCATAATTTCATCATGATAGTAGTTGATCGCCTCACTAAATATGCACATTTCATTACATTATCATATCCTTTTACAGCAAGTGCAGTGGCAAAAGCTTTTTTGGAGAATATCCAAAAGCCACATGGTACACCTAAGGTTAGTGTTAGTGATCTTGATCCTATCTTCACTAGTCACTTTTGGAAAGATTTATTCTCGTGTTTGGGTATTCAATTGGATCATAGCTCCTCATACCACCCTCAATCAGATGGGAAAACTAAGGTTGTTAATAAGTGTTTGGAAGGATATCTACGTTGTTTCACTTTAGAGAAATAGTCTCAATGGGTAGATTGGCTACCACGTGTAGAATGGTGGTATAACACTTATTTTCATAGCTCATAAAAAATGTCTCCATTTTTGGAAATTTATGGATATCATCCTCCTTCCATCACATCATCAATAAAGGTGTCACCAAGAGTTCAGGTAGTAGAAGACCACTTGCTTCATCAACAACAAGTACTTTTAGGACTCAAGGAGAATTTAGCGATGGCACAAAATCGAATGAAACAATAGGAAGACCAACATTGTAGTGAATTTTTTTTTGAAGTTGGGGATTGGGTCTTCTTGAGATTGTAACCTTATAAGAAAATCTCACTAAAGAAACAAAAAAAGAATAAGAAATTGTCTCCAAGGTATTATGGTCCATACTAAATTATGCAAAAGATCGATAGTGTTGCCTACAAGCTAGAGTTGCCACCAACAACAAAGATACATCCATTTTTTCATGTGTCCTATTTGAAGAAGGTAATTGGGCATAATATTCCCACTCAAACAACATTGCCAGAGCTCAATGAAGAAGGAAGAGTCATTTTGGATCTCGAGTGCATTCATCAAACACTCACAAAGAAGCTGGGGAATAGAACTCTCACTGAGTATCTCATCCAATGGAAGAATTTACTAGTTGAAGATGCCACATGCCCTTAATATTAGTGTAAATTAGGTTATGAATAGTCGGCTTGTGGCTATCTTAACTCTCTATTAAGTTATATTACATTAGTATATTATTATTTAGTTGTTTAGGTCAGCCTAAGACATGTATAGGCATGTGTAAGTTGACCTAGGTGATATCCTAGGCATAAATAGGTATATATAGGAGGTTGTGAGTCTTGTTTCATCATCAAGTTGTGAAGTGTGTTCTCATTATAGATATTTGGAGGTTTTCCCCCTCGAAGTGGCTTGTTATTCTCAGTTATTATCAAGTATTTGCAGCATATTTCATATCATATTCTACTATTGTGCCAGTTATTTCATAACATTCTTGAGCATCACCATTTACCCCAAGCCTATGTATCTATATTCCTAGTTTTTTTTTTTTTTGGGATAGTGTAGATGTATGCTCTCTCCTTGAGGTTAGTGTGATCTTGGAGATAAAAAGTCTTATAGGCCCTTTTTATGTTTTTAGATTAGATCGTAAAGTGTGCTAGTTTTATTTATATGATTTCCCCTTGCGCCTCGTACGATCTCAGGGATTAAAAAACTAGCACTACTATTTCCCTTTAGGATGCCTACTTGGGAATTTTTAACCACATGGGATGACCTCAACCATGTGCTTTGGTAGGGTATATAAAGGAGTGTTAAATTAATCACAGATTATCTAAGAATGGTAGTTGGTAGACCACTATTTTTTTCATTCCAAGTTCCATTAGGATGTGTTGTTCTAGGGGGGGAGGGAGGATTAAGATCATTGACTAAATTTGGTTCCTTTACTTAACCACCCAACCCCCAATTAATAGCCAATTGATTCTCATATTGGCAGTTCTCCAGGCCGCTAGGATTAGACATGTTCATTTGGGTGAAGTCATAGCAAGGTTTTGAGCTCCATTAGAGGGTTGTGCAAGCCCCTAGGATCATGGTAATGTAGACATCAAATATGTAAATGGTTAACAATATTAACATAATATCATCATGTTAGTCCTTTGAAAAACATTAGATTTAACATCCCTATGAAATACTTGACTATGATAAAATATGCAAACTAGATAAAATAAAGATAATGAAATGTAAGCATATAAAAACATAATCAAAACTTTATTTCATAGTGGATTGGTGCTATTGTTGAAAATAGCCCTTTCCCAATCCTTGATAAATAAGCTAGATGATGAAATGCCTTGATGATGATGGAGTAAGATGGGCAAAATCAGTTCTCAAGGAGAGTGAATTTGCAAGAGATTCTGGAGGATTTGAACAAGAATGAAGCCTCTATTTGTAGATTTTCTTGATGAGAGATTGGAAAAATGGATGAATGTGGGACTAAAAGTAGACCAATAAAAAGAGGCCACTAGTCAAGTTGTGATAGGCTTGAGGATGTGCAAGATTTGGGAAATGTGCCCAAGAGGGGGAAATTCAAATTCAAATTTGAGAGTAAATGCTGAGTGGGGGACATGTAAGAGACATGTAAGACCTATTAAATGCCTTGTTAGATGTACCTTTCAACTTGCTTTTGAATTCAAATTTGAGGGAAGATGCCATGTTAAGTGAAAATGCTGATTTTAATAAATCAATAAATTGATTTATTTGTGCAAGTGGGAATATCTAGAGGATGTGACATGCATTAGATTAGATTAATCAGGTTTAGATAAAATTAATGATGATTAGGATGTTTTGACCCTTTTGACTTGATATTTTGATTTATTTAAATCAGAAAAGGATGGAAGATGACTTGGAGATTTAATTAAATAAAGCTTTGTTTATTTAATTAAAGGTTAATGTGAGACAATTTGATTTATTTTATAGTCTTGATTTATGTAGTGAATGGATTTGATGCGTTTGATTTATTTAATGAGAGGATGAACGTGAATTTGGTTTATGAATGAGCGAATGGATATGAACTAAGTGTATAATGCTAATTTCACATGTCTACAAGTCCTATGGAAAACCAACATAGGCACAAAAAAAACACATGAAAATGATATAAGGAGAAAAAACAACGTAGAAGCATGCATTGCCAAAGACGTAAAGAAAAAGAAAGGAAAACAAAAAAGGGGTGGATCAATATTTGACCAATTTTCCATCATGATGTGGGTTAGATCTAAGATGTTTTTCAAAAAATGCACACTCACTCTAAGGCAACAAATCTTCAGGCTATCCACTGGGTGAGTATCGGAAAAGGTGAGACACATATGAACACAGTTGGTATGCACTCACATAGACAAGTAAGTGGCTATGGGAAAATCATGCCTAAGTTTGACTTCCCATTCAACCAGACCAAAGCTATACCTCCTGATAACTTTGATAAGGTTCCACAAAACAATGAACTTTGAGCTTCATGAGACAAGCAAAGATTTGTATGCTTGATACTCATGAACAAATAAGATGGCTCCATAGGAAAGCAAAGTGTGTTATGCGAGGTGGCCATATAACCACAATTATAAATGAAAAAATAATGTAAGGTGTGTTCAAATGAGTTTTTCTTAGTTCATGTAAGGTATTAACTTAGGGAAAATTGTGCCTAATGTCTTCCAAGAGAGGACCAATCAAAGAAGAGAAGATTCACAACTTAGGGGATGTACTGTGTCCCATCAAGCCACTAAGAGGAATATAATATGGTAAGATAGATCATGCTCTTGAGGGACATCACACCCAATGTCACCACAAAGTGAAAGAAAAATCACATGAAGTAAGAATATTGCACAATGAAACATGAAATGCAAAATAATAATGCCAATGTATGCCCCCACTTTAAAGAAATTTCTAAACACCATACTGTGAGAAATTACTTTAAAGTAGCAAATGATAAATGCTAAAAATAAAGAGGACATGAGAGCTTACGTGGAAATCCCTATGCCAAGTCATATGTTTCTAAATAAAGCTACATCATGAAAGGAAAAGAGGGGCTACCCCCAAAATTCCAAACACATGAGGGATCCATGGATTTAAGGTTAGTATGTTCTTGCTACAATGTTATTAGAGAGATCAAAGATGTCATCATTCCCCAAATACTCATAGAACTAGAAGAATGACACAATGAGAGAAAAAATAAAGAAAAATCCTTTCGGGTCAACATGGAAGAGATCTAAATGTTTTGATGCCTTGCATCATCCCCAAAAAGAAAACACAAGACCAAAAAAAAAAAAGGAAAATATTTTGGGTCAACATGGAAGAGACATAAATGTCTTGATGACTTGTGTCATCCCCAAAAGGAAAACACAAGACAAATGAAAGGTAAAAGCTTTACGACATAGAGAAGAATATAGGTACAAATAGAGGAATGTCACAAGGAGAGATAGAGACATCAAATAGAATAGCACAAGGGGTTACATTACACACATGCACAATCAGATAAAAGAAACATGAAAATGAAAACAAAGCAAAAGAATAGTAAGGCACATGTGAGTTAACATATTAGAAGGTCATTCATATCCCAATCATGTTCATCGTATACAAAAGGTGGACAGTTAGCCAAAGGGACAATGACAAATGAATTACTAGGACAAGGTTACCTAATTCTTTCCCCCACTTAGTGCAAGACAAGAATGAGTTGAGGTATGTTATGAGGAGGAGCTCCTTGCATTTTGAAAAGATTTGTGGCACAATAAATGTAAAGCATGTAATAGTGAGAATGTGATGATTCTACAACTATTACATGGAAAGGAGCAAAGGGACATGCTCTAAGATACTATTTCAATGATATCAAAATTTTTAAATATTTGTTTTAAAGCATGAAATGAGCATCAATACTATGTACAAGAACTCTATGATATCAACAATGCAATGTGTTTGTATTCTTAGGATTTGGAGACCAATCTTCTCCTATGGGCTATAATGTAATCAACCTTACCATGTAGAAGTATTTGTAGAGGTCTATTAGTTGTGCTATTGGTGGATAAGCGAATTGTAGTTTCTTTAATTTGTAAGGCCTTCTTCGCTTACTAGATTCACCAACTTCTCATGTTATATGTTGAGGATGGGGACCTAAGATGATCCTATCATCCTTATCATCGTTGTGAGAAATTAGCTATTTTTTAGGAAGGAGGACACTCATATCAGGATGAGGATCTTGTTATCCTAACCCTTTTGTATCTTTAATTGATATTTTCTCTAAGAGTTGATGAATTTCATGCTCACTTGTTGTCTCACCTCCTTATTTTCTTAAGATCGTGAATACTTTTCCATAGGGTATGTGCAGGATCATGAGGGGCCAAAAAGTGGCGATATGTTGGGTATTTGTAGGGTATGTGGCTGACGACTTTTTTTTACCCAAAATTGATGAAATGAAAAGGGTTTTTAAAGAAGATTCTCAGCTTTCCATCAATATAAATTATTTTTTACTTTGAATTTAATAAATAATTATTATTCATTTTCTATTTGAATTACGACTAAAGTCCTGATTGATAGGCTAATTGAAAAACATCTATAGATTTTAAACAATATCACATTTTTGGAATCCAAAACATGCATCACATTCTATGCTTCGTATACTATAGGATTAAAAAAATAAAAATTGAATTTCAAGAATTTTTGACCAAGTTAAGGTGGTCAGACATACGAGCTTTTATATTTTTTTAAATTTGTAATAAAAAAATCATAATTAATTATTTACTTGAAAAAAAATTACAACAAAATATGCATCACATCTGGACATGAGTCCTCTACTTATGCCTTAAATCTTATAAAAAAATATTATCTTTTTATTGTGGTTAGGGTGGTCAGACAAACACCTACTCCTTATTTTTTCCCTGAAATTTAAGTACTATTGCATTGAAATTTCAAATTTTTGCCAAATAGATTTATTTATTTTTTAAATAAACCTAGTAGTTTAGAAACTACATTCAATTTTCCACAAATTCTATTCTTACATATTTTTGAAATAATATATATAACTTATTCAAATTTTTATGTCAAGTTGCCTAACTCTGATTTTTTTGAGTTTTTTGCCACTTAAGGCCTATTTTTTCCATGATGATCCTGCACATACCCCATATTTCTCTTCTAGATTGATGGGAGTGTTGGTCACTTTGTTAATGTAGAATGTTTGAATGTTTGCTTGATTAGAGGAACTAGGTTCACTTATTGTAGGGAACTTAGGCTCAGCTTGTGTCTCAATTTAAGGATGTAAGTAACCAAACATCTCAAGTGGTAGTATTATAGAGAGTGTTGGTTGTTTCATGGATGGATAAAAGGATGAATTAGTCTCAAGGTTGTTAAGGAAATCATTTGAAAAGTTGTTCATGCTATCATCATGTTCTCAAATGATGTCAACATCACGAGGAGAATATGCATTAGGAGTTTTGTGAGCGTGTGTAAGTTCAATTTCATTAGGTTTATTTCCAAAAGCATAACTTGACGCATCCACTAATGATTTCAAGGACATCCAACGCTTACCAAAGCACATATCCATTATGAAATGTACTACAATAACCTAGAATAAAATGTGTAGGTGCAAGATTGAAATAAGGAAATGAACCAAATGAGCCAAATGAACCAAATGAAGCTAGATGCAATGAAATGAAGAAAATAGAAACTCTATGAACTGAAACATATAACTAACAACAACAAATAGAAACATGAAAATATAGTTTTTAATGCTAGAAAATGTAGTTTAAAATCTGAAATAGGACTAAATCACCTAGAGGGGCGTATGAGTCCCAATGAAGGTTTTTTAGTAATTTGGATGTTGAATAACAGTCACCACAAAATAATTAGAAATCAAGAAAAACCACCTGTACTGGGACTAAATCGGCCAGAGGGGCGTATGAGTCCCTGATTAGGGTCTTTGCACCATTTTTAGCAAATTTTGTGTGAATGTTATGTTTTCTATTTTGAATGATGTCTAGGCTAAGTGCAAATGTAGATTTTAAATGAATTTTAATGATGCAAGAGGCAAAAATGGAACCTATATGCACTTTCACTACTGCAAGATTTAAAGACCCTAGATGCAAATTAACTAATGCAAGACATAATGCAAAGTTAATGCAAGCTAGATCTAGGACTATGATGCACTCCAAATAAAAAATAAGGTGTTCTAAATGCAGGTTCACCAAAATGAAACAATGGAAATAAGGATGCAGGTGTGTCCAAATATTCTAGGGAATGGAACAAAAGGGGTAGGGTCCTATTTCACTCAAGTTTCACTCAAGGAAACCCTAGAGATCTCAATCCAAGGTTAGAATGAAGGAAATGGATCTTCTAAAGGTTGTCCTACAGTATGATTAGAGACTAAAGAGGGGTTCATCACCAAGGTAGGGCTTATAAAGACAAGTAACATGCAAAACTTGATGACATAACCTAATGATGTGCAAAACCTAAGTAAAGAACCTAAAAATGAATACAAAACAAAATAGAAAATTGAGAAATTAGAGAAGTGCACTTGGAAACCTGTAGCAACTTGAATGAAGACCTAAAATGTTTAAAATACTAAATTTAATGCACACTAGGACTCATACGACAATCTAGGAAATTTAGTCCCAAATTAGGGTTTTTGGGTAGGAACAAGAATCTAGCAGTGACAAGTCTAGAACTACTCAAATTTGGAGAAATTATTGTACTGGGACTCATGCTCTAGAAGTGGCATATCGATCTTGCTTAGATTTTTTGGAGGATCAAGATATAAATCTTCTCTTCAATCTCTACTCTTTCTTCTAATCTTGATTTCCATATTTGAATTGCTCAATTCTACTCTGTGGGCATCTTTTAGTTATCTTCTAAATAAGGTGAGAACATGGAAAACTTTGCAACCTTGAAAAATTATTTCCAATCTTTCTCTTCAATGTATCTTCAACCTAGATCTACAAATCACACACTAAAGAGAGGGAGACATTATTTTTTGTTAGTAGAAAGTGGTTTTCCTTGGTCAAACCCTATTTTGGTAATTGAACCTTGAAATGAAATGAAATGGATATGAGGAATGATGAATGAACAAATATGCAATGTTTCAACTCACCAAACCCTTGAATAAAAGGTTGAAAACATGTATGAGATGAATAACTTGAATGATATGGATCTTGACTTGAATGCTTCCTTGAATCATGAAACCCTACATCACAAAATGTTAGCTCAAAAACAAGCATGATGCATGATGACTTTAACATGATGCTTGATACTTGAATAATGCTCTAAATTACTTGATAATAACTTCTTGAATGCTTTTGTGAACTCAAATTTACTACAAGGGATGCTCTCATGAAAGTCTTAGGTGAAAATGAGTGAAATAACCTTGTATTTATACTTGTTTATGTAAAATTTCCCAAAATTACAACACTACAAGCCAACATCAGATCTAGGAGAATAAAATCCCACCAAGAATTTGAATTTAATTTAGGTCCATGCTAAATGGGACTCATACACTATAAGTGGTGTATGAGTCCCATTAGGTTAATCTAGGGACACATTTTTGAAGAAATGTATAGATTAATGTGAAATTCAGATCGAAGCCCCAAAAATTAGGTGGGACCCATACGCCCAAGGTGGTGTATAAGCCCCAGTTCACTAAATCAGTGCCATATAATTGAAAAACATTAATTTTTTATTGGTCAATTGATATATTCCATGATTAATCTCATAAAAATGCTTTAATTAAGGCTTGTGGATGCAAAATAAGGAAAATTAAAGCATAAAAAAGCCCAATTAATTAATAAAACCATAGATTAGTGTGAAAGTGTAAGAAAGCACTTTACAACACTCTAAATAAGGCACAATTATGTCCATTCAGTTCACAAAGGCCCAAGCAAGTGTAAAAATGTAAAGGGACACATTTTTCTACACAACATAATGATAATCCTATTGCTCATGAATTATGGAAGTACTTAATGAAGGTGGATCAACTATCTCTGACAAATAATCAAGAACCTTTGAAGTAACTACAACCTCATATGAGGTCTTAGAAACCTTCAAAGGATCACAAGTATGGTTTGTCTTCTGTAAAGAATAAATAGGCACATTGGTATTGGAAAGATTATTATCATGAGATGGCTAAGTATCATGATCTCCTTATGATTCTCAAATGAAATTCTAAAGAGAACAATGACACTCAAAATGAGCAAGGGATTCCAAAAGTTCATCATTTATATGCTCAAAAAAAAATCTAAAAAATTTAGCCCTATATCCTTTCCAAATAATATAACGACTATGTGTGTCTGGAATAGGAACTTCATTATACAAATACGGAAATAGATTTTGCTCACTAAGATGAATGAGAATAAAATCACTCCATTTCCTAAAGTTTTCTTTCTCCAAAGATACCATTATAACTAATAATTCTTTAAAATTTTGAAAGATAGTGATTTCAAAAGTATAAAAAACTTCCCAAAATGAATTATACTTGGTTAAAATTTTTGATTTGGTGCAAAATTTGGTGTGGCCCATTTCTTGATCTCCATGCCAACACCAAGCAAACTCCATCGAGTCTAGAGACCACAACACAAGTCAAGAGATTTAGACCACCAATAACAACATGTGAGAGATATTTCACAACCACATGAACCTTCACTCACACTAATGAATGGAGTAATAGGCTATATGAATAGCAAGTAACCTCATCACACCACCAATGTAAGACTAAATTTTTGCAACCAAGTTAAAAAACTAGTGAATTTTTTCACACCAAGAAAGAAGGAAACCATAAGATCTTTGCCCAGCTTACGAAGTCATGCCCAAAAATGAAAATAACACCCTCAGGAATAGATCTGAGGCAAGACATTCCAAAATAACACAACATCAAGTTAAAAATTACACCTCTATGGGTGATCCCACAAAGTTGGTTTACAATTTCTGAGAGATTATGATTTTTGTTGAAATCGCATATTTTTAGAAAATATAATGATTTAAGCTTTTAAAATTTCCATTTAAAGCATTCCAATTGAAGAGGGTTTCATCAAACTACCTTAGATCAAACCCCCTTGGATATAACCCCGCTAGTGTTAAATCATACCTATAACGAAGTCTCCTTCACACCTATCAAAATGCTGATAAAAAACCACTTTTGATTTACCTTTTGGGGGATCAAATGAATTCATTTAATTTTTTTTTTGTAAATATGTAGTCCTTATTATAATCTTCCACAAAATTACAATTTTAAATAAATTTAATTTAATTATTATATTTATTTTTTATTTCTTGTGAATGTAGGTTTTTCACCAAAAATCAAGCTCTCTACTTTGCACATGTGGAAAAATAGAAGATTATCATTTTTGTTTGAAAAATATGAGTGCACCAGATATTGAATTCCTTGATCCAACAAAAAAAATAAAATTGAATTTCGATGCATACAAAAAAAAGTTACGCGTTATATGGTCACACTATGTCTAAATTGTAATTGGTTTAACATCAAAACTTGATTAAAGAAAAAATATTCAATAAAAAACTATCTAACCAAGTGGAAGCACTAGATATTAGAGTTACAAATCTAAATTATAAATAATTAGAATTTTATCCTTCATGGAAAAAAAATTATGTGTTATACAATGAGCGTCACTTTTTAAAAATGTTGTTTTTTGAAAAAAACCAGTTTTTGAGGGACATAGAAAATGAAGTGCAATCTAATTCCAAAATTTTTGAAAAAAATATATTTAGAATCTACAGACAAAATTTCATGAAACTCTAGTTTGCATCATCTTCAAATTCCTCACGGTTTAGCCATTGTAGGTGCCCAAAAGTGAAGATTTAGTTAGAAAAAATCAGTTCAGTGTCCAGTTTGGCCAAAAATTGTAAACCACTATTGTGGGATCAACCCTGTCTATAGGTTGAATTGATGGTATCATCCAAAGGAATCAAGCCTTTTCAAATGAAAATTAGTCCTCTAATGGACACAATCACACCTCTATTGTAAAGCACAAAATTACGGCTTAGAAGGATTCAAAGCCACACTAGACGTCGTACTGAAAATAGAAAAGTCATGCCCTCCAATAGTGCACAGGTCTCTCAACAATGGTTGAAAGTCAGATTAAAAAAACTTTCAAACAATAGGAAAAAATGGCAAATGGAACTTTGAAATTAAAATAATTTCAAATGCCAAAAAAAAATTCAAAAAAAAAATGATCTCAAACTCCAATGAAAACTCTCAGTGGAAGGAGTTGCATATAGTCGGCTCTAGTACCATGTTGGTGGAGACCACCGAGCCCAAGATTTCGATGTGCAAAATAAACCTTCACAAATATGAGAGAAGCAACATGCTATTTCACCAAAGAGTGTATAAATTGAGATGAAATAAAATACATAATGTATAGCCTTTTAAAAGCATGAAAAATGAAATGGGTGTAAAACTACCAGTTATGGGAAAAAACCACCTAGATAATTTTCCTAAGTTAAAACTTAATACTACACTAAGATAACCTATAGGTACCCACCCCACAACTTTATAAATTATTGAAAAATTAAAATAAATAATTTAAAGATCCACTAAAATTCCAAAAAATACCAAATCCAAATTTATCCATCTAAGATGCCAGCCAAACACTTGTTCTAATCGTAGAAATATTTAAACACAAAAAATATTAAATTAATCATTCATAAGCCACATTTAGAAAAACAAATTACATTAAGACTATAGTCCCTCCAAATAGACTATATTTTTGCATCACACCTATAATAACACTATGATTCCTTGACAACCTCTGGCTTCATTGGATATGGAACTATCCTACACTCTCTAGTTCATATGTTGATAAAACTATGAAACATCATATCCAACGAACCACAATTAAACATACACATTCAAAAAAGTGTCCATAAATTAGTTTTTATTATCTAGCTCAATGAGACATCTTAGTGTGTCACAAAAAAGTGTATACTTTTCTTGATATGGGAATAATTGATGACAAATGGGACTTAATGAGGCCTTGATTTGGTGTTGTGAGGTGTTTTACGCATCCACACTAGGTCTTGGACCCTTGCAAACTAAATGAAATACATTTAACGATGTCTTGTGAAGGCATTGTAAAGTGTTGTAAAAGACTTTCACATTTATCTAGACCTAATGAACCTATTTTCCCTTAATTCAACATTATAAAATGTATTTAATGGAATTATCACATCAATCTAGAAGGCTTGTGAATTAAACCTAACTTAAATCTAGCGTTGCAATGTGTCCTACACATTCACATTAGATGTTGTCCATTTCTAGGATAAGTGGACCACATTTTAGTGTTGTAAATTTTATTTAATCACAATTTCACATTTAATTTTGTGTTCCAAGCCCTAATTACCCTTTACATAATCATTAATAGGCCCCTATGGCCCCATATTATGCATCCCAAGGCATAATTTGATCAAATAACCAATGAAATCAACATAAGAACTAAAATTCCTCATTCCCTAACATTACAGCCATCAAAAGGGCTCCTCTAGGACTAAGTCACCCATCTGGGTGAATAAGTCCCTACCAGGTGGGACTAAGTCGCCTAGCATGGTGATTTTGTCGAATTTGGCCTATTTTTGATGTTTGAGTGGGAAATTTTGGAGTTTAAGTTTATTTTTCTTTCATGTTAGCCTTAGGGATCCAATTAAAACACAAATAAGGTGGATTTCCAATAAATATAAGCCTCTACTCCCTAATTCATAATAATCTTAAATCATCATCATGTTCTCAAGGGAAGTTAGGGTTTTAGCATTTATTGCATTAAGAAAGCTTTTTTAAACATTCAAGGGCAGATTCTTCAACTATTGCTGCAAAAAATCAAGATAAATCCTCATGGAAAGGTATTGGATCCATTGTTTCATTATTCATTATATCATTTATCCATTTTGGTTTAATTACCTAGAAAGGGGTTTGACCAAGGCAAACCCCCATGCCAATTCACCATTTCTTTCTCTTTCATTGTGTGTTTCCAGAATTAGATACTTTGATGGTTTGAAGATCATTAAAGATTTGGTTGAAGACTTGTTGAAGACCTCTCCTTGTTTGCAAATCCAAAATATCCACTAAAATTCATTTTTAGGCCTGAAAATCAGAGTTTCAGAAGCATACACCTATCAAGAACCGAAATGTAGACCAGGGGCTTCCATTTCCACTTTTGAATTTTTAGAAATTCAGAAGTGGACTAAGTCAACAATAGTGGTGAATTAGGCCCAATGAACATATTTTTTAGAGTTTTCTACAGATTTGGATACCCATTTGGCCAAAACGGGCTCTGAATCAGTTTTTCCAGATCTGGGACTAAGTGGCTCAGATTGGCACAAGTGTCCTAGATAATTTATACAATAGTTTTGTTAGGATTCCAGACCTTCATTCCATCCTTTTTCATCCTCCAAGTACACACATTTTGTTTTGTAACATTCTGTTAAGTTTTGTTTGCATTTCTAGGTCATTTATCAAATGTTTGTATATCACAATGTGTTTTCCAACATTTCACATTTCTTAGATTTAGCATCAACAAGTCATATTTATTTCAGCTTATTGCACTTAGAAATTATTTTTAAACACATTACATTCCTATTCACATTAATCTTGAGTGTACACATTAGCATTTTGGCCCTATTTTCTTTCATTTTAGGTGAAAAACCTAGAAGAGTTAGAGAAACCCTTGGGTAACCAAAATCATTGTCCACACTTAGTAACATGAAATTATTTTAATTTTAATTAAACATATTCCTCAAGATTCTTAATCATCATAATTGTACAAGGTTATTGGTTTAATTGATATGAGATAATCACAAACAATAATTACAAAATGCATTTAGAAATATAATAATTTTAATATATTAATATAATTTAATTCACTTAAGCATCATGATTCCTATGTTACCTTCAAGAATATAATCCTATAATTACCTTGCATATCATATTACATTATTTGAGTTGCATTCTAGGGTATCAAATTTTGCATTAGTGAAAGTGCATAATAGGTTGCATTTTCTCATCTAAACTCATTGAAAATTTCTAAAATTTTGCATTGGCATATTAGGTTTGCATCATATAGCACTTCAAACATCAAAATGAATCAAAAAAATCTAAAAAATCGAAAATTTTTCCCTACTTGGACTAATTCACCACTTTGGGCGACTTAGTCCCTGTCTAGCCCTGAAACTGCCTCTTACAATGTTGAAAACCCTATTTTTTAGCTTCTATTTGCTACCCTTACCTATTTGTATTAGTTGGCTGACCTTTTGTAACATGCATTTCATTAGATCTAGCTTAAATTAGCTCATTTCATGCATGATTTAAATTTCCAATTTGCATTCTTGTATTGTTACCCTTAAATCTGAAAAATTGCATTCCTCTTTTGCATGCTGGCCTTCGAATGCTTACATTTCAAGATTGTAGAATAATCATTACATCATGTTTTCATTACAAAAATCTATAGCTATCATCTTTCATGTTCTATTTTTGGATATTCTTGCATGTTGTAAGAAAGTTTTTTTAAGGGCATATGAATATGAGGTCCTTTCCCCTCTTTTTGTTTGTCATCGATCCCTTTTCCTAGTATCCCTTCTATGTGAGAGGTTAGTCTAGTGAAAGATACTTGGAAAATCATAACAATCACATTTGTTCTTCTCCTATTACCTCTCCTACTTGTGAAGAATATATTATAGTGCTAGAAGAACCAATTGATTAGAGTTTTGAAAATCTGAGTTGTTTGTCTCCTCTTACCTCTCCTATTAGAATAAAATTTACTAAACTAGAGGACATAATGATAAGTAATCATGAAGATAACACACCAGAACAAGAGATCATTGAAACCTACCTGTGTTCATCTCCTAACATCTTCTTCACCTCTGATAGTGATGAGGATATGCTGGTGTTAGATAAGAAACTTTCAAGATCTATGATAACCTTCTTTATGATCCTTCCCCTACCTATCCTATTTTGGAAGGAATTAGGGAACAAAGGAATGAAGTTGTAGATGACTATGATAATTATATTTTTTCTTCTCCTAGTATCTCCCCTCGTTGTAAGGGAGATGCTTTGATGTTAGAAAACACAACCAATGAGAGTCATGAGACTCTTAGTTGTCCCCTTTCACCTAAGAAAATACTTATTGAGAAAAATAATTCAACCATTGACCATTCCCCTAAATGCAATGAAGTCATTTTAGAAGAACCAATTCATGAATGTCAACAAAATTTGATTAGTAGTTCTCTTAAAAACTCTCCTCCTAGGGAGAATATCATGGTTCTAGAAAACATAAACCATAGTAATGTGTTTTCATCAAAATAAATAGGTGATTCTAGATTTCCCCTTATTAGAGATACATCAAACCAAGGCTACCGAGGTTATGAATAAACAACTATCCATTAGATCCCCCTTGATCAATGGACCTCATACATACCCCGTGGGAAATCCTAAGAACCCTTTAATTCTCTACCCACCTTCACACAAACAATAAAATCCATGACAACTTGAACTCATCCTTTACCCACCATCACATCCACCTAAACCCGAGTATACCCTTTACCCACCTCAGCATGTTGTTGTTGCTCACACACACTACATAAGAAACAATTTGTCACCACAACAACCAACCTCAACTTCCCTACATTTGCCTAATTCTATACTGCTTCCTGCTTCTGAATTAAGGGAGTATGATCTTGTTGAACAACTTAAGAGCACTCCCGCAAAGATATCCCTATGGGATCTCCTTCAGAATTCACCTATCTATCACACTATGCTTCAGACAACCTCAAAAAAAATTCCCATCCTTGATATGAACAACCAAATTACATAGCAGCCATAATTCAAGGATTGAATGCTGACATTGTTTTCCACCAAAGTGAATTACCCCCTTTGGAAGTGCTAAAAAAAATGATGCTTTCATGTTCATATCTCAATATAAAACAATTGGGATAAATCGAACCCTAGTTGAAACTGGCTCAGGGGTTAATGGGTGTAGTGTGAGCCTTCTAGAGAGGATTGGCATTGATCAATTGAAAATTCAACCTGATTCTCTATCTATTAAGGAATTTCACAATGTGAAAACGAAACAACTTGGGGTGATCATTATACCTTTTAAAGCTGGAGTGGCCACAATGAATACACCAATCCATGTTATGCCTCATAAACTTTCACGTAATCTTATCTTAGGGATACCATGGGGTAAACCCACAAAAGTGGTTTACAATTCAAATGAGGAAGGCAATCTTAGACAAAATGATCCCATGTGAAAAATTTTCATTTTGGGGGTTTGAGTGAACTTGTTGGTTTGAACGAACCAAAATAGGGTTCACTTGATCCATGGTTCGAGTGAACCCTTTTAATACTTGTATGAACAACAAACACATGAAACTCTCATTTTGGAACAGGGTTCTATCGAACCTGGGTTTGAGTGAACCTAGGTTTGCTTGAACCTCTGAGGGTTCTCTTGAATCGCCCTGGTTTGAGCGAACCCCCTATTTTCATGATTCTTGCTCTCTGTGACCAAAAAAATCAATTTTTTTATGCTTCGGAGCTCCAGTTGTAGATGAAAATGTTGGAGACTTCACAAAATCAACTAAAATCAAGTATTCCTAGGAACGAGCTATCCAACGATTATAATTTTAATATGTTTTGGTTTTATTATCTATTTGTTTGTTTAGTTTTATTAAACATAGGGTTTTTGAACCAAAAATGAAGCTCTCTGTTTTGTGCACATGTGGAAAAATAGAAGATTATAATTTTTTTTTTTTGAAAAATATGAGTGCACTAGATATTTAAGTCCTTGATCCAACCAAAAAAAAAATTAATTTCGATACATACAAAAAAAGTTACACATTATATGGTCATGCTATGTCTGAATTGTAATTGGTATGACTTCAAAACTTGATTAAAGAAAAAATATTGAATAAAAAATTATCTAACCAAGTGGAAACCCTAGATATTGGAGTTACAAATCTAAATTCAAAAGAATTAGAATTTTATCCTTCATGGAAAAAAAGTTATGTGTTATACAATGAGCGTCACTTTTTTAAAATGTTGTTTTCTAAAAAAAATAGTTTTTGAGGGAGATGGAAAGAAGTGTAATTTGATTCCAAAAATTTTGAAAAAAATATATTTAGAATATATAGACAAAATTTCACAAAACTCTACTTTGCATCATCTTCAAATTCCTCATGGTTTAGTTGCTATAGGTGCCTGAAAGTGAAGATTTAGTTAAAAAAAATTATTTCAGTGTCCAGTTTGGCCAAAAATTCTAAGCCACTATTGTGGGATCACCATGTGGATTCATGCAATGAATGGTGTTCCTTCCACTCTTCATTGTAAAATGAAATACATTCAAAACAACAAAGTGCACATTCTTGAAGCTGGCCCTGATCCCAATAGTCATTCGAACATTGAGAAAAACAACGTGCATCATTTAAACACATCAATATCCACTACACACATGCAACCCGTACAACCAAAAAACAAAGAACAACACTCAAAGATATTAGGCGATGATTGGGGTTCCTTATACTTCACACCGACACTCATAGATGAATACTAGACCATAAACAAAGATTCAACTTAGGGACATGAAAAAGAAGACATGTCAATGCAAAATGTAGACAACCCTTTCAAAAGCATCTGCTTCAACCACTTTAGACCAAAACATAACAAATTACAGAACAACCTTTGAAGAACACAAGAACAAAAAAAAATCCAGTTCAAAAGCAATTAAAAATATTTATTGAAAATGTTACGAGCTTATGAAACAACTTAGATATAGTAGAAAAGGATGTGGTGCTAACGAACAAGGTATCCGACACGCTATCGATCCTATAACAAAACAAACAACTCATGGTATCGGTTATTGTCCTTTGGTAGAAGTAATGAAGCCTTCACTCAACATCAACACTCTTACACAACATTCTTCTAAGCTGACTTTAACTGTAAAGCATCCTAAACTCTTCAACACTAGTGGTCTTGAAAATCATCCTTTACAAAACATGACCCAAACAAAGAAATCTTCGCTTAATGTCAATGTCATTGCCCAAAACACTCATGATTTGAATTTTTTAGATTTGACATCCTCCTATAAAGGAGAGAACAAAACCTTGCGATCTATAGAGTCTTGTGTGGGTATGACAACTAATACTAAGCAAGAGGTATCTTTGTCACAAACTATAGGAACACCTTCTACCATTGATCAAGAGGGTATCTTGTTGAGATTCATCCAAGATCACTTGATATCTCTCCCTCCAAGAATTCGAAAGAAATTTTATTAGAAAAAATCATTTTGTGCATATCATAGAGTTCACGGTCATGCTACTAATGAATGTAAGGCTTTGAGTAGTAAAATCCAACATTTTAAGGAGTTTGTTATTCTTCCTTATGTGGTGGCACCTAATTCCTCTAATTGATACTAATTTTTATTCTATCATGCATTTCATTAATCATTTTGGCTCATCCTTGTCCGACACTCAGTGGGGGAAATGCGTTATGTAGCCTTGTCCTCATATGTCACTTGCCGTTGCCTCTTTTGACTAGTTGCTAACCTTTCATGAACATATAAGAGAAAGTTTGCGATGTGGATGACATGCCTTAAGTTGTCTCGCACGTGACATAGTACCCTTTTCATGATGTATTTTATCAGAAATATATGACTTGGCATAGGGCTTTCCGAATAAGCTCTCATTTCTTCTTCTACTTTAATGCGATTGCTCATAGTAATGGTGTTCACAACCGCTTTAAAGTGGGGGCATACATCGACACTCACATTTCATTATGTGATTTCTTTCTTCTTGTGATGCGTCCTTTTCTTGGTGGAGTCATTGGGCTTGATTCCCTACAAAAGGGTGATACTTCATTGACACATCCTCTCTTGGAAACGTTAAGCACAATGTTCCCTAAGATGAGTCCTTTCACGAACTAAGCAAAATCCCTTTGAACATTCCTTGCATTATTTTACCATTTACAATAATTATTATATATCCACCTTGCATGACACAACTTTCATGCCTATGGTACCATCCTATATTTCCTATGAGTGTCAAGCATACAAAGTTTTGCTTACCTCATAGAGCTCAAAAATCATTTTCATTGTGGCACCTTATTAAATTTATCAGGAAGTATAAATTTGGTATGGTTGAGAGGGAAGCCCATACCGAGGCATGACTTTTCCCCATAGCCACCTGTGTGTATGTGAGCACATATTGGGGTATGTGCAAAATCATCATGGAAAAAATAGGCCCTTAAGTAGCAAAAAAATTAGAAAAATCAGAGTTAGGAAACTTGATGTAAAAATTTGAATAATTTTTCTATGTTATTTAAAAAATATGTAACAATAGAATTTGTAGAAAATTGAATTTAGTTTCTAAACTACTAGGTTTGTTTAAAAAAATAAAAAATCTATTTGATGAAAATTCAAAATTTCAATGCAGTAGTACTTAAATTTTAGGGAAAAAAAAAGAAGTAGGTGTCTGTCTGACTACCCATACCACAATAAAATGATAATACTTTTTTATAAGATTTTAGATATAAGTAGAGTAATCATGTACTGATGTGATGCATATTTTTTTGTAATTTTTTTTCAAGTAAATAATTAATTATGAATTTTTTATTACAACTTTTAAAAAATATAAAAAGCTCGTATGTGGGACCACCTTAACTTGGTCAAAAATTCATGAAATTCAATTTTTATTTTTTTAATCCTATAGTATGTGAAGTATAGAATGTGACGCATTTTTTGGATTCAAAAAATATGATACCTTTTGAAAGCTATAGATGTTTTTCAATCAATCTATCAATCAGGAATTTAGTCATAATTTGAATAGAAAATGAATAATAATTACTTATTAAATTCAAAGTAAAGCATAATTTATATTGGTGGAAAGTTGAGAATCTTCTTTAAAAACCCTCTTTGTTTCATCAATTTTCTGTAAAAAAGAGTCGTCAGCCACATACCCATCATATTGCCACTTTTTGTCCCATCATCATCCTGTACATACCCATCGGCCATATGTGTCTCACCTTTTAGGGCTTTCTCACCCCATGGAAAAATAGAAGTTCTATGGCCCCAGAGTGAGTATACTTTGTGCTTTCTCACCTGGCGGACAACCAAGAGTTCCGTCACCCCAGAGTGAGTATGGATTTTTGAACAAATAGCCTAGATCTGATCCACAATGTGTTGGACAAACGGTCGAAGCTTGATCCATCCCATTTTAATTTCCCTTAGTTCTTTCCATTATATCATCATGTATCTTGCTGCATATTATAAATCTTGCATGCGTCCTTTGCACTTATGTTGGTTTGACTTAGGATCTTGGATCTTGGGGGCTTGTGCAACCTCCTTTGATATTTTTCATCCTTTTCCATCCACATTTGTACAATTGGACTCTTCTTGAATGTCTCCCTTAGTGTGAGTTTGAAGCAGGTTAATCCTCTCACTAAAGTGGGGGCTTAATGTGTCACCAAAAAGTGTATACTTTGCTTGATATGGGAATAATTGATGAAAATTTGGACTTAATGAGACCTTGATTTGGTGTTTCATGCATCCACACTAGGTCTTGGACCCTTGCAAACTAAATGAAATACATTTAATGATCTCTTGTGAAGGCATTGTAAAGTGTTGTAAAAGATTTTCACACTTCTCTAGACCTAATGAACCTATTTTCCCTTAATTCAACATTATAAAATGTATTTAATGGCATTATCACATCAATCTAGAAGGCTTGTGAATTAAACCTAACTTAAATCTAGTGTTTCAATGTGTCCTACACATTCACATTAGATGTTGTCCCTTTCTAGGCTAAGTGGACCACATTTTAGTGCTGTAAAGTTTATCTAATCATAATTTTAAATTTAATTTTTTGTTCCAAGCCCTAATTGCCATTTACATCATCATTAATAGGCCCCTATGGCCCCATATTATGCATCCCAAGCCATAATTTGATCAAATAACCAATGAAATCAACATAAGAACTAAAATTCCTCATTCCCCAACATTCTAGCCATCAAAAGGGCCCCTCTGGGACTAAGTCACCCATTTGGGCGAATAAGTCCCTACCAGGTGGGACTAAGTCGCCCAGCATGGTGATTTTGTCCAATTTGGCCTATTTTTGAGGTTTGAGTGGGAAATTTTGGAGTTTAAGTTTATTTTTCTTTCGTGTTAGCCTTAGGGATCCAATTAACACACAAATAAGGTGGATTGCCTATAAATATAAGCCTCTAATCCCTAATTCATAATAATCTAACTCATCATCATTCATTCATCATTCATCATGTTCTCAAGTCAAGCAAGTTAGGATTTTAGCATTTATTGCATCAAGAAAGCTTTTTTAGACATTCAAGGGAAGATTCTTCAACTATTGCTGTAGAAACTCAAGATCAATCATCATGGAAAGGTAATAACTCCATTGTTTCATGCTTCATTATATCATTTACCCAAGTTTTTTTTAATTACCTAGAAAGGGGTTTGACCAAGGCAAACCCCCATGCCCTAACATTCACCATTTCTTTCTCTTTCATTGTGTGTTTCCATATTTAGACACTTTGATGGTTTGAAGATCATTAAAGATTTGGTTGAAGACTTGTTGAGGACCTCTCCTTGTTTTCAAAGCCAAAATATCCACTAAAATTCATTTTTAGGCCCAAAAATTAGAGTTTCAAAATCAGACACCTATCAGGAACTGAAGCGCAAACCGCCGGGCTTCAGTTTCCACTTTCAAATTTTTAGAAATTCAGAAGTGGAATAAGTCACTAATAGTGGAAACTTAGTCCCAATGAACCTATTTTTAAGAGTTTTCTATATATATGGATACCCATTGGGCTGAAACGGGCTACAGACTAGATTTTCTAGATCTGGGACTAAGTGGCTCAGATTGGCACAAGTTTCCTAGTCAGTTTATACAATAGTTTTGTCAAGATTCTAGACCTTCATTCCATCCTTTTTTAGTCTCCAGGTGTACACATTCTATTTCATAACCTTCTGTTAAGTTTTATTTGCATTTCCAGGTCATTTATAACATGTTTTTATATCACAATGTGTTTTCCAACATTTCACATTTCTTAGATTTAGCATCAACAATTCATCTTTTTCTCAGCTTATTGCATTTAGAAATTATAGTTAAAAACATTGCATTCCTATTCACATTAATCTTGACTATAGAAATTAGCATTTTGGCCCTATTTTCTCTCCTTTTAGGTGAAAAACGTAGAAGAGTTAGAGAAACCCTAGGGTAACCAAAATCATTGTCCACACTTAGTAACATGCAATTATTTTAATTTTAATTAAACATAATTCTCAAGATTCTTAATCATTATAATTGTACAAGGTTATTGGTTTAATTGATTTGAGATAATTACAAACAATAATTACAAAATTCGTTTAGAAATCTAATAATTTTAATATATTAATTTAATTTAATTCACTTAAGCATCATGATTCCTAAGTTACCTTCAATAATCTAATCCTAGAATTATCTTGCATAGCATATTACATTAGTTAAGTTGCATTCTAGGGTTTCAAATTTTACATTAGTGAAAGTGCATAATAGGTTACATTTTGGCATCTAAACTCATTGAAAAATTCTAAAATTTTGCATTGGAATCATAGGTCTGCATCATATAGCACATCAAACGCCAAAATCTATCAAAAAATTCTATAAAATATAAAATATATCCCTACTAGGACTAATTCGCCACCTTGGGCGACTTAGTCGTTGTTCAGCCCTGAAACTGCCTTTTACAAAGTTGAAAACCCTTTTTTTAAGCTTCTGTTTGCTGTCCTTACCTATCTGTATCAGTTGGCTGAGTTTTGGTAACATGCATTTCATTACATATATCTTAAATTAGCTCATTTCATGCATGATTTAAATTTCAAATTTGCATTCTCATAAATTGTTACCCTTAAATCTAAAAAATTGCATTCCTCTTTTGCATGTTGTCCTTCGAATGGTTACATTTCAAGTTTGTAGAATAATCATTACATCATGTTTTCATTACAAAAATATATAGTTATCATCTTTCATGTTCTATTTTTGGATCTTCTTGGATGTTGTAAGAAAGTTTTGTTAAGGGCATATGAATATGAGGTCCTTTCCCCTCTCTTTTTGTTTGTCATTGATCCATCTCCTAGTATCCAATCCGTGTGAGAGGGTAGTCTAGTGAAAGAAACCTTGGACAATCATAATAATCAGGTTTGTTCTTCTCCTATTATCTCTCCTACTTGTGAAGAAGATATTATAGTGCTAGAAGAACCAATTGATGAGATTTTTGAAAATCCAAGTTGTTTCTCTCCTCTTACCTCTCCTATTAGAAAAAAACATTACTAAACTAGAGGACATAATGATAAGTAATCATGACTATCACACACCACAACAAGAGACCATTGAAACCTACCTATGTTCATCTCCAAACATCTTCTTCTCCTCTGATAGTGATGAGGATATGTTGGTGCTAGATAAAAAAACTCTAAAGATCTTTGATAACCTTCTTTATGATCCTTCCCCTACCTATCCTATTTTGGAAGACATTAGGGAACAAAGGAATGAATTTGTAGATGACCATGATAATCGTATTTGTTCTTCTCCTAGTGTCTCCCCTCGTTGTAAGGGAGATGCTTTGATGTTAGAAAACACAACCAATGAGAGTCATGAGACTCTTAGTTGTCCTCTTTTACCTAAGAAAATCCTTATTGAGAAAACTAATTCAACCATTGATCATTCCCATAAATGCAATGAAGTCATTTTAGAAGAACCAATTCATGAATGTTGAGAACATTTGATTAGTAGTTCTCTTAAAAACTCTCCTCCTAGGGAGAATACCATGGTTCTATCAAACATAAACCATAGTAATGTGTCTTCATCAAAATAAACAGGCGATTCTAGATGTACCCTTATTAGAGATGCATCAAAGCAAGACTACTGAGGTTATGAATAAACAAGTATCCATTAGATCCACCTTGATCAATGGACCTCATACATACCCCATGGGAAATCCTAAGAACCCTCTCATTCTCTACCCACCTTCACATAAACACTAAACTCCATGACAACTTAAACTCATCCTTTACCCACCATCACATCCACCTAAACCCAAGTTTACTCTTTACCCACCTCAGCATGTTGTTGTTGCTCACACACACTACACTAGAAACAACCTGTCACCACAACAACCAACCTCGACTTCGCTACCTTTTCCTAATTCTATACTGCCTCCTACTCCTGAATTAAGGGATTATGATCTTGTTGAATAACTTAAGAGCACTCCTGCAAAGATATCCCTATGGGACCTCCTTCAGACTTCACCTACGTATCACACTATGCTTGAAACAACCTCACAAAAAAATCTTGTCCCTAATAATGCACAATGAAATGACAGCATCCATAATTCAAGGATTGAATGCTGGCATTTTTTTCCACCAAAGTGAATTCCCCCCTTTGGAAGTGCTAAAACAAAATTATGTTTTAATGTTCATATCTCAATATAAAACAACAGGGATAAAGTGAACCCTTCTTGAAACTAGATCAGGGGTTAATGTGTGCAGTGTGAGCCTTCTAGATAAGATTGCCATTTATCAATTGAAAATTCAACCTGATTATCTATCTATTAAGGGATTTTACAATGTCAAAACAAAATTGCTTGGGGTGATCATTATGCCTCTTATAGCTGGAGTGGCCATATTGAATATAGCAATCCATGTTATGCCTCATAAACTTTCATGTAATCTTATCTTAGGAAGACCATGGGGTAAACCCACAAAAGTGGTTTACAATTCGAATGAGGAAGGAAATCTCATAAAAAATGACCCCATGCAAAAAAAATTCAGTTTGGGGGTTCGAGCGAACTTGTTGGTTTGAGCGAACCAAAATGGGGTTCGCTCAAACCATGGTTCGAGTGAACCATTTTAATGCTTGTAGGGACAAAAAACACATGAAACTCCCTTTTTGGAAGGGGGTTTGGTCAAACGTAGGATCGAGTGAACCGAGGTTCACTCGAACCCCTAGGGGTTTGCTTGAACCCCCTGGTTCGAGCGAACTCCATATTTTCATGATTCCTGCTCTTTGTGACCAAAAAAATTAAATTTTTTGTGCTTCGGAGCTCCGGTTGCAGATGGAAATTTTGGAGACTTCACAGACCCAACTAGAATCAAGTAGTCCTCAAAACGAGCTATCCAATGAATATAATTTTAATATGTTTTGGTTTTATTATCTATTTGGTTTTTTAGTTTTATTAAACATAGGGTTTTCACCAAAAGTGAAGCTCTTTGTTCTACACATTTAGAAAAATATAACATTATCAATTTTTTTTTTGAATAATATGAGTGCACCAGATATTGAATGAAGTCCTTGATGTAGCTTTTTTTTTTCAAATTTTGATACATACAAAAGAAGTTACGCGTTATATAGTCGCACTATGTCTGAGTTGTAATTGGTATGACTTCGAAACTTGATTGAAGAAAAAATATTCAATAAAAAACTATCTAACTAAGTGGAAGAAATATATATCAGATAAAAATCTAAATTTGAAAGAATAATATAATTTTATCCTTCATAGAGAAAAAGTAATGCACTATATTGTGAACGCCACTTTTTAAAAATGTTGTTTTCTAAAAAATCCTTTTTTTCGAGGGAGATGGAAAATGAAGTGCAATATGATTCCAAAAAAAATGAAAAAAATATATTTAGAATCTACAGACAAAATGTCATGAAACTCTAGTTTTCATTATCTTCAATTTCCTCATGGTTTAGCCGCTATAGGTGCCCAAAAGTGAAGATTTAGTTAACAAAAATTATTTCAGTGTCCAGTTTGGCCAAAAATTGTAAACCACTATTGTGGGATCACCATGTGGATTTATGCAATGAATGTTGTGCCCTCCACTCTTCATCATAAAATGAGATACATTCAAAAAACTAAAGTGCACATTCTTGAAGCTAACCCTGATCCTAATAGTCATTTGAACATTGAGAAAAACAACATGCATCATTTAAACACATCAATATCCACTACACACATGGAACCAGTACATCCAAGGATATAGTAGAAGAGGATGTGGTGCTAACAAACAAGGTATCCACAACCCTATTGATCCTATCACAAAAAAAACAACTCATGGTCTTGGTTATTGTCCTTTGGTAGAAGTAATCAAGCCTTCACTCAACATCAACACTCTTACACAACATTCTTCTAAGATGACTTTAAATTTAAAGCATCCTGAACTCCTCGAAACACCAGTGCTCTTGAAAATAATCCTTTACAAAACAGGACACAAACAATGCTTAATGTCAATGTCATCACGCAAAACACTCATGATTTGAATTTGTTAGATTTTACATCCTCCTATAAAGGAGAGAACAAAATCTCACAATCTACAGAGTCTTGCGTAGGTATGACAACTAATAATAAGTAAGAGGTATCTTTGTCACAAACTATAGGAACACCTTCTACCATTGATAAAGAGGGTATCTAGTCGAGACTCCTCCAAGATCACTTGGTATCTCTCCCTCCAAAAACTCGAAAGAAATTTTATTACAAAAATTCATTCTACACATCATAGAGTTCACGGTCATGCTACTAATGAATGTAAGGCTTTGAGAAGTAAAATCCAACATTTTAAGGAGTTTGTTATTCTTCCTTATGTGGGGGAACCTAATTCCTCTAATTGATACTGGATTTCACTCTAGCACGCATTTCATTAATCATTTTGGCTCACCCTTGTCTTGCACTTAGTGGGGGAAATGAGTTATGTAGCCTTGTCCTCATATGTCACCAGTCGTTACCTCTTTTGACTAGTTATTAACCTTTCATAAACATATAAGAGCAAGCTTGGGATGTGGATGACATGCCTTAAGTTGGCTCTCACGTGACATAGTACCCTTTTGATGATGTATTTTATCAGAAATATGTGACTTGGCATAGTGCTTTCCAAATAAGCTCTCATTTCTTCTTCTACTTTAAAAAAATTTCTCATAGTAATGGTGTTCGCAACCACTTTAAAGTGGGGGAATACATCGACACTCACATTTCATTGTGTGATTTATTTCTTCTAATGATGCATCCTTTTCTTGGTGGAGTCATTGTGCTTGATTCCCTACAATAGTGTGATACTTATTTGACACATCCTCTCTAGGAAACGTTAAGCACAATGTTCCATAAGATGAGACCTTTCACGAACTAAGAAAAATCCCTTTGAACATTCCTTGCATTATTTTACCATTTACAATAATTGTTATATGGCTACCTTGCATAACACAGCTTGCATGCCTATGGTACCATCTTATTTGTCTATGAATGTGATGCATACAAAGTTTTGCTTACTTCATACAACTTAAAAATCATTTTCATTGTGGTGCCTTATTAAAGTTATCAAGAAGTATAACTTTGGTATGGTTGAGAGGGAAGCCCAAACTGAGGCATGAAATTCCCCCATAGCCACCTATGTGTATGTGAGAACATATCGGTTGTATGTGTCTTACCTTTTAGGGCTTTCTCACCCCATGGACAACTAGAAGTTTTGTGGCCCAAGAGTGAGTATACTTTTGTGCTTTCTCACCTGACGGATAGCCAAGAGTTCCGTCACCCCAAAGTGAGTATGAATATTTGGACAAACAACCTAGATCTGATCCACAATGTGTTGGACAAACAGTCGAAGCTTGATTCACCCCATTTTCATTTCCTTCTAGTTCTTTCCATTATATGATCATGTATCTTGTCTTGCTGAATATAATAAATCTTGCATGTGTCCTTTGTGCTTATGTTGGTTTGACTTAGGATTTTTGAACTTGGGGGCTTCCGCAACCTCCTTTGATATTTGTCATCCTTTTCCATAGACATTTCTATGATTGGACTCTTCTTGAGTTCCTCCTTTAGGGTGAGTATGAAGTAAGTTCATCCTCTCACTAAAGTGGGGGCTTAATGTATCACCAAAAAGTGTATACTTTGCTTGATATCGGAATAATTGATGACAAATTAGACTTAATGATGCCTTGATTTGGTGTTTTATGCATCCACACTAGGTCTTGGACCCTTGAAAACTAAATTAAATACATTTAACGATGTCTTGTGAAGGTGTTGTAAAGTGTCATAAAAGACTTTCATACTTCTCTAGACCTAATGAACCCATTTCCCCTTAATTCAACATTATAAAATGTTTTTAATGGAATTATCACATCAATTTAGAAGGCTTTTGAATTAAACTGAACTTAAATCTAGTGTTGTAATGTGTCCTACACATTCACATTAGATGTTGTTCCTTTCTAGGCTAAGTGGACCACATTGTAGTGTTGTAAAGTGTATTTAATCACACTTTCACATTGAATTTTTTGTCCCAAGCCCTAATTACCTTTTACATCATCATTAATAGGCCCCTTTGGCCCCATATTATGCATCCCAAGGCATAATTTGATCATATAACCGATGAAATCTACATAAGAACTGAATTTTCTCATTCCCTAACATTTCAATTGTCAAAAGGGCCCCTCTAGGACTAAGTCACCCATCTGGGTGAATGAGTCCCTGTCAAGTGGGACTAAGTCACCCAGCATGGTGACTTATTCCAATTTGGCCTATTTTTGAGGTTTGAGTGGGAAATTTTTGAGTTTAAGTTTATTTTTCTTTCATGTCAGCCTTAGGGATCTAATTAATGGACAAATAAGGTGGTTTTCCAATAAATATAAGCCTCTAAGCCCTAATTCACAATAATCTTAACTCATCATTATTCATTCATCATTCATCATGTTCTCAAGTCAAGCAAGTTGGGATTTGAGCATTCTAGGTCATCAAGAAAGCTTTTTTAGACATTCAAGGGTAGATTCTTCAACTATTTCTACAAAAAATCAAGATCAGTTGTCATGGAAAGGTACTAAGTCCATTGTTTCATGCTTCATTGTATCATTTATCCATTTTTGTTTAATTACATAAAAGTGTTTTAACAAAGGAAAACCCCCATGCCCTAACATTCACCATTTTTTTGTCTTTCATTGTGTGTTTGCAGATTTAGACACTTTGAGGGTTTGAAGATCATCAAAGATTTAGTTGAAGACTTGTTGAAGAACTCTCCTTGTTTTCAAAGCCAAAATATCCACTAAAAGTCATTTTTAGGCCCAAAAATTAGAGTTTCAGAAGCGGACACCTGTCAGGAACCGAAGTGTAGACGAAGGGCTTTTGTTTGCACTTTCAAATTTTCAAAAATTAAAAAGTGGACTAATATATTTGTATATCATAGTGTATTTTCTAGCACTTCACATTTCTTAGATTTAGCATCAACAAGTCATCTTTATTTCAACTTATTTCACTTAGAAATCATAGTTAAACACATTACATTCCTATTCACATTAATCTTGAGTGTAGACATTAGCATTTTGGCCCTATTTTCTCTCCTTTTAGGTGAAAAACCTAGAAGAGTTATAGAAACCCTTGGGTAATCAAAATAATTGTCCACACTTGGTAACATGTAATTATTTTAATTTTAATTAAACATAATTCTCAAGATTCTTAATCATCATAATTATATAAAGATATTGGTTTAATTGATATGAGATAATCACAAACAATAATTACAAAATTCATTTAGAAATCTAATAATTTTAATATATTAATTTAATTCAAAATTCATCTAGAAATATAATAATTTTAATATATTAATTTAATTTAATTCACTTAAGCATCATGATTCCTAAATTACCTTGAAGAATAAAATGACATGAAATCATAAAATTAAATAATTATGTATATGGAAGTAATCATCAGCCATTGTTTAAAACTAAGTGAAATTTCTAAATCACCATAATTATAATCATATCGTAAGTTATGAATATAAATATATTAAGTATAGCATTAATGAAAGGTCCAAAAAAGGGTGGGCCTCACAAAGTCTTCCTTCAAAAATAAAGTGTACAATTAGTTTTAGTGAAAATTTATGGATTCTTTGATGATAAAACTAATAACAAAATTATTTGTAGTTTCTAAAATGAGTCTTGAAAAGCTGAGGAGCTATTAAATGAGTAGTTAGGCTATAAAATATGATTATTAAATTATTTAAACCATAAAGAATAGGTGTTATTTTACAAAGTAGAAGCATTGCAATTGTGGTAGAAATATTGAAACACAAAGAAAATGTGTTGACTGAAATTGAGGAAAATATGCTAAAGGATAAATTTTGTAATTACTATAACTTACCCCATATAGATATATATATAGTTTATATGTTGTTCAATGAAGCAATAATGCCAAAATACAAGAAAAAATCCAATTAATGACATCTTTTAAAAAATGCTCAAAAAATTAAAACCCACAAGTGCATAGTCATCAAAGTTGATGGGAAGGTAGGGTAGCTATCTTAGGAGTGAGAAAAATATAGAAAAGATAATTAAATGAGACCAAAAATGTTATAAAGGTGGATTTTAGGGCTGATATGTAGAGGCAAAAGGCTATCAAGTAGAAACATTACTCAATAAGAAAATTTATCAATTTATGGTGAAGGTAACAAATATACATAACTACTACATTATAAAGTGGGTTATAGTGTGTATGGTTATATGTCATGACACTCTTATTATTTTTTTCTTAAGAGAATGCTAGATGAAATTGAAAAAGTGGTAGTTTAAATAATTTGAACTTTTTAAATAGAGTCATGGCTTCCATCAAATAGTTCTTAGTCATTTCATAGTGTAGTATTAGGGCACAAGATTATATTTTAATATGATGTAGATAACTTAATCTACCACCTTTTTGTCTATGTAAATTTAACTAGCTAATCCCTCAATAGATCTGATATAGACATCAAGGTCTAAAAAATATACCATTCTTGATGCCCTTCAAGGTAAAACCAATTGGAGATATATAACCCATCAAACTAGGTAATTTCTTGGAAATCTATGGTATCATTCCTTTCTACCATATCTACTTTTATTTTGTATCATGAAAGATTCTTTTAGACTTTTTTATTCCCTTTAGACCTAACTCATTCAACTTGAATATGGTTTTGACTAAGGGTTCAACTATGATTTATGCCTTTTTCAATTTGATTTAATTTTTTTTTTTAACATATAGTGATTATTTTAGTTATGAAATTGTAGGAATAATACAACTTTCAATCTTAACTAACCATATTTCTTTCTATATAGATGATATAATATTTGCAATGTCTAATATTATTTTGGGCATTCATGTGTAAGTTCAAAAGGTTTAATTTGAGATGAAGTAACTCTAATGTCTCATAACATAATTGACACAATTGACAAATGATCTTTGTGTAGCAATTATAGTTTTTTAAGGTTGTTCTTATTATGGTTCAATTACTTATAGTTATTGCCTAGTGCAGAGGGAATCACTTGATTAGTTATCATGATTTCTACATATACTTAAAATTTATTTCCATCATAAAATATTGTTATATAGACCCTTTCTCACCATTGAATTAAGCTTTCATATGCATCATAAATAGATTATACATGACAAATAAGATAAAAGTTGATGATATTTCTCTTTCTTAAGATCCCATACCTAATTCAAGATATAGTAATAATTTTAAAAAGTAAACCAAACTATAACCTTTGACATTTTTTGATTCTATGATAAATTATTCCCATAACTTTATTTTGACTCTTGTTTCTACTTCAAACTTTATTAGTTTATAGATAACATTTCTAATTCAACGTCATGTACGCACATTTTTTTATGCTTTTGAAAATGAAATTATAGTTGAGTCAAATTTTCTAATTAAATATATAGACTTTCTAAGATCTCAAATCCAAATTTGATACTTTATCAAATTTAATATATAAAAGACTACTCCATTCAACACTAAGAAATAAAAGGTAAGTAAAGAAAAACTACATTTCAATATTCCATTCGCACGAAATATTACAAAAATAAATAAGTTTTGTCAAACTTTTAAAATATAAATTCGGCAAACATTTGAGGTAGGCAGATACAACGAATCTACGCCATTGCCTGATTTATTAAGGCAACCTACATACCACAATTTCACTATAAAAGTTAGGCTATTTTGGAAGGAAGAACGAAGAGCGGCCACAGCAATTATGAGCACATTAACAGCCGAGGAAGCCCGTAGTTTAAATGCAATTGCCCACTTTTTGCTCAGGGATGAAATCTCCGACGAGAGGACGAAGGCTGTTGTTGTTCCCCGGGAGGATCGAAAAAGGCATTACAGGGGAGTGAGGTGGGTTAAGGCTCGCCGGAAATTCGCTGCAGAGATTCGGAACCCTAAGAAGAAGGGTTCCAGACTTTGGCTGGGAAGCTTCGACACAGCCGAAGAAGCTGCAGTGGCCTATGACCGTGCGGCTTTCGAAATGCGCGGTTCTAGGGCTATCCTCAATTTCCCTCTCAACGTGGAGTCCGGACTGTATGTGGATCCCTTTTCTCAATCCTTCTCTTCACACGATAAATAGGAGGATTAAAAGGAAAGATGAATCTGAAATTTGAAACGTTTTGATTTAATGGTCGGAAACCGATCTTTGGAGGTGTGTTGACCCCAAAATAAATAGCTAAACTGTTGTTCGTTATGGGCTAAAATACTGACTATTAAGGAAGCAATGTAAATATTTCCTGCAATTTTCGCTTCTCTTAGTTACATTGTACTTTCATTTTGATAAAACAGATAGTTTTGGTTGAATTGTCTAATAAAATAGTGTTGTTAACCATAGAAGAATATTTGATGCCTCTTCTGAGTCTGACAATAACAGAAATGCGTACGAGTTGAAGTGGACCTTCCTCAATAGATGAAGGAAAGTATTTGTATTCACGCTTATACCCAAAAATTTACGCAGAGGCTTGTGTACATAAATATACTAAACATTTGGTTTCGTTATCAATATAAAAGATTGTCATTTGTTCATAGAACATAAGCTAAACTAACCATTGCTCCTCTTTATTGTTGTGGAAACTGAAAAGGTAAAACTCACAAAATTCAAATATTGTAGTACAAATTAGTTACAAAAAGTATAGAAAAAAAATTAAATGGAATAATAGAATAATAAAGAAGATATAAATTTACGTGGTAAAATTTTGACAATAGGTCAAGAAAACATCCATGCGGCAAAATATCCATATTCTTATTGTTTAGAGAAACTGATTACAACCTTCACAGCTGCTGCTCCTGAATTACAATTCATTATAATAATTTAGCCTTCAAGGTAGCAAGATATATATAATATCTTCAACCTTTGTCAACCTTGGAAAAAAGATAGCTTTGTTTTTATTATTTTGTTGTCATTAATCAACAATCTTGATTTTTCCATTAAAGACTCTCTATTTTAATTGATAAGCCTGCTATTGTTTCCTCTCCAACAATATTGAAAAGAACATCATCTACTAAACACAATCAAATTGTTCTAATAGCTTTTGTATCAAGATCCTCCCAATCCTCATTAGTCATGTTTGCAGATTTCTTTGACTTTCCTACCAGCACTTTGTGCAATCCTTGTTGCAGTAACAAATCACGCATCTTAAGCTTCCATAGCTCAAAATTATTCTTCCCATTGAATTTCTCCACCTTGAACCTTGCATTCAAAACCTTTGCCATTTGATGTTATAAAACAAACACCAAATCCTACCATAGATACTGTAAAATAATTGCTCTATACCACTTCTTGTGGAAATAGAAAAGTAAAACCAAAAAACTTAAAATATTACACCACAAATTAGTTGCAAAGAAATACAAAATAAAATAAAATGAAATAATAGAATAATAGACAAGACACTATGTGGTAAAACCTTGACAATATGCCAAGGAAATATCCATGGGGCAAGGTATCGGTATTCATATTGTTTACAGAAACTGATTACAACCTACAACTATTGCTCTTGAATTATATTTCATTAGAATAATTTAGCCTTAAAGACAACAAGATATTTATAATATCTTCAACCTATGTCAAACTTAGAAAAAAAATAGCTTTGTTTTTTATTTCTTTGATTTAATTGTTTTGTTTTATCTTTTTTTTTTTATTATTCCTTTATCTTTTCTGAAGATAAACTTCTACTTTCTTTCTATTTTGTTGTCATTATCCAACATTTATGCTAAATCCCCCAATATTGGGTAAATTTGGATGACAAAGGTGTGGCTCAACTGAGTTATATGCAAGGAAAAAGTTTGAAGGTCTCTACGAGAGAGCTGAGCCCATCGTCGACATACATTCTTAAATCATCATTGATAGAATAATGAACTACTATAATTCCACATGTTGAATAAGTATCAGCTAGAAGAAGCACATGTGTTAATATATATAGTGTGTCATCATGATTGAGTTAGCTATCATGTATGTTAGTAGGTTTTTTGAGAAGTTGATTCTTTCGAATTTTTTACATTGTGGTTTTAATGACAATTATTGTTGTGTGAAAATTTATATGTAATTCTTTTAGATTAAAAAATTAAAATAATTATTTCTATTATTAAAAAGTAAAAGAAAATAAATTTTTTTGTTGACCTCATTTCCAATTATAAATATGTAGTCTATTTTCATAATAAATATTTTAGTCTCTAGAGCTTGTTTTGGTTTTGATTAGGTACCACGATCTTTGTGCTCTTGAATTTTCCATTATCAAGTGTTTTATGAGTTTGAGTAACCATAAATGCTACATATGCCATGTTTTGGAGGATATTCTAAAAGGTGGTGGCATTTCATCTTGATAAATTGTTACAATTAAGGTCCATTTACCTTGCAATCTTATACATTCATGTGTTCCCAACACTCTTAGAATCTATCCTTAGAAAATCAAATTTAATTGAAAATTGATTTTATAATTTAGATTTTCCAAAATGCTTAGAATTAGTTGTTATTGCATTCATGAAGAAAGTGGAGTTGGTGGTGTTTGTTACAAACCTACTTTTAGAAAATCCCTTAACGTGCATGTGAAAATTGAATGATGAAGCATTTTTAATATTTTTATGTGTCCAATATGATTTGTGTGACAATTTTAGATGCCTACTTTGGGGTATCGGCCATTATGGAGGATTTACAAGTCAATGTTCCACTCTATTATTAGTATGGATGTTTTCTTTTATATCCATAACTCTTTGGAAGCTACATTTACTATTCTTGGAAGAGCCTCTTCATTTTTGATGTTGATGTTTTTATATTTTACCTTTATCATCTTTAGAAAATTAATTATGGTATTTGTCTCCCATTTTTATATAAATTAGAGACATTAGGTAGTTGTTGGAATTAGTTTCCGGCAATCCATGTAGTATTAAAAAAAATTCTGCAATCAATAATGTGTATTTTTCTATCAACATACCAAATCTGACTTAATGATTCATTTTTATTTTCTCTTAAGTATCTTAAGGGACCTTGTTGAAAGCATGTAACTCAAACAAATCAAAAGAGTTGGGAGAGGAAATGGGGCTTCCCATAGAATGAATTTCCCCCCCTAATATGTTGGAATAAATGATTAAGCTTGATGAGTTGTAGAAGAAAAAATAAGTGCATTGATACATTTACACTACTCTCAATTGATGCATTTTTCATAATGCATTCCTTGTTGGCATGTTTAGAGGGTTACTAGATGATGAAAATTAACTTTTTTTTTCAAGGAACCTCATATCTATTTGTAGGTCTGACAAAAAATTGATAGGCCCCACAAAGTTCTAGAATTTCTCCATCATAGTTTGTTTTTCTTCTTTCTCTCAAGTCACTTAATAAATTGTATGAGAAGAATGCATCTTGGATATGATAAGATAATTTAGAAATGAAATGGATCCTCCCATAGAATTTACTTACCCATTCCAACATATTGACATAGTTATTTTCACCCAATGAGATGCAAAGAACAAAATAACCCTATTAACATATTTACACTACTATGATGAAAATTGAGAGAGGTTATTTTTCATGAACCTCACATATAGTTATGTCTATATGAAATATTCACATGCTCCAATTTGTTTAAGAATTTCTTTGTTATAGTTTATAATTTTTTTCTATTCAGTTTCATAAGAAAGTTTGCTAGAGCCATACAAGTTGGATAGATTTGTACACTTGTGATATGAAACAATTCCTCCCATAGCAATCACCCACCTAACCTAACATGTTGAATATATGGTCCAGAAACATTAGTTGTAGAAGAAAATATAAGGCTCTTGGTATATTTACATTCTCTTAAATGATCAAATTTGTAAGAATGCATTCCTTGTTCTCATAGTTAGGCTATAGGTCTCAATAAAAAATTTGCAGGAATAATGGATTCTTCGAACTACTCCATCATATTTTGACAATTCTTCCTCTCATGTCTTATTTGATACTTTTCTAGAAGCATATATCCTAAACTAATTGGGACAATTGTGGGCCCTCTCATATCATTCACATACCCAGCCTAATGTATTCCTAAGATTTTTCTTGATGGACAAGGTGCAAAAGAAAAAATAATCCAATTGGAACATTCACACTACTCTCTGACAAGAATGGATTACTTATTGATACAATCCAATAGTTTCAAGATAATGAAAACTAAGGGAGGTTGTTTTTAGGGGACCCTAGATCCATCTATAGGCCTAGATAGAAAAATTCATATACCCCATGAATTTTGATAACTACTTCATCATAGGTTGACATTTTTTTTTCTCCCAAGAGTTTTAGAAGAGTTTACTAGAAGTGTGTAAAATCAATGGATTGGGACACCTATAGAACAAAATAGGGTCTCCCTTAGTGCTTTACTAGTCACCCCAACATGTTCCCATAACTAATTCAACCTTGTGAGATACAAAATAAAAATAAGCCTATTAGCATATTTATATTGCACTTAAAAGATGCTTTTAGCAAGAATGCATTTATTATTAGAATACTCAAATAGTAGAAGAGATCAATAAAATTAAGAGAGTTTATTTTGGAGGGAACCCACATCTAGCTATATGTCTAGAAATAGCATTCATAGGTTTCATGAAGTTTGAGAGATGCTCCTTCATGGTTTTCCTTTTTTGCTCTTAGGTATCATAAGATACTTTATTAGAAGTGTGCAACCCAAGTATATAGTGACACCTAGGGGATGCAATAGACCCTCCACTATAGCTTTACTACCCATTACAATGTGTTAACATACTAATTTTTGCATTACAAGCTATAGAAGAAAAATTAAGTGTACTAGAAAATTTATATTGCTCTCAAATGATAAATTTTGCAAGAATGCGTTCCTTGTTGATATAGTCGAATGGTTTTAAGACAAAGAAAAATAAAAGAGATTATTTTGTAGATACCCCACATCTAGTTGTATGCCTACAATGTAGGAGTTGAAAATTATCAATATCCTAGGAACATTTGTAAAATTATGAAAACCTCCTACAAGAGAGTATGGAAGATATGAGCTTGCTTGATATTAATATCTATCAAATATGATGATGAGATATATTATAAGAATGTGCATTGACCTTTCTTATAGAGAAAAGGTGTAATGTAACTTACCAACATTAAATTATTATGTCATTATTAAATGACATGAGCCAACATTAAACAACCTACAACTCTAATATTGAATAAAATATAAAAAGGAAAAATATTATTTAAAAAAATTAAATATGCATAGGACCTAAGTGGACTTAACATGTAAATAGGACCCACTAACTAACTAGTTGCCCAGGAAAGTACCTACTTACACCAACACCCCCCATTAAGTGGAACTTAGGGAGAATAAATTATTATGCAAATGATTCAAGGATGCAATGATGGGTCCTTACAATAAGGACATTTTAGGCACCCATGTTGAAATACAAATGCATTCTCTTACAAACAGAGAAAAGGAGAAAAACTACATGGGAAAAAATTACTCTTCAAAAGAGAGAAAATATACAATCAAGTGATAAAAGATGGGTGACTACATGATACACCCAAAGTAAAAAATACATCACATATGTACATTAATAATTCCCCACATAAGAGGGAAAGAAAGAGACCACATAGTGCCCCCATATTGAAGTTGTTCCACAACCACTAAAGAAATTCTAAAGACAAAAGAAATCCAATGCCAACAAAAAAAATGTATCCCCTTGGAAAGAAAGAAATCTAATGGTTGATGCTAAATAAAAATCATCTGCATGATGAAGCAAGAGGGGAGAAGCCCATGAACAATATATCTGAAGAAGCATCAAATTTCTCTAAAGATGTCTCAAAAAAATTAGTTGTTACCTCAATCAAGGAAGAAGATAAAGGATATAGAAACTTAAGAGAAGCATCCAAACATATATAATCAAAGAGGATAGTGCCACCCTAAAACATATCATCCAAATATGTAGAAGAAGAATGAAAACCAAATATAATATACCTATCTTGAAACCATCTTCCAAAGATAAATGTAGAGAAGAGAAAATGTATCTGAAGTCCTAAAAAAAAGTTAATAGTAAAATTTGAAAAAGAAAGAGAACCTGATAGCACCTCATCAAAAGGTTTATGAACAATAAGGTTCAAAAACTCACTAAAACCACCATATGAAAACTACCCACACTTGATCTAGGAGATTGGTCATTAGAACATTCAACATTATTAATAACATGATAAAATGTGTATATGTTTTCATTATGGTTAACCTTACCCACTACAACAAGTTGCCTAGTATGAAAATCATGAATTAAAATTGAATATGGATTGAACTCAATGGATTTACTAGTGCTTTCTATTTGATATATTGAAAGAAGATTATGCCAAACATCAAGAATGAAAATAAAATCATGAAACTACCATTGGGAACATTAGCAACTCCTTTACCAAATATATCTAAATAAACACCATTAGTCATCAAGATCATCATGATTGAAGTATGCTTCAAGGATGAAAACCTAATAGGTTGTCTTTATTGAATGCACAAAACAATTGAGAGGGGGGGTGAATCAATTATTCATTAAAATGTCAAACCCTCACTAACATTCAGATCAATATTAACCTTAATTAGTTATAATGATTTCACATGAAAGTAAAGAATAAAAATTAAAAACAAAAAATAAGCATACATAATAGAACACTAGATTTATGTAGAAAACCCAAGAAAATAAAAATCATAGTGAGTATTAGCTCACAGTATAAAGCAATTGGAACACCGAATACAATATGTTCAATGTAGGAGGGCTCACTTCCCAAAAGAGAAGGGTTCACTACCAATGGCTCACTGCTATATTATAGAAATGAAGAAAGAAGATTGTGACAATGAGAAATCCATCTCAGAGCAACAGAAAAGTTCCACCACTGCACCACGAGTACATTCACACTCTCTCAAAAGAATGTAGATACCTTCTACTCACTACTCCCAATAGTCTTAGTTAGTAAAGCTCATGTTGTACTTTGCACTTGTAAACTTCACACCATAATTTTTCTTACACACAGTTCATGCAAATATCCTCTATGAACTCAACACACATATATACCCATCCCAACCTTGAAAATAATTTACAAGGTTAGCTATGCACCTCAACTATTCAAATTCAAGTTAGACTAGCACTAAGAATTATTGCATTGGAGAGGAATGAAATCAGACTAAATCACACCTTAACTCAAACCTCGATCCATACATATGCACCACTCCACACTTTCACAAACACCAAAGAATTTATATCATTAGCATAAACACTAAAGGTTCATCAAACATGTGTTAACACCATTGAATGTTTAAGTACACACTTCCACTTATCAAAGATGACTCACGAACCACACACAACATTCAAACACAATCTAGAATATTCCATCAACATCCTAAAATCCAAAAAATTCCTTCACAACCACTTTCACTTGAAAAATAAATTAATCTTGTACACCATGTTAACCTTTCACATATTGTAACTGATGAATCCAACGCTGCAGAGTATCAAAACTTAAAAAACTTGGGCTAAAGATATATACAAGCAATATAAGAACACCCTTAGATTTGCAAGACTAGAAACAACACTCTGGAGATATGTATAGAAAAACCATTTCTCCTAGAAAAAACTGCTTTCACAATTCACACACTGGTGAGCACAACTTTCTTTGCACAATGATCCAAGACAAGAAACTTTGGATATAACACCTTTGAGTACTTCTGATCAACATATCTTAATTTCATAAGTAGATCTTTAATATAGAAGAAATGCATAGAGAAAACTAAAACACTACTTTTCTATAGTAAAAAACATTTACCACACTATTTCCTCTTCTATTCAAAATTTCTCAAAAAATACTTGGAAAGCAAGCATTACAAATACCAACACATCATTTTTAATACTTCATTATCACAACCAAACCAACTGCGCTACCATAACTTAACCACACACATGCTTTTCAAGGCAACACTAGAGGTTAACATTGATGAGTTTACTAATGACAACATAATGCAAAAAATCAAAGCAACTCTAAGATTGATATCAATGTAACAACATAGGTCTATTGACATCAATTCCAACACAAACTATATAGACATCCAACAATCTTGATATATGATGTGAGGCTCTAAAGTCAAGAATCCAATCTCTAGACTATTCAACATGTGTTACATCTAGAGAATGACCCTTCGTCTAAGTATATTTTTACTTTACTCACTCCCACTAGAAATTTTTGTGGTACTTGTGTGTGTAGAAGATGAAGGTTGTGAAGAAGAAGAAGAAGGTGAACTTGTATATTTAGAAGGAAAAAAATTATGTTCTTTTAGAATTTTCCACATTTCATCTAACTCTTTCTTATAGCATGTTTTGTCACCATCTCTAGGTTTGTTACAGTAACCACACTTGGCTTTCTCCTTCTTAGTTTTATCCTCTCTAGGAGAAGTGGGTTTATCACAAGATTCTATCTTAGTTTGGGTATATGCAGGATCATCATGAAAAAAAAGGCTCTTAAGTGGCAAAAAAATTAGAAAAATCACAGTTAGGGAACTTGATGTAATTTTTTTAATAAATTATCTATATTATTTCAAAAATATGTAAGAATAGAATCTATATAAAATTGAATATTGTTTCTAAACTAATAGGTTTATTTAAAACAAAAAAATATATTTGGTGAAAATTTGAAATTTCAATGCAGTAGTACTTAAATTTTAGGGAAAAAATAAGAAATAGGTGTCTGTCTGACCACCCTAACCACAATAAAATGATAATATTTTTTTATAATATTTTAGATATATGTAGAGGACTTATGTCTCGATGTGATGCATACTTTTTTGTAATTTTTTTCCAAGTAAATAATTAATTATGAATTTTTTATTACAAATTTTAACAAATCTAAAAAATTGTATGTCTGACCAACTTAACTTGGTCAAAACTTTATGAAATTAAATTTTTCTTTTTCTAATCCTATATTATGCAAAGCATAGAATGTGACACATGTTTCAAATTCAAAAAATATGATATCGTTTGGAAGCTATAGATGTTTTTCAATCAGCCTATTAATTAGGACTTTAGTCATAATTCAAATAGAAAATGAATAATAATTATTTATTAAATTCAAAGTAAAGCATAATTTATATTGGTGGAAAGCTGAGAATCTCCTTTAAAAACCCTTTTAGTTTCATCAATTTTGGGTAAAAAAATAGTTGTTAGCCACATACCCTCTACATACCCATCATATTGCCACTTTTTGGCCCATCATGATCCTACACATACCCAGTTTTGAATTCTTCTTTACTTTAACTTTAGGTGGTCATACAATAAAAGTATGATTATTAGAGTGTGTGTCATGTTGACTAAGTTTAGCTTGTTCCTTATTCAAGCTATCACAAAATATCTCAAAAGAAGGAATGAAAAAATAATCACCTAATCCATCAATTGTAGCGTAAATGGAAGTAGAGAAGTATGCAAATGATCCTTTCAACTTAGAAAAAATAAAGAATATGAGTTTATTTATAGTTTTATCTTTACCACAACCTAATTGAGATCTTTATGATATAAATTTTACCAAATAGTCTTTAATGGTGTGAAAATAATCTATGAAAAGTGATGCTAATTTTTTCTCTAAATGCGTAGCTTGAATCTCACTAACTCAACCAAATAATTCCTTGTACTTATCCCAAAATTTCTTAGGAGTAGTATATTCCTCAATATGAAACAATAGAATCTTAGAAACATGCATAACAATCAAACCCATAGCATCATAACATTTGTTCCTATGAGAAAATATTTCATATTCTCTAGAAAAATTAGGTTTTTCATCATCCAAGCTGGACCAAAATTCCCTATTCCAAAGAAATTTCCTCATTCTTTCCTTCCATGTATAATAATTATGAGGAGTTAAGACCTTAGACCTTGATCCAACCATTAAACAAAAATTTCCAAGATTGCGAAATAGATAAATATCTGATACAAATTGATGTCATACCTTCCAAATCTAAAATAAAACTAAAAACGAAGCTCCTTTGATAAATAAAAGTTATCTAGGAGATAGTATGCCCAAGTAATCAATTAGTATATGCAAAATATGCAAAAAATGAATAAATTACTCGGGGCTAAATGTTCAAAAATTGCATGAACTAAAAGATAAAGCTCCTAAACACCTTTCAATTGCTAATGGAATTACAAAAATTAGATGAACTAGTGAAAATTTATGAGCTCAGAGGTCCAAAAGGGAAAAGAAACTTTAGTTGGCAATCAAATTTACAGGTACAACAAAATATATAAAAATAATGTGCACTAATACGAATTGTGTGGAGCCAACTTTTTGTCGATATCTCATTTACAAAAAAATTATATTTGGGAAAAAAATTATGGTCTTGTCAAAATAAGGCCCAGTTTGGTCACCTAGGGGACCAATTGGTGTCATAAATTTAGCTCTTGGTGGGTTGACACATGATCTATAATGTGACCACCATTGAGGTGGCTGGGGTTCTAGTAGGTTAAAATAAATTTTGCATCGCTGAGGGGGTGGTGGTTCCAATCAATGGCGGGTGGTCCCACACCACCTACTAGGAATTAATGCCTACATTAGTTGATGGGATTGCGCATAGGGTGATAATAAAAAATGAAAATAAAGTAAACTACCAAAAAATATTTATTTTGGAACTACCAACCTGTACCTTGTTGTAGACATGACCTGATAGATGTTGTTCAGATTACTCATACATTTGATTATATAGAGATAACATAGACTAGTAAAAACAATAAAAATATTCAATGTACCAAGGAATATTCATTTCAATCTATTGAATTTGATTACTATGCAAACCTCATAAAAACTATATGCATTGTAGGGATCTATATACTATAGAAATTATAGGAGATGGAAACTCCTTCCTAGGATCCTCAATCTACAAAAAAATCACCCTCACACATTCGAGAGAAGCAAAAAACTATTTTGGTAAATATTAAGATGATATTCATAATGAGATGAGATATTACATGTAGTGTATAGGCCTTTTAAAGGCATGAAAAATAAGACTGGTGAAAAACTACTCGATACAAGAAAAACTAATTATCCCTAATTATCCTAAGTCAAACTTAACACTAACACCCCTCCTTAGGTGTAAACTTAGGGAGATTATTATGCAAAATGGGTCTTGGCTACAAGGCCATGTTAGGTATCCATGCACAAGTACAAGGAAAAAAAGAAATCTCTCACAACCGAAGAAAAGGAGAAAAACCCTGTGGGAGAAAACTCCTCTCTTAAAGAGAGATAAAAAAAGGTTGAAAAAGTGAAAGGAGGACTTCACAAGAACCTCCAAGGACAGCTCCTATCACTGATCTCAACAAAATACAAATAGAGAGAGACTATGTAGCCCCCTCACAATGTGCAATCACTTGCAAAAATGGTAAGTTCATGAAGATAAAACATGACCCAATGTCAACAAATTTTTTTTCTCCCTTTTAGAATAAACAAAAAAAAGTACAAATGTAGGAATGCTTCCCATTTTGGATAGGAATTAGCAAGGGAAATCTAAATTTAGGATGATAATGTCTCTAAAATATACTCATACATCACCAAGACCTTGGAAAATGATGCCACAAACCAATCAAGAACACGCCCAATCACAATACAAGGTGATAAACAGGGTACCAATGAAGACTGATTTTGAAAATTCTCTAAAGGAAGAGATGGAGTGACAATAGCTATACCACAACTATCATCAAATAGGAAATTTAGTCCTTCAAATGAGTCTTCCAAGTTTGAAATGTGAGATTCCATGAACAACGAACCAATGTCTGACAAATAGGAATACCAACCAGGAAGATAATGATAATCCTATTGCTTTGGAATGATGGAAGTACTTAATGAAGGTGCATCAACTATCTCTAACATAGAATAAAGAACATCTGAAGTAGTTCTGCAACCTCATTTGAACTCTCAAAATACTTCAAAGGATCACAAGCATGGTTTATCTTCTTTGAAGAGTAAAAAGGAACATTGTTATTGGAAAGAGTATCATCGAGAGATGGTGGAGTATCATGATCTCCATATGATTCTTGAATGTAAGTCCAAAGAGAATTAGGGCACTCAAAATGAACAAATGATTCCAACAGTTCATCATCATTTATATGCTTAAAAATAACTCTAAAGACTTGATCCCTATATCCTTTCCAAATAATATACCCACAATGTGTGCCTGGAATAGGAAAATTATTATACAAATATGGCAATAGATTATTCTCACTAAGATGAGTGAGAATAAAATCACTCCATTTCCTAAAATTTCCTTTCTCCAAAGAAACCATTATAACTAATAATTCTTCAAAATTTACAAAGATAGTTATAAAAACCTCCAAACAAGAATTAGAAGGTTAAAAACCTAATTTGGTGCACAATTTGGCGGGGCCCATTTCTTGATCTCCATGCAAATGCCAAGAAAACTCCACCGAGCCTAGAGAGCACAATAGCATACAGACCACCAATCACCACATGTGAGAGACATTTCATGACCACATGAGCCTTTGCTCACACTAATGAAGGGAGTAAGAGGCTATATGAATAGAAAGAACTTGCATCACACCACCAATGTGGGACTAAAGTCCCTATGAACTACTTTGAATCTACAACATGGACCCTCCTTCAAACACTACGTAGAAGATGAGAACCCTAAAATGAAATATTTATTCAAGACTTTATAAATAATAAAGTTTTTTCATAAATATGTGGCCAATCAATGGCTTGTGAAAATCCTAGACTCTGTGATATGAATCATGCCTACAAATAAATGCCACAAACTTCACTAATAGCTAGGACTGGTGACTCCAAACTGATGATTCACAACCTCCCAACACAAAATCATTACTTCTTGCAAAAATGCTATAGAGCACAAAGGTGACAATATCAATCTACTCTCATTGTATAAAAAATTGTGTCTTTTCACTATACATGTCATTTGTAGGTTGCTAGAACAAGCCCTAATAGCAAAAATCTCCCTCAATATAGATGCAATTGTCCCTTATTCAGGATAGAGTTAATATCACCACCAAATGCAAGGATGTTCCCTACAAAATGATTAAAAGGTTGCAAAAAAAAGAAATGTGAACTTGCACTATAAAATCATGCTCTCCAATAGCTAGTCGCCCTATGGATGAGATGAATCACACCTCAAGACACAAAATTTTCACATGCAACAATGTTTCACAGCCTCTTGTGCAAGATTCGGGCTCTGGACAAACATTCATGGTTGAGACATTTTCACAGCTTCCCAAGCAAAAAATCATGTCAACAATCATAGTGATTCACGACCCTCCATAATAGAAAATAATGTCTCTCTGTTTTGAATGAACCTCTCTTCAATAGGACAAAAAAATAATAATGGAAAATTTAAAATTTAATAAATTTCAAATGTCAAAAAAAATTTAAGTAGGCAATAAATTTCCTAGATCTCCTTAGTAGAAACTCTCAAGGAAGGTGAGTAGGAGGAGGAGCTCTGATACCATGTAAGAGATGGTAGCTCCTTCCCAGGATCCTCTACCTGCAAAAAAATCACCTTCACACATTCAAGAGAAGAAAAACACTATTTTGCTAATTAGCAATATGATATTCAAAATGAGATGAGATAGTACATAGTATATAGGCCTTTTAAAAGCATGAAAATAAGATGGGTGAAAAACTACCTGATATGAGAGAAAATAATTATCCCTAATTATCCTAAGTTAAACTTAACACTAACAAAAATAGTGATGGGGGCAATGAAAAACCTCTAAACTATAAGGAAATGCCTCTAACATACTCCAAAAATAACTTGCAATGAAACCCAAAAAGAGGAACCCTCCACAAGTATTGTTTTTTATCAATATTTTAATTCCCCAAATCACCATTTAGTGCACAGGAAGAGCATCATTAACCTTACAAAAATTCACCAAGATCTCTCACCAACAATAGCTCTACCCTTAAATATGAGGAGTGATTTGCAAGGGTTGGCTTTCATACCATGTAGGAGCTAAAAATTAGCTCTATCCTAGGACCACCTACAAAAACAATGAAATCCTTCTATAAGAGAGTATGCAAGAAATAAGCTTTCTTGATATTAAGATCTATCAAATGTGATGATGAAGTATATTATAAGAGTGTATAATGACCTTTCTTATATAGACAAGATGTGATGTAGTACCAACATTAAATGATTGTTTCATTATTAAATGGCATGAGCCAACATTAAATGACCTAGGACTCTAATATTTAATAAAATATAAATGCATAGAATCTTACGTAAGCAAATTAAGTATGCCTAGGACCTATGTGGACATAACATGTAAATAAGACCCCACTAAGTAACTAGTTAGGAAAGTACCTATTTATTCCAACATAGAAAAGAAAATTATATGTACCATAAAGTCCATGAACTAATCTATCATAGTTTGGAATTTTATTCTCTTAGGTCTATTGTGAGACTTTTCCAAAATCCTACAACCTAAATGAATTGAGAAATCTAGGGAGTGAAACAATGCCTCCGTTAGTATTCACTAAACCACTGTAACTTGTTGGCACATTTAGACTACTCTCAAATGATGCATTTTAGAAGAATGTATTCCTTGTTGGAAAAGTGAAATGATACAAGATGACAAAAATGTTTATTTTAAGGTACAACATATTCAACTATTGGTCTAGATAAGTATGCATATGCCCATGTTAAGTCCTAGAATTTATCTACTGTAGTTAAGTAGTTTCATGATCTTAGATCTCTTAAGAAACTTTCTTGAAATCAAATCCTATATGAATCAAGACACATGGAGAATAAAATGAGGCCTCTCCTCAAATTCACCCACCCACTTTAATTTAACCTTCTAGTCAGTTTAGCCCCATGATTTTTATAAGGATAAATAAGATTATTGGTACATTTACACAACTCTCAAATAATATATTTTTAAAGAATGTAGTCCTTTTTGGAATATCCATAAAGTTTCAAGATGATATAAAATGACAGATGTTATTTTAGATAAACCCCACATCTAATTCTAGGTCTACATGAAACATCTGTAGGCCCCATGAAGTCTAAACATTCTCCCATTCTAGTTTGGAATGTTTTCCATTGAGGTCACAAAAGATACTTTGCTAGAACCATATAGCTAAGATAGATTGAGACACATAGAAACAAAAAGTTTCTTGATCTATGAGCATAGAGGATCATAACAATTCTTAATATAAATTTAAATTTAGAATCACAATTTTTCATTTTTTTAGTTAGAGAAGTTAGTTTAACCATTTCACTCTAGCATAAAATTATTCTTTGAATATTAGTTTCAAAATTCTCTAATTATGTTTTTGGGAATTTTGTATAGGTACAAAAGCACAGGGGGAATTTTTATATTTTAGTTATCTAGGAAGAAAGCTATAGGAATGGGAATGAATTAGCTAGAGGTGCGACTAGACATGAAGTAGGTCAATAAACTATTTTATAATCTAGAAAATTAAATAGGAAATAACAACATGGAAGGAGGAGAAAGGCTTAAAATTCAAGGAAAAATGAACGACACACCATAATAAGAAGTAATTAATCTAAAAGGAAAAGGAAATAGTAGAAACAAGGTTGTGATTAGTAGGGAGACATACAAACTAGAGAGAAAAATTAAACCAGGGAAATTCCAAACTAATAAATTATAATTTATAAGGGAGTGTAGATGAAGAAGTAAAATTGAAATCAAATTAATCATCATTTTTTATAGGTTAAATAAAACAAATAATAATCTTTGTATGTATTATTTTACTCACATTGTTTTTGAATTTGGTGTTGTAAAAATAAATAATTTTGAAATTTATTTCTAGTTGAATTGGACTTGACAATCTATTAAGACTCTCTAATATAGAGTATATTAATTAAAATGAGAGAAGGCGTGATTTTGGAATATGTGTGAGATGGTCTTCATATTTGAGGTATGTTGTTGTGTTATGTGTTATAATGGCTTCATTTTCTTTATTGTACTTGTTTAAATATTTTTTTGTAAATGCATAGAGATATGTAATGAAGGGAAAAATTAGATTAAGAACTTGAGTAATGAATAGAAGAAATTTGAAAGCATGAGAGTTCTAAGATTTGAAGGAACAAAGTGCCTAGAAACCTTAAATTTTTTGAATTTTATTAGTCTATTAAATCAAAAATATATGCAATTTATTCTTGAAGAAATTTTTGGATATATAATTACATATGAGGGTTTAAATAAATATGTATTTTCAAATTTTGCTACAATCTATCAATAATATATTTATATTAATTTTTTTTTTTTTTTTCAAAAAAGATGATTATATGTAAATTAGAAGCCACAAAAGGAGAGGTTAGAGTGGAATGAAAAATCCAAAATATAAATTAGAAAACCATCACTATGAAAAATAAAAAATAAATCAAACAATTATAATGACAATAAGAACAATAAGATATAAATAACTAATAAAACAAAAAATACACATCTAATAGAAATAACATTAGAAATAATAAGAAAAAAGCTAAAAGCCTCATTTCCCTCCTACTTGAGGGTGAGACTATTGATATGTATGATGTTAAGAGGGTAGAGAAATATATTGTGGGGACTTGACATTGGGACACCAAAGGTTCAGGCAGTTGCAAGTCTACCAGACTAGACAAAGCCCAAAGCTCTAAGAAACCAAAAAATACTAAAGGAAAAGAGATTTGGGAGGAGTCTAATGATGAAGAGGTTGAGGATGAGAATTTTATTACTCATATTTTGGATGGTTGTGAGGAAGAAGGAGAATGAGTTCGAGGAGATGCAAGATGATGATGGTATTAGGGAGTAGGATGACAAAGGTGGAGTCAAATAGATTTATATGGAGAATGAAAAGAATGAGGTTGTGCATATAGAGGAGAGAGAAATTTATTTCTAGCTCATCCTTCCCTTAAGATTCTAGAGATCTCAAATATCATTGAGGAGAGTTTCCCTTCTCTCTTTTTACTTGAGAGAAATACCTGGATAAATTTAATGCTAACATTAAGAACCTCTACGATAAAGTAGTTACCTTGGAGAAAAATATTGTCTCCAATAGTAGTAATGATAGAATTACTTGTTTGGAAAATCCTTATCCAAAATCATTATGCTTACACACCATGCATAATAAATTTTTTTCTAATGGGTACCATCTCTAGCTAGTCCAAAATTGCCAAGAAGAAGAAGAAAATGGAAAAAAGAGAAGAAGAGATGAATGTTAATGAGAAGAAAGATAAAGAGTATAAGGATAAAGAGGAGTACAAAGTGTCCCTCGATGCCCTCCTTGAAGACTAGAGCTTGACCAACTAGCTTGGTGTAGGTGGTGTCTTGTTCCTTCTAAGTTTTGTTTTATTAATTTATTGTTTTGTTGGGTCTACATGCCTTTTATTTATTTTTTCATACCTATTTTCACTCTTGTTGTTTCTACACTTTTTATATGTTGTCTTAAACTTTGGAGATTAGGGCCCTTTCCCTAATTTTTTAATAAAAGATTAGAAATGAATAAAATAATAATGAAATTGAAAAACCATTTACAAAGAACATTGAATCTATAAATTTTGTAGATGTATATGGACTATATAGCAATATGAATGAAATAAGAAAAAATGGTAAGAAAAATGTTTATTTTTGTTTGGTGTATCCAAGTGACACCGTATAGTCATTTCATTAAAAGGTATGGCACATGAAATTAAAACCAAATTATTATGAACTATTAAGAATGCATCCATCAAAGTTATAAGAGGGACAAAATGTTACTCTAATTGTCTTATTTTTTATTCACTATAATTATACTATAAATTAGAAGAGCCTTACTAAACTATTTATAATAATGAGAAAAGATAGAGTTAAAATGAGAAAAGATAGAGTCAAATGTATAAAAGATAGATTATGTCTTAGCCAAAGTTGTAGTATTTTTTATACCAATATTATATTAACGATTAAGAAAATTTGGAGAGCTTTCTCGTCTAATGGAGAATGGAAAAATATTTTAAAGAGCAAATATATGGCTAATATTGGATCTCTTAAGGATCTGCTGGACTCTCCAAATTTTCCCTGTGGATTGGCTTGCTGGAATGATATGATTAGAGGGATAAATATTATGGATTTAGGAGCTGAATGGAGCATAAGAAGTGGGAATAAAGCTAGGTTTTGGAAAGATAGATGGGTATTGAAGGTGCCCTTGATTTTTGATGAAAGATTCAATAGGTGGGCTAATACCTGCAAAGAAACTTTTGGAACTCATGTCAAGGATTATTGGAGAAATGGGGGCTGGGTGAATCTGCACCAGATTAGCTTAGATCTTGCTCCTCTTGAATCCTCTTTGATGGCTATTAGAATGAGGTCAAGTTAGTAGGATGATCTCTTAGTTTGGAATTCTAACCCTTCGGGCAGCTCCTCTGTATCTTTGGCTATCTCTTTGTTGTCCCTTTCTCATGCCCCCTCTCCCTATTGGGCTAAAGCTTGGATAAAAAATTTGACTCCCAAAGTTAACATATTCTTTTGGATCCTTCTTCAGAATAAAGTGGTCATGGTTGACAATCTTTGCAAGTGTGGTATTCAAATCCCTAACCGATGCTACCTATGTAAAGAAGAGGTGGAAAATGATAACCACTTGTTTCTTCACTATCCATATGTGGCTGCTATATGGGGTAGATTTTTGGCTCTCTAGAATTCTTCATGGGTTTTTCCAAATTCAATCGAAGACTTTTTTATCCAGTGGAACGCTCCTTCTTTGAATCCTTCTATTCAAAGATTATGGGCTTTTACATTCCCTTATATAGCTTGGGGTATGTGGAAGGAATGAAATAATAGAATCTTCATGGATAAGGAAACCTTACAGAACATTGTGTATGAGAAAACTTTCAGATTAATTATGGAAAACTTCAGTATCATCCCTCATCAAGAGAATAAAATGGAGTTTGTGGTTTGTTCTTCCTACGACCTAAAGATGGCTAAGGATTGGGACATCAAAAGTGATGTGTCAAAGGCCTCAAAACCAGATAAAAAGGATTGTGTTGGAGTCTTCCTCCTAGGGGCTAGATAAATGATAATTTTGACGGGGTGATAAAGGGTAATCTAGGATTGGTTGGAAGTGGGGGACTGATAAGGGACTATAATGGTAAGTTTTTAGTGGCAGTGGCCATATCCTTAGGTATTCAGTCAAACCATGTGGCTGAAGCCGTTGGGGTTTTTTAGGTTATTGACCTTGCTACTAGAATGAATGTTAAAAATATTTGGTTAGAGGGTGATTCTAAAAACATTATTGATTGCATCCTTGGAAAATCCCTCCCTCATGGACCATTAAATGTTGGATTGAAGATGCTAAGGCTGTTTTATCTAAATTTGATAAAGGTAGAGTTACTCATGCCTTTAGGGAAGCTAATAGCATTGTAGACGTTTTTGCTAATGAGGGGGCTAAAACAAAAAGGGTATAATACGTGGCAGAATCTCAATGAGTTGGGAGCTGATGTAAGGGCCTTAATTGACTATGATATCATTCATGGGAAAGTTGCCACTTTTTTTTATGATGAAGGAGAATAAGGCTAAGTACAAAGTGATCATTATATTTGATGGGGCCGTCGTTATTAACTCTACTGGATGTAAGAGTTGGCACATTTTGTGGGTGATTTGGTTTGGCTGATGCATTTTGTTTTAGGGTATTAGCTTTGCTAGCAATGCAAGTAAGGTGAATGCGATAATGGGGGAAGCAGAAAAAGAGTGGAGCTAACTAGTTATGAAATGCATAAAAAAAAATCGTAGGTGTGGAGGAAAATCGAGTGTGGTGGGCTTCTCCCATTCATCAAAAAGATTCATGGTCCTAACCCAAAACTACTGAGTATTTCTCTAAACATGGGAGGAATGGAGAAGTTATTCTCTTTGGAAGGAATGTCAGGGTGGATGAGAATCTCATTGGGGAAGTCATTGGTCTTTCGACCGAGGCAATGAAGTTCTTCCATGCTAAATTTTTTTCCAATGAGGATGTTATTAGGTTTCCCAAAAAAGATAAGGAAAAGAGAGAGCTAATAAAAATTTCAAGCAGTTGCTTTGAGGCTGAGACTATTAAGGTGATTTGGAGGAAAGTGCTCAAAATTATAATGGAATACATCATGCTAGATGACAGATTTACCAGAGTCTACGGATACCATTTTTCCCTTCTCAATCATTTTCTTCATAAGGTAAGGGTTTCCTTCCCTTACTATCGGTATTTCTCCTTGAGTAATAGCATGGAAGAACATAATAAGAATCCTAGGAAGTATCTGGTCTTGCATACCGGCCTCATTTGGCTACTTTATGAGCATTTTAAAAACATGTTGGCTTTGTCTAACCTTGTCATGGCTTCAGCCTCTGAAGATGATGATACTGATTGCAACATGTCTATGGAAAAAGATATCTTGGACACTAAATGGAAAGAGGAAGACCCTCCCTTCCCCAAAAAATTGGGTAAGAAAACCCTTTTGAGAAAGCCCTTGACTAAAAAAGAATGTTTTGTGAAAATCCTCGTTGGCTCTGCTGAGAAAGAGAAATTGAAGAATAAGGACCCCCTATTAATAAACTGGTCTCTTATTATGAGGACTCCCCAAAGGATAAAATTGATGTCCCTGAAGCCAATGAGGATTCATGTACCTCTTACCCCACCACTCATAGAGAAAATAGACCTAGATTCCCTACAAATCTTAACCCTGAAGACCACTACTTTAAGACTGACTAAGAGTTTCCTGATGATATTTTAGCTATTGCTAGAAATGGGGTAGTTGGTTACTTCAGGATTATAAAGTGGGTATTTCACGAGATAAAGGACCTTAGTTTAAAAATAGGGCTCTCACGAGTAAGTTGGAAGAAATGAAAGAAAAAGGAGCTACCCAAAATACTGTTGAGGTTGTGTGTACTAAAGAAAAGATGAGATTGATGGCCGAGAGCCTTCAATGAAATATTGATCTCATGAACAAGATGAAGAAGGATAATGAGGTTAAGGTTAAGCTCTTGGAGGGAGAAATTAGAAAAATCAGGGGCACTATGAAAACTATCTTGGAGCATAACCACATAATTGCTAAACATAACGTCACTATCATGAGCATTATGGCTGAGAAAAAGGAAAATTTCCAATAGGGATCTTTGGTTGTGGATTTGGACGTTGATAAGGAGGAAAGAAAGATTGAGGATACTAGCATCTCAAAGAGGACGAGAGCTCACTTGAAGAGAAAGGCTGATTCTATGTCCCAGGAGATTCAGGCTCTAAAAAAGGGCACCCAGGATATGTGCAACCTTGAAGCCGAGGTTGCTAATACTTTAAAGTCCTTAGGTTAGTTTTGGGTGTTTTTTCATGTAGGTTTTTTTGTTGGCATGTGTTTGCTCTGGGTTGGTGGTTGCGTTCTTCTCCTGGCTTTTTCTATTTTGCAGCCTTCCAATTTTTTGGGTTTTGTAATGCTTTATCTTTCTTCTGCTTGTAAACTTTACGGTTTTGGGTCCCTGTAAAACCCATTTTTTCCTTTATTAAAAATGATTTTTTTTATGATTAACTAACTTGATTAGTGTATTCTAGAACTCTAATTTGAGAAATGTGATTAAAATTATGAAATCCTACCTATACATATATGTGATTAAAAGTGCTAACATAAACAAGAAAAATAACCCATTGAATGGAATATCTAGCATTCAAAAACACTTGTCTCATAAAATATGAAATTATAGAAAATAATTATGGGAGTAAAGATATAGGTGCACCAAATAGATGATGCCCTTGCATAAATAAATTCTTGTATAATACTCCACAATTTCCTCATACTTCTAGAATATATTTTTGAAGAAGGAAATAACCTAAAATAGATACAATAGGAATAACAAAAAAAAAACCAAATCAAAGTAGGCCGCTAACAACACAAAGAAGAAGACTGAAAAGTAAATCATTGATATTGCTAGATATGTAACACAACATGATTCATCCCACTTAAAATAGTAGTCTTTGTGTTTGTGATAGGCACAATATATTCTTTCTTTAGAGTTGATAGATTTATTATTTTATTTACTACATATGATTTTCAACCTTGAAATTATTTTTTACACAACCTGTATCCATGAAAAAAGAGAATTGGTTTAGAAAAATATGTTTGACTAAGCCATACAATTATAATTTCTTAATGATAATTAGGGCTAGAAAATATAGCTAAACATACGATTTTTTATATATGCATTAACATAATGTGTTTAAAGTAATCACTAATCACAATATTGTATACCCCCACTCCAAATAAGGATTCATTCCATTTCAAATTAAAAAAAATAAAAATATCTAAAACCAACAATCTATTATTTCTTGTGAAATAACATCCCAAAAAAATATTTAATACTTTTATTTAATTAAAAAAATAGGCATTTATCTAGTTGAAGTATTATAAATTTCAATACATAACTATAAGAAATTTGCAATGTAAATTCAACTTTAAATCTTTGAATTGAAGTACTCTATTTGATAAAAAATTGATTATTAAATATACATTATGATTAAATTTTCAAGTGTCAATTTAGGGGTTTACATGAAAGAAGATGGAGATAAAAAGATAAATAATGTGAGCATAGCAATTTATTAGAAGGAAAACAAAAGCTAATATGCAAAGAAATTGAACAAAACCTGAGTAAATAGTTTCATCGTTGAATCTAATTATACTATCTAACCTCATATTTCATCAAAATATCTAACCTCTTTTTGATCAAATATTTATCTTTCTTGAGATGGCTAATAGAAAGAAAAATGAAGCAAAAGTGGTATGGTGCTATCATATGGTTTTAGGACATAGAGCACACTCACTTCTCCAATTTCATTCAAGGATAACCCTTGACCTCTCAATGCAAAGGAGAAAGATATCTTGCAAGAGGGTTGTCCTAGGGGCTGAATGCTAACTAAAAAGGGGTTCACCATCAAGTAAGAACTTAGAAAGACTAATGAAATGAAAGATGCAACACTAAACCCTAATTCAATGCAATGACCTAGAAAAGTGAATGAAATAAAACAAAAAACTACAAAAAGGAATAAGTGCACTTGGAAATCTAGAAATGGCTAGATGGAGGTATGAAACACTAGACAATCTTTCTTTGATGGTGAGTGGGACTCATTCGCCAAACTGGGCGAATAAGTCAAGATTCTGGAATTTCTGTGCGAGAATAGGAATCTGCCAAATGGGTACTCAAATCTATAAAAGTCTAAATTTTGACTAGAATTGAGACTCATTCACTAGAAGTAGTGAATTAGTCTAGTTAAGGTTTTCAGAATCCTTAAAGTTTTATCCTACTCTTATTTGTCTACTCTGTCCTTCCTGATTAATTTCCATTTTTGAAACCTTGATTTGCAACTTGTAGGTGTTCTCCAATTTTATTCAAGGTTTGATGACAAATTTGACAGCTTTGAATGATTTGACATCTTTTCTGCAATGTTGCTCCTTATGAAATATACAACCTAGACCTACAAATCACACACAAAGGAGAGGGAAAAATTTTGTTGGGTTACTAGATAGGGGTTTTCCTTGGGCAAACCCCATTTTAGTAATCAAATCTTGAAATAGAATGGAATATTAATGGATAATGATAATGAACAAAATAAGATGTTGCAACTCATCAAACCCTAGCAATGAAATATTGCAAACATGTATACAATGGATATAGATCTTGAATCTTTCTTGGATGCATCGTAGATCTTGAATGAAATGCTAGCTTGAATCATAAAACCCTACACCACAATTGTTAGCTCCAAAACAAACACGATGCATGAATTGCTTGATATGATGCTTGATGCTTGAATGCTGCTCTAAAATGCTTGATAATCTACTATTGAAGAAACTTGAATGCTCTTGAATTCTCTTGTGAACTCAATTTTCTATTAGGAATGCTCTCACAAAAGTATTAGGTGAAAATGAATGAAAGAACCTTGTATTTACACTCAATTATGTAAGAAATCCCAAAATTACAAAACTATAAGCCAACATCACATCTAGGAGGATAAAATCATGCCAAAAATTTGAATTGATTTTAATTTTGGGCCACATGAGACTCATTCACCCAAGGTGGCAAATGAGTCCCACCAAGCCTAACTTTTGGCACCAAATTTAAAAGTGCTTAGAAATGTGTGAAACCAAACTTGAGACCAAAAAATCTAGGTGGGACTCATTCACCCAAGATGGTGAATGAGTCCCAAATCACTAAATCTAGGCCATTGAATCCTAAAACACCTGAATTATGATTGGGTAATGATTTGTGTTGGGATTAACCTCAAAAAGATGCATCAAATGGGGCTTGTGGATACAAAATAGGGACAATTAAAGCACAAGAAAGCCCACTTATTAATGACAACCCTAGAAAATTATGAAAGTATGTTACAACACTTTACAACACTCAAAACAACGCACCAATAAGCTCATTTAGTTGAAAAGGTCCCAAGACCTAATGTGAATATGTTAGAAATATTACAACACTAAATCAAGGCCAATTTAGGGGGACCTTTTTTCTATTATTAGAGAAATATATTGTCTCAAATAATGTACACAATTGTTTCAAGAAATAAAAAAGAAAACATTGAAGCCATATAGTAATAAGTTATTTTCACTTTAAAAATTATAAAAATATGTTGCTATACTTTTAAAATGGATTCTAACAAAAATGAGTCTTTGATCTAGAGGAAAGAGGCAAGAGGAATCTTATCCAACCAACTCAAACGCTTCTATTTTTGTTTAATTAAATATGAATTAATCTAATTTTACTACTCACCTATGACCCTTTGCACCATTTAAAAAAATATAACCCCTCTAATTTCTTACATATTCATCCAAATCTATTTCTATGAGTAAATGTTAGTTCTTTTCTACACTAAAAAAACTTAATCTGATGTGGAAATATTAATATTGCAAATTCGGTATTTTTAATTTAAAAATTGTTTCTTGATTTGATAGATCCATTTTTTTATATCAAAAAAGTACTACAAAGTGGTTTGTATTTTCCTTTGGACTATTGTAATAATTGATTTTATCTTATCTTGTTGAGGAGGAAATATATGTTGTCTTTATTGAATAATTTTTACAATGTTTTTGAATTTACATTGTATTCACATTGTATTCTTTCATTTATTCAAATTGGAAAGAAGTAGTAGATCATCAAATACTTATAGCTCAAGTAATACTTGATCAATAATATTGATTAGTTTTTAGTATAGTGATTCCTCATTAGAATGTCTTCCTAGATTAATTATTTATTGTTGTAAATAAGAATTATAATACATTAAAGGATTATTGCTGCATAACAATGATGCTTTTACCTAGATCAATTCATAGAAATTGAACTATGGTAAAATATAGAAATCATTTAAAATTCTCTATTTATGAAAAAAACTTTAGAAATTTAAGTTTATAAATGAGAATGATAATTAAATTAAACTCTCAAATTATTGATAATTAAGGTGAATACATTGGATTCCTCTAAATACAAGGATATAATTTGAACATATCACATGAATCATCAATTTAAATTTCAATCAAGATGATGAATCATTTGAATCATGTTCAATTAGAATGACTAATATCAATCACATGAATAGGAATAAAAAGTTAGATGCTCTTCCAACTCATTTTGAGTAACTAAATTTATATTATTAATTGATACTCTTAAAATCAAATATCATTAGATTACATCTAAACTATAATGTGATATAAAGAAATTTATTAATATATTAAAATGCATATTTAAAATAAATAGTGTAGATATCTTAATACATCTCTCTTAAAAAAATCAATAAATGTCAATTATTTTATTTGCATAATTATTGTATTTTACTTTAAAACTATTTAAAAAATAATATAAATATCTTTTAAGTAAATGTATCCAATAAATGCCAAGGAAAATAAATATTAGATTTGAGTTATTTTATTTACTTGAATTATTTTATTTATTAATAGTTTTGATTAAGGTAAATGTGAGAAGGGCATGCACCCGTAACAAAGCAGTGATAGAGGCAGAAGAGAAGAGTCTCATAAAAAGTGAGACTACAAAAAAAGGACAAAATACAACAAAATAAACTAAGAATGAACAAAAATGCTTTTGATTCAAGCAAAGAACTCAAAAAAGGTTTTGGAAAGACCCAAAACCAACAAAGGACCATAAAAGTGGTTTGAGCCCAAATATCAATAGATCACTCAAAAGAGGGGTTGGATACGAAAACCAACCATTTAAGGGAGTATCATACAAAGGGATTCCAATCTTATCATCAAGCTTACAGTTAACCTTGCAATAATCACCATCATTAGCCAAGTGACCACACTAAATAGGAACCATATCCTTCCACTTATTAATAGAGGATCATTCGAACAATGAATGCACAATGGAATGCACCTTATCATGGACAACAAGTCACAATGGGGAGAAGGGACCAACACTGTGGAGGTGGCATTGCGGTGAAAGCTCATAGTGCAAAATATGATTTCAAACACCAAGCCTAGAGCACAAATTAACATTGTTATGCAACATTTGAGCAAACTCAACTCAATCACTAAATTTAACATACTGGAAACTTGTTCTATTTCTCCTAACATCATTAATGGTGATTAGTTGACCAAAAAAATTAGCTATACCCTGAATAATACTTTAATCCCAAAATTCTCTCAATTTTTATTTATAGTAACTTGTATAGATAAGAACTGTATAAGAGTGAATTTGCACCCCATGTGCAAATCCCATTTTTTCTTTTAATCCACCTTAGAAAACCAAGTTTGAAGGCTTAATTCCACCTAATCCCGCTACTTGCATCCCACTTGGTGCTTGTTTTGATCATCGATGGAGGCGTTTCTGTCAAGGATGCCCGCGTGGCACTTAGATGTTTGCACGACGCGTTTACATCGCTAAAAGATTCCTCCATCTGGAGCCTACAGATGCATTACACTTCCCATTGGGGGTCAATTTGTAATGGCCTCCTCGGCTGACGGACCCGAATATGGCCGTTTTCTTCACTCCCCTTCAAATTCACTCCTTCTATATGCATTGGGACCTTCTAAGAACTTCTTCACTTCATTCACTAGCTTCACAATCTCTCCACAAGCTCTAAGTAGCTTCTTCACCATCTCTTCAATCTCCAAACACTTTACACTTCATAACAGCAACATCAACACTCCACCACTTCAGTAGAGCAAGTGTGGAACAAAATGCCATTGCAGCAGAGGCTTGAGTTCCTCTCATTATCTCCCCCATTAGCCTTGAGCACTCTTGGTGGAGGTGGTAAGCTTTCACTCCTCTCCTCTATTATTTGGTTGAGTAGAATAACATTGTTTTGTAGTGCTTTAAGTGATCCTTCACTTCTACTTTTCTCTCTATCTATCTGGTTGTTCATGGAGGTGGGAACACCAAAATGGGGTCTGACTAAGGCAGGCCCTTATACAGCCTCAACAAATTCTTTCTCCCTCTTGTGTGTAGGTGTTGAAGAAACTCACAAGTTAGAAGCTTCATCACCTATGCAGTTGTAAGGGTATTTTTAGGATCATCATGGAAAAAATAGGCCCTTAAGTGGCGAAAAATTTAGAAAAATTAGAGTTAGGCCCAACTTGATGTAAAAATTTGAATAAGTTATCTATATTATTTCAAAAATATGTAAGAATAGAATATGTAGAAAATTGAATGTAGTTTTTAAACTACTAGGTTTATTTTTATTTTTAATCTATTTGGTGAAAATTTGACATTTCAATGCAATAGCACTTAAATTTCAAGGAAAAAATAAGATGTAGGTGTTGTCTAACCACCCTTAGAACCACAATAAAATGATAATATTTTTTTTATAAAATTTTAGATATAAGTAGAGGACTCATGTCCCTATGTGATGAATATTTTTTTGTAATGTTTTTCAATGTAAATAATTAATTATGAATTGTTTATTACAAATTTTAAAAAATATAAAAACTCATAGGTCTGACCACCTTAACTTGGTCAAAACTTCATGAAATTCAATTTTTTTTTTTTTTAATCCTATAGTATGCGAAGCATAGAATGTGGCACATGTTTCAGATTCAAAAAATATGATATTGTTTGAAAGCTATAGATCTTTTTCAATCATCCTATCAGTCAAAACTTTAGTCATATTTCAAATAGAAAATGAATAATAATTATTTATTAAATTCAAAGTAAAGCATAATTTATATTGGTGGAAACTTGAGAATATCCTTTAAAAACCCTTTTCGTTTCATCAATTTTGGGTTAAAAAAAGTCGTTAGCCACATACCCTACACATACCCATCATATCGCCACTTTTTGGCCCATCATGATCCTACACATACCCGTAAGTATTTCCTTTCTTCTCCTTATCTTTGTCATCTCTACTTCTTTATTTCAATTCTATCACTTTCTATTATTTCCCTATATTCTATAAGTTCTTAGCAATTAGATAGAAGCATTCACTTTGCTTTTTTCTGAGAAATTCTCATTGTCTAGCCCGTACGAGATGCCAACGTGTCTCAGGGATGCCAACGTATTTTGTGCTGACGTCCTTTGGATGAGAGCTTGATAGTTTATCTAGAAAATATTTGTGACTTGCTCTTTTCGATTCTAAAAATTTTGTTGTTCTTCCTGAGGTAGATTAGGGAAGTGTGCCTCGTGAGGCTCTCTAAATGAAGAGAACTTGTGAGTAGTGAATCCCCCTCTTCTATATTTTGGTGAACCCAACTTGAAGAACAATGTTCTTCAAAAAACTAGGAATTTATTTACCCCTACTTGGGAGGGTCATAACTTTTGACTCGGTACTCGATATTCATAACCATTTGCACCCTTAGAAAGGTATCCTAGAGAACTTGTTTAGTCCTTAAAATACGAGTGCCTTTGGTAGTCAAATTTTAGGGCCCGGTGCAATTTTCGACCTCAAATTATGCTCTGAAGATATCTGAAAATGCAAATTACTAGAACATAGAAAATATTGTAATGAATTTAATATCTTCTTTTGTTAGTTCAATTTCTAATTTTGTTCAAAATTTTAATGATATTCCCTTTCATGCATGTGATGGTGACTTGGCTTTACCAATGTCACTTGGTATCTTTGATTCTTCTCATGAAGGTCCTCTTGCTTCAGAGGATATTTTGTTGCAAGAAGATAAAATCATTGATACCTTTCTTAATGTTACTCTACCTTCTATTCATTCTAATTCTCTCTCTTTTGGAGATTATGCATTCATGAATGATGAATCTACTCTTCATTCCAATGCACTCTTTTCTAGAGATGATGCATTCATGAATGATGAATCTCATCTTTGTTCTGATGTACTCTCCTCTAGGGATGGTGCATTACCAAATGATGAACCTCCTTCCACATCTGATTCTCCCTGGATCAATGTTGAGAATGTTTCTTCAAATAATTATTCCACATTTGATCTTGTTTGGATTGATGTTGAGAATATGCCTTTAGATAATCATTATACTAGTTATGATGATTCTGTAAATGTAATCTATGTCTCTGCTACCCCTCAAGGCCTAAGAGACTAGTTATTTACGTGACTCCAGCTAGTCCTTCTTCTAAAATTATTTGTTTTATTGATGGTGTTCCATTTGATGGTGGTTCTCTTGATCCTTGTAAGGCTCCTTGTTATAGAGTGATAGCCTATACTTATGAGAATAGAATGAATAAACAACCAAGTCTACCTTTAGCACCTAAATCTATGACTAAAGCACCTAGTGATTACCATCTTGTTGAGGAACCTCAGGTTACTCTGAATAAGATCTCACTATGGGACTTGCTTTAGTCTACTCCAGTTTATCAAGGTATGCTTTAGGAAGCCTTGCAAAAGATCCACTTCCCTTCTTCCACTAGGCTGATGGATGTTGATGCATTGATAGCATATATTCGTGTGAATTTTCTTAATATCACATTCTATCTGCAAGAGCTCCCACCTCTGGAAGTACAGAAGCAAGCAAATCCTCTAATGATTATAGTCAATATTAATAAAATTGGTATTAGAGGTACTCTCATTGACATTGGCTTGGTGCTCAATGTGTGTAGTATTGAACTATTTCCTAATATTAATATTGACTCATCTTCTATTAATACTTCTTCTATTGTTATTCATGGGTTTGTGAGTTCAATAATGTTGTGCAACAAGCTCTAGGTACGATAGTATTACCTTTGCAGCTTGGACCCATTACTGTTCCTACCCTTGTATATGTTATGTTAGAAAATCTACTGTATAACCTCCTTCTTGGTAGACCATGGATTCATGCTATGGGTGCAATCTTGTCTACCTTACATAAATCTATTAAGTTCATCGCTAACAATAAAGTAATCATAGTGAAGACTGCCCCTAAGGCTATGCACTTATGTAAGATGGCAGTTGTTGGTCAAGCTTCAGTTGTGCCTACTCTTATTCCTTCAATGTCTTCCAATGTACCGATGTTTACTCCAGTAGTATGCACTATAAAGGATACTCTTGAGATAGGTGTCCCTAAGGAAGATCCTTTTGAAGCAAGGAGTCCTAAGTGTGCTCCTTCTACCTCCTCTCAAAAGAATGCATGTCTTGGTGATGATTGGGGTTCCTAAGGCTTTACAAATTCCTTTGTTCAAGACTATAAAGTCAACTTGATCCACTTAGACCTTCCAATGACATCATCCACACCTGTTATCGAAGGTTGTTACTCTTCTATATTACAAGATAAGGAGAATGCAAATTGTAATGCTCTTAGTGTTGATCCTCCTTCCGAGGAAAAGGATTATGCTTCAGATAAAGAGGATAGTCTTGGAAGTCCTGTTAAAAAAGATTAAGATGATCCCATAGAGGAGTATGATCCCTATTGTTGGAATAAATCTCTCTATGGAGATCATCTTCTTTTGTCTTCTATCTTTGTATCTTCTTCTTATGAGCAGTCAAACCTTTCTCCACAAGAGAAAGGGTTGCTTCCTACTCCCCATCCTTTATCTAAGCAAGAGTGTATTTTGTTGTGCCTTCTAAAATCCCACTTAATCACTTTTCCTTCTCCTACACATAATAAAATTCATAAACATGATGAAGGAGAACATAGTTTTTGTGCATACCATCCAGTGCTTAGTCATTCCACTAGTGAATGTAAGGCCTTGAAGGACAAAATACAATAAATTTTTGATTTAGGTGCCATCAAAATCCTGTTTGATTGATGCGCCTGCCTTTTCTTTGCTTGACAAGTGATATCAAGGTTTACCTCTATCCCGTTCTAAGTATCTTGCATGGTTCTCCTCCCTTATATACTAGGGGCAGGGATAACTTGTTGTAGAAAATGTATGTCCTTCTTAAGGACCCCCCCTCTCCCTCTCTATATCTTTCAAATGAAGCATCACTTGAGTGGACCCTCTTCCTTTTGAAGGGTTCCTAAGGGACCCCCTTTGAAAGTCTTTATCTGAAATGGATTCTTTCATGTCTAGCTTGGGGGAAACTTGACTAGACCTTGCTTCTCGAATAGCACACCCCTTGAGTCGACCTCTCTTCTTTTGAAGGGTTTTTGAGGGACCCCTTTGAAAGTCTTCCAACTTGAGGATGGTCTGCGTGACTATCTGCTTACTTACTCTACAAGACCGAGAACCTGTAGAGCTCCTTTACATTCTTCTTTGGTGATATGAGTTTTCCTCCTTGAGCGGGGATTTCTTTTATCACCTATCTTTGGAGATACGGATTTTCCTCCTTGAGTGGGGATTACTTTTATCACCTATCTTTGGTGATATGGGTTTTCTTCCTTGACTAAGGATTTCTTTTATCACTTTTACTTGGTGATATGGGTTTTCCTCCTCGAGCGGGGATTGCTTTTATCACTTTTACTCAGTGATACGAGTTTTCCTCCTCGAGCAGGGATTGCTTTTATCACTTTTTCTTGGTGATATGGGTTCTCCTCCTCTAGCAGGGATTGATTTATCACTTTTACTCTGTGATACGGGTTCTCCTCCTGATGTGGGGATTGCTTTTATCACTTTTACTCTATGATATAGGTTCTCCTCCTCAAGTAGGGATTGCTTTTATCACTTTTACTCTGTGATACATGTTCTCCTCCTCAAGCAGGGTTTTCTTTTATCACTCCAATTTTGTGGTTCATGTTCTACTCCTAAGTAGGTTTTTCTTTCACCATGCACTCTATTAATTTATATCTTATTGCATATACCAGATCGAATATTAACATCTTCTTCATCCTAAGTATATGCTCTTTCTTCAGCTTCATAACTCTATAGAACTATGAAGTCCTCTTTTGATCTTGCACTCTTAGGCTCGCCAAATCAAAATCTGCATCCTCGAAGGTTCAAGTATACATTTCTAACCCTACTACTTCTCTGAACTACTTTACCGAAGCACTCATCAGTACTTGTACTCACTAAAGTGGGGGCAAAATGTATAAGAGTGAATTTGCACCCCATATGAAAATCCCCCTTTTTCCTTTAATCCACCTTAGAAAACTAAGTTCAGAGGCTTAATTCCACCTAAGCTCACTGCTTGCATCCCACTTGGCATCTATTTTGATCGTCGGTGGAGGAATTTCTATGGGGGATTCTTGCATGGTGCACAAACATCCATGTAGTGCACTTATGTCCCTAGAAGATTCCCACATCTAGAGACTATAGAGGCAATACACTTCCCATTTGGGGTCAATTTTTAATTCCCTCCTTGGATAATCAACCTGAGTATGGCTATTTTCTTCATCTCCCCTTCAAATTCACTCCTTCAATATGAATTGGGACCTTCTAAGGAATTCTTCATTTCATTCACTAGCTTTACAGTCTCTCCACAAGCTCTAAGCAACTTCTCCACCATCTCTTCAATCTCCAAACACTTTACACTTCACAACAAAAACATCAGCACTCCACCACTTTAGTAGAGCAAGTGTGGAACAAAACGCCATTGCAGTAGAGGCTTGAGTTCCTCTCATTTTCTCCCTCTTTAGCCTTGAGATCTCTTGGTGGAGGTGGTAAGCTTTCAATCCTCTCCTCTATTACTTGGTTGAGTAGCATAACATTGTTTTGTAGTGCTTTTAGTGCTCCTTACTTCATTTCTATTTTTCTCTCTATATATTTGGCTGTCCATGGAGGTGGGAACACCAAAATGGGGTTTGATTAAGGTAGGCCCCTATACAGCCCCAACAATTTCTCTCCCTCTTATGTGTAGGTGTTGAAGACACCCACAAACTAGAAGCTTCATCACCTGTGTGGTTGTAAGTATTTCCTTTCTTCTCCTTATGTTTGTCATCTCTAATTCTTTATTTTAGTTCTATCACTTTCTATTATTTCCCTATATTCTGTAAGTTCTTAGCAATTGGATAGAAGCATTCACTTTGCTATTTTATAAGAAATTCTCATTACTTGGCCCGTATGCGATGCTACTGTGCTATGTTATCATCTATATTTTACGCTAATGTCCTTTGGTCGAGAGATTGATAGTTTGTCCAGAAAATCTCTGTGACCTATTCTTTGAGATTCTAAAACTTTCATTGTTGTTCCTAGGGTAGATTAGGCCAATTCACCCCATGAGGCTCTCTTAATGAAGAGAACTCGTGAGTAGCGAATCCCCCTCTTCTACAAGAACATATAGAATAAACCTTAATTTTTATTTATGTATTTTGTTTCTTATATTCAAATCTTTGTCGAGGCATCTATTCAAACCAATGTGACATAGAGAGAAAGTGAATATTTTTATTTAATTATGAGCAAGTCCTATTCCATTTTCAAACCACATTTCTTACGTGTTTATCTCATTTCTCTTTTTCATTTCTCCGCATATATCTGCTTGACTTTCATGCTGCTTATTTTTTCAATGAAATGTTAATAAATCTTAATCCTCCATGTGCGCTTACATGTGCACTTTTTTTTTTCTTGGACCATATAGGCATTTTTCACTAGGCATCCTCTTTTATATTATACATTTTCTTTCTTTTCCTTTTCTTGTTTTAGAAATTGTTATGTAGGGATCAACCTTATTTTCTACTTTTTAATTTTTTTTTCTTATGTAGCAGATAAATGCATGAAATTTATGGATTTATGAATTAGTTTCTATTGTTAAGGATGATGGGTACAAAAAATATTGAATTTTTAGGAAATCTCTTTTAAATTATATAATTTTCATTTTGGATATGGGATTTAGATTGATCATAAATTGAAATTTATATCTTTTATAAATATAGATTTGGAGTATATGATTGATCATGTCTTTAGTGTGTTTCTCACCTTTCTTATATGACTTTGTTTTTTCTTTAGTAATAGATATATCATCCATGGTCATCATTTGTCATACACAATCAAATAAACCATAAAAGATAAGTACAATGATAAAGGAAATGAAAAGATTATTGCATAATGCCACAAAGTTTGGATTGGAAATCACATACTTTTAAAATCATTTTTTTATATTCATGGTGTATTCTCTATAATCACAAAGGTTTTTTTGAGTCAAAATTTGTAATCTCATTTTAGTTATCAACTATAATTAGATTTAAACTAGGAGGAGAAAATAGGGCACACACTTGGGTTCAAAAGAACATTGCAAAGAGGCTCCAATGTTTTTTATGAAACACTAGGTGTGTTGCATTGGAAACAACAATACAACTATTTCCAACCTCAAAATTTACCTCTTGTTTACCATTTTTTTCACTTGGGATGGTAAAATTTAGATTGATTGCAACATTGAAACTCAATTTATTATTTGATAATCATATTGCACTTGAATAATTGTAGCCTAACTTAGAGTTTTTATATCATCATAGAAAGATTTTACTAGAGAATGCCAAGATAAGAGAGCTTGAAATGATAACCTTCCATAAGTGAAACAATGAATAGAATAGTATGTTTATCAATATATGAAGAGTATAAATACAATGATCAAGTCTTGCATACATAGGCAAGGATGAGGAGGTAGGAATGTAGGATTGAACTATTGACTAATGCTCCAAAGATGGGACACTTGTGAGCTCACTTGAAAAGTGGGTGAGAAAGTGGAAAGTGTGCATGCAATAGGTGTATAAATTTATGAGGACATGTCTCAATGCTATGAAGTGAGACAAAATAAAAAGAAAAATAGGAAAACAAAAGCTATGAGCGTGTAAAGGTCAATCCTAGAAAGGTGATTAGCTAAATAGATAAATATGACCATATTTATACTAATAAACCCCTTTATGTTCACTTTAGGGATTAATATATGCACTAATGATGAGTCCCACCTACTAGTGCATATTAGGTACACATGTATAAATTTATCATAAAGTGGAGTAAAGGAGAAAAACCTAGTGAAAAATAAATGACCTCTCTAAAAAAGAAATGATTCAAATACAAGAAAATGTACAAGTGACAAATATAATTGATAGATAGAAGACTCATGAAGAACCCACAAGGAATAATTCAATCACAAAGTACAATAGATGACACCCCAGAGTAGAGAAAAGAGAGAAGTTCTATGTGACCCCCCCCCAAAAAAGTGAAGTTATGAAGTCCATTTACGAAATTGCCTCCTACCAAAATTGATAGTAGAAGAAAATCCATGCAATATCCCCTCAAAATGATAATTGTAGTTCTTGTACATTCTCAACACTATATGCTAATGATGATCTTGAACCGTAGATTTTTGGATCTCTAGGACTTCACTAACTCATCTAGGGTTTTTCACCTAAAAGGAGAGAGGTAGGGCCAAAAATGCTAACTAGTTCATTCAAATTATGTTATGTGTAATGTTGTATAAGCTAAATGAAGTAAAATAAATTCAGTTGAGTGATCTATATGAGTGAATTTGAATGTAAAGCTAAGATTTAAACTATGTTTGAAAACACGTTGTGATATGCAAATAATGACCTAAATGAAGAAATGATGCAGGACAAAAAGAAATAGGCAGAAATAGAGTGCACCTAGGAAATGTTTGATGAATCTGGAATGTTGTGGATGTTGATTGAAATCACTAAATTTTCACAGTGGGACTCATTCGCCCATGGTGGTGAATTAGTCCTACTGGTGAAAAAGTGTCAGAAACACATTTCTATCTATTGGGATCTAGAATCTGACAAAATTTAGATTTTCAGTCCTAAGGTGGGACTCATTCACCACTAGTGGCAAATCAATCCTCTCCCAAATTTTTGAAAAATTAGGAGACAACTCTACAACAACAGATTTGGAAATCTCTAGTTGTCGGGCTGATGAAGTCAATTCTGCAGGAAACGGGAAGAAAACCTTCTCCAAGCTTGAAATATGAATGAGTTGACTTGAAGCACCTAGTTGAATTGTTTACTAATCTTCAACACCAAAAATCTTGTTAAATCTGCATACCTAGGTCTACAAACACACATGCAATAGGGAAAAAATGGTTGAGGGTTAGCAAATAGGGGTTTGACCAAGGTTTTCTTTGGTTAAACCCCACTTTTGGTAAGAAAACCCTGAATAAAACAATGAAATGGAAGAGAATGATAAACTAATAACATACAATTTCTATCAACTTACCAAACCCTCGATAATGAAAATCTGAAGTAATGTCAATGGATGCTCCAAATTGTTTGAATATTGCTTGAATTGATGTTGTAGAATGCTTGAATGCTTGAATACGGTGTTTGAATGTTGGAGAATTGTAGGGTGATGTAAAATTAGGTGAAAATCACATATTTATACACACTTTTGCCTTATTTAACCATTCATACCTCATCACAGGATGCCATCAAGTGTTTTTGAATATAAACCTTAAAGAAAATTTTAAACATTTTGAATTTAGAGCCAAGGGGGACTCATTCGCCACCCATGACGAATGGGTCCCACCTAGGACTTGAAAATATGTGTCAGTAAATATGTTGTATTTAATGTTTTTTTCAAGTTAATATTCAAAAATACACTTAATTAAAGCATATGAGGGCATAAAGGGGTCAAATAGAGCATAAGAAAGGGATAAATAGTGACAATGTGCCTAGAAAAGCATGAAATCTTGTTACAAGACTTTACAACACTTCAAAAGAGGACTTGTTTAGTGACGAAAAGGTGATTTTTAGGTGAATTGCAATGAATAGAGTCTAGAAGAATGTAGAAATGTCTTACAACACTTCACAAAACCTTCACAAGATGTCATTATTTGAATTTTAGTACCTAAATATGCATGTTGAAGCCATGTCACAACATGAAACCAGAGAAAAATATATCAAATACCATGAAGCAAGACCTAAAATGCCATGAGAATGACAAGAGGCCATTTTTCTATGACACACCCACTTTAGTGAGAGGATGAACTTGCTTCAAACTCACACTAAAGTAGCGATGAACATCGAGAGGAGGATTCAAATGCACTTACATTAGCAAGATGGAATAACAATGATCAAGAGAGATGATCAAGCCCCTAGGATGAAGATCCCATGGAAAACTAAGCACAAAAGAACACACAAGTGTTGAGATGAAAGAATTGAATGAAGTTTTGATTGTTTATCTAACTAGTTGTGGATTAGATCTAGGCCAATTGTTTGAAAAAGAGAATGTGTACTCACTCTGGGGCCATGAAATGCCTGGCTATCTATGAGGTGAGAAGACCCAAATGTACTCACTCAGGGGCCACATGAATTTTGGCTATCTTTGGGGTGAGAAAGCCCAAGAAAGGTAAGATACATACGCTAGTTGGTATGCACTCACAAACAAAAAGGTGGCTATGGGGAAAAGTCATGCCGCTAGGTGGGCTTCACACTCAACCATACTAAAGTTACACCTACTGATAACTTTAACAAGGTGCCACAAAGAAAATTTCATGAACAAAAAGAAAGGTACCACATGCATGCAAGTTGTGTTATGCAATGTGGAAAAAGATGCAAAAATGTAAAATGAAGAAATCTAAAGTGTAAAAATATAAAAAATTTAACTGTAAAGTGTTTGAAGGAGTCTTGTTATGCAAGGTCAGTCACTTAGGGAACATTGGGTCTAATGTCTCCAAGAGAGGACCAATCAAAGAATAGTATATTCACAACTTAGGGGATGCAATGCGTCAGATTAGGTCACCAAGAGGAATGTAATATGCTAAGATAGATCACACTTATGAAGGACATTACACCCAATGTCATCCACAAAGTGACAAAAATGTCATATAAATGACAAGGCTACACTAGGAACCAAGAATGCACATGAATTATGCCAATGTATTCCCCCCACTTTAAAGGAATTGCTACACATTGTTCTGTGAGAAATTACTTTAAAGTAGAGAAGAAAAGAAAAAAAGAAAAAAAAGAAAACAAGACATGAGAGCCAACTTGGAAAGCCCTATGCCAAGTCATATGTTTCAAAGTTAGGATGTGTCATGTCAAGGAAAAGGAAAAGAAAAGAAAAGGGAGTTTCCCCCAGAAAAGAAAGCACACCAAACACATAAGGGATCTATGGATTTTGGGTTAGTATGTTCATTGCTGCAATGTGTTTATGAAAGAGCTTGAAACTGCCGTCATTCCCAAAATCACATAGAAATGGAAGAATGACACAAAGAGAGTGAAAAGAAAGGAAAAATAAAGTTCATTTTGGGTCAATATGGAAGAGACACTGAGGTCTCAATGCTTTGTATCATCTTGAAAAGGAAAACACAAGCAAAACGAAAGAAAAAAAAGGTGAAATAAAATGAAAAATCTTTTAGTTTAAAATGAAGGAGACATTTTGGTCTCAATTCCTTGCATCATCCCTAAAAAGAAAACACAAGAAAATACAAAGTAAAAAGAAAAAGGACCGATTGGGTCAACATGGAAGAGACATAGGGTGTCTCTATGATTTACGTCATCCCTAAAAGGAGAAACTCAAAAAAAAGTGAAAAAGACAAGGACCTTTTGGGTCAACATGGAAGTGACATAGGGCATCTCTATGCTTTGCATCATCCCCAAAAGGAAAACATAAAACAAAAGTGAAAATCAATGCATGATGAATAGAAGAATAGAGATACGAATAGAACTGTACAAAGAGAGGGAAAATAAAACACATGATATAGGGCAACATGATACACACATGAAAGGAAAACAAAAAGGAACAAGTAATGCAAGTGAAAGTCAACCATTAACTAAGTTATTGGTTTCTCAATCTTAAATTGTTAAGCAGAAAAGGAATAACATAGTTAAGAGATAAAGGAAAATGTGTTACAAGGACAAGGCTAACAACTTCTTGCCCACCACAAAGTGTAAAGGAAAGAATGAGCTAAGATAAGTGATGGGAAAGGATCATGCAATAGTAATAATAAATAATTCTACAACTATGGCATGATGAATGGCTTTAATTGTTTAAGGTATGACAGGGAAACAATCGGTATCAATGAAGTGATACTTATCCAGTATGTCCTTCAATGCCCGACATTCTTCAGTTTGATGTCCAAGAATATGATGATATTTTCAAAATGGTATGTTAGAGTCTTTTGGAAAAATAAACAACCTATTCATAGGTGGAAAAAGTATAAGACCTTTATTTAAAAGCAATTGAAGTCTCCTTTCACATTCAGGTGGAGGATGTGTAGGAAACTTGAGCTTCTTTAATTTGTATGGTCTTTTTTTTTTGCTAGATTCTCCTTGTTCATGAATAGAAGGAGGAAGGGGACCCATGAGGATCCTAAAATCCTTGTCATTAGAAGGAGAAAATGGTTTTTCACATGGAAGAAGAATGTTTAAGTTAGGAAGAGCATCCAATATCATTGTACTATCATCCCAAAGTCTCCTGGGTTCAATAGGATGTCTATCAAGATGAGTAGACTCTTGGTATCCTAATCTTGTTGTGTGTGCATCGGTTGACTATTGCTCAAGAGGTTGATGGATGTCATGTTCATGTTTTGTGGCACAACCTTGTTTACTTAAGATAGTGAAGCCTTTAACATATGTTTCTTCAAGGTTTATAGGACTGTTTGTGACTTTGTAATCATAAAAGGGTTGTGAGTGAGTTGGTTTAGAGGAACTAGGTCCACTTGAGGGAGGACCCTTAGGTCCTTCGTTGATTTCATGATGTAAATATGAAAAGTGATCAGGAGATGCAATAGTAGGTAAATCTTGTGACTTCATGGATGGATAAAAGGATGCATTGGATTCTAGATTGCAAGGCAATCATTGTAGACCTTGTTCATGCTAGCATCATCTTCTCCAATGATGTCTACATCACGAGGATGAAAATCATGAGGATTTGAAGGAGCATATGTGGGTTCAAGGTCATTAGGGTCACAACCAAAAGTACAATTGGACATGTCTACTAATGATTTTAATGAATTCCAAAATTTATTGAAAGAAAATGCCATGATGCAAATAAACTAAGGTGCAATAAATGATGAAAATAGAAAATATGTAAATGAAAATAGAATGCAAGAATAGGAATGTGTAATATAGAAAATTATGAAAAATATATTAGAAATGTTGTTTAAAATGTGCAGAGGGACTGATTCACCCAAGGTGGCGAATGAGTCCTAGTATGATATACTTTTATGTTTTTCAGAAATTTGAAGATGAATATAATGCTCTATAGAATGAAATAAAAGATGCAGAATGCATATTTTCATTATTTTTCAATGAGATGTAATGTAAAAATGAAATCTAAATGAAGCTTTTACTAATGCAATATGAAAAGACTTAGAATGCAAAAACAAAACAATATCCTAGTTGAATGTTGAGGCAAAAGTAATCTAGGATGCAATATGAAAATGAAATTAGAAATGCAAAGTGTTCAAAATTCAGGTTCACCAAAATTAAACGTAGATTTTTGGATCTCTAGGACTTCTCTAACTCTTCTAGGGTTTTTCACCTAAAAGGAAAGAGGTAGGGCCAAAAATGCTAACTAGTTCATTCAAATTATGTTATGTTTGATGTTTTCTAAGTTGAATGAAGTAAACTAAATGCAATTGAGTGATCTATATGAGTGAATTTGAATGCAAAGCTAAGATTTAAACTATGTTTCAAAACAAACTATGATATGCAAACAATGAACTAAATGAAGAAATGATGCAAAACATCTAAAGAAATAGGCAGAAACAGAGTGCACCTGGGAAATGTTTGATGAATCTAGAATGTTGTGGATGCTGATTGAAATCACTAAATTTTCACAATGGGACTCATATACCCAGGGTGGAAAATTAGTCCTCCTACTAGTGAAAAAGTGTTAGAAATTGGTTTTTGTTTGCTGGGATCTAGAATTTGACAAAATTCATATTTTCAGTCCTAAGGTGGGACTCATTCACCATTGGTGGAAAATCATTCTTTCCTCAAATTTTTATAAAATTAGGACACAACTCTACAACACCAAATCTGGAAATCTCTGATTGTCGGGTTGCCAAAGTCAATTCTATAGGAAACGGGCAAAAAACCTTCTCCAAGCTTGAAATATGAATGAGTTGACTTGAAGCACCTAGTTGACTTGTTTACCAATATTCAACACCAAAAATCTTGTTAAATCTACATACCTAGGTTTGCAAACACACATGCAATAGGGTAAAAATGGTTGAGGGTTAGCAAATAGGGGTTTGCCTTGGTCAAACCCCACTTTTGGTAATCAAAACCTTAATTAAACAATGAAATGGAAGAGAATTATAAACTAATAACATACAATTTCTATAACCTTACCAAACCCTTGATAATGAAAATCTGAAGTAATGTCAATTGATTCTCCAAAGTGCTTGAATATTGCTTGAATTGATGTTGTAGAATGCTTGAATGCTTGAATATGATGTATGAATGTTGGAGAATTTTAGGGGGATGTAAAATGCGGTGAAAATAACATATTTATACACACTTGTGCCTTAGTTAACCGTTGATACCTCATCAGAGGCTAACATTAAGTGTTTTTGAATAAAAATCTGAAAGGAAATTTTTAAATTTTTGAATTTGGTGCCAAGGGGGATTCATTCGCTATCCATGGAAAATGGGTCCCACCTAGGACCTAAAAATATGTGTTGGGAAATATGTTGTATTTAATGTTGTTTTTCAGGTTAACATTCTTAATTAAAGCATATGAGGGCATAAAGGGGTCAAATAAAGCATAAGAAAGGGATAAATAGTGACAATGTACCTAGAAAAGCGTGAAATCTTGTTACAAGACTATACAACACTTCAAAATAGGACTTTTTTAGTGATGAAAAGGTGACTTTTAGGTGAATTGTAATGAATAGAGTCTAGAAGAATGTAGAAATTTCTTACAACACTTCACAACACTTTCACAAGACGATATTTGAATTTTAGTACCTAAATATGCATGTTCAAGCCATGTCACAACATGAAATAGAGCAAAATATATCAAATTCCATGAAGCAAGACCTAAAAGGCCATGAAAAGGACAAGGAGCCATTTTTCTACAACATAGATACATCAAATAATTTCTCCCATTGGGAGGAAACAACACCACAAATATGTGTAATATGATTTCTCATTTTAGAGTGGAATATGCAGTAAGATGAGTGTCTATCAATGATGTGCATGATCCAAAGACTGAAATGATACCAATAATTATTTTGAATGATGCTCAAAGATCTTCAAGCCAATGCTGGTGTGTGATAGATGTTGATAAGATGGATTAGGTACCATATATTATATAGGAATAAGAACTATGGATGCATGGTGATATATAGGTCAATGTGAATATGGTACTACTAAAAATGATGATAACTAAGTTAGATAAGCTATCTCATGAATGTCTACACAATATTTCATGATAGAACTTGATGTAGGTAAGGTAGGATTAATAACCAAATATAACAATGATGATGCAACTTCATCAAATATAACATCAAATAGAAGAAAAATTTCCTCAATCGTTTCATCTGAACGTGCAAGGTTAGATTATACAAAAAAATATTTGATGTATGGTAGATATGCATCCCAATGTGGTTGATTTGGAGTGATGAAAAAATTTTGTTGATGCAAAGAATTTGTAGAACTCATGGATGATTCAATAATGGATTCAAATGCAGCAATAGGTAATATGGGATATCTCATATCAATGCAAGCCATGTTACTTTATTGTTCATCTCTAAATGATGGTGTCCTACAAGATACCTTAGTGAGATTATTTTTGCATGCTCCAATAGTAAGTCAATACTTTGATGGGAGACATGAGAACAAAATCCATCCACATGTTGATTCCTCCAATAATATTTGTACTTATTTTTCAATTTTCTAGATATTGTCTAATTATAAGGAAAATATCAATGTGAAATGGAAGATTGACCCCCCCAAAATGATTAGTGTTGATTATATCCCTCCTATAACAATGTGCAAGAGAATTTTTATAAGTTGTGAAGATCAGATTCAAAATCAACCATTTATAATGTATGGTAGTTTTTATAAAGTGGGATAATATTAATTTTACATGCATAATCAAATTCCTTATGAAATTCTGATGGAAATTAAAAAACCATTTGCAAAATTTTGATAATTGAGGTGAAAGTAATAATTTTTTCAAAATTTTCTTACAAAAGGAGGAATTGTGTATGAGCCATGTTAGGGTTTTCTTGTGTTACGATCATACTTGGCCCCTCTTGCATCATACTGTGCCATTGGTGTAGGATTTTTCTATTTTCCTATGTGTACGACCACATTTACTATATATTTTTTATTTTAATATGCCTTCAACTGGATCTAACCTAGTAGTTCTTGCTGGTGTTGGTGGTTCGATGACTCTGCTCAATTGCTCCTCCTCCAAAAAAATGACCCTCGAAATTTTTTTTGAAAGTGTTTCATAAGGCAAGTCTTTTGATTGAGTTTCTAGGTTTGTCTTTTCCTTGTGTACCTTTTCTAAGTCATATTGTGTCCTTTCTAGGGAAGGTCATTTGTATTGATCCATATAGGTTTTCTCAGGCACAACCCAATAAATGGGTCTGCATTGAAGTGGACCTTTCATAGGATTTGAAGGACTCCATTGATATTCAAATTGGAGCTCTCTGGCATACCCAAAAGGTCTGTCATTTTAATCTAATGAACACGTGTTATAGATGTCAGTCCACAGACCACAAGATCAAGGAATTTCCTTTGGAAGTACCTCGTACTCCTTCTCTGCTATGGGAGTCTAAAAAGCCCCATCAGGTGAATAATTTTGTTGCCAAACTGGATGAGAAATGAACCATAGTTATGAACTATAAACACAATTCCATTGGCTCTATAATAGTGTCTAAAATCCCTGAGCCAACTAAAGATGTTTCAAACCCTTTGGCAGAGGGGGAAAAGGCCCCAGTAGGGTCTGACAATATTCTGGCATGGCCTAGGCCAAGGGGTACAACTCATCTCGCTACTGTTATGAGAGCACAACCAAATGCATCTCCTCTTGTGGCGGGAGCTCAATTACGATCTCACACTAATTCTATGCCTTTAGAAGAAGGAGAATATGTGTAGGAGAAATGGATATTTTCTTCTTCAAATATTCTATGGAAAATTATTATATGTGTCCAAGGGTTCTCTAACTCTTCTATTTTTTCAACTAAAAGGAGAGAAATGGGCCCAAAATGCTAATGTCTACACTCAAGATTAATATCAAAGGGATGCAATGTATCTAAATGTATTGTAATTATGTAATAAACTGAAAATGAAATGATTTATTGATGCTAAACCTAAGTGAACCATATATTTTGATGTGGTGGAATGCTATGTCTCTTTTGCTCAATTAGGGTCTTTCACCTAAAGGAAAGAGATAGATCCCACACCACAAATCTAGGTGGTTCACTCAATATAAGATATGTATGATGAAATTATGAATAAATGAAATGATCTAAATGCAACTAATTGACAAAATGGATTGATTATTAATGAAAAACAGTAAAATGAAGGTTTTTTGAAAACACATTGTGATATTCAAAAAACACCTCGAAATGAATGCAAATTGCAACAGAAATGGATGAAATTGAAAATGTGCAACTGAGATCTTCATGGAGTCTAGAAATGAATTTTGGAATGTTTTTGATCTTGATTCTTAGGCCTGGTGGGACTCATTCACCATTCTGGGTGAATTAGTCCTAGTTTTGTGAAACTATTTCGGAGCCAATTTCAGACAAATGGGTATCCAAAAATGCAAAAAACCAAAATAAGGCCTAGAAGTGGTACTCATTCACCACCCATGGTGAATGAGTCCACTTTTGAATTTTTGAAGATTTAAAGGTGGAAAAAAGAACCTTCAGTCTACACTTTCTGCTTCTCTAGGTGTTTGATTATGAAATTGTCAGATTCAGGCCTAAAAATGACTTTTTGTTGATGTTTTTCCTTATCCAATGAATAGATGACTTGAAAAAATTTGCAATGCAATCTTCAATAATTTCTAGACCTCCAAGATGCCTAAATCTACAAACACACAATACAGGAAAGAGAAATGTTGGATGTTAGGGCATGGAGGTTTTCCTTGGTCAAACCCCTTTAAGGAAATTAAAAAAAATGATGAAAGGATGTAATGAAGCATGCAACAATGGATTTATTACCTTACCATGATGTTTGATCTTTAATGTCTACAAAAATAGAGAAAGATTCAACCCTTGAATGTCTTTGGAAGCTTTCTTGATGACTTAGAATGTAAAAACCCTAACTTTCTTGACTTGATGGAGAAGATACGTGATGAATGAGTTGTGAATGAGTTGGGAGATTATGAATTAGGGCTTACAAGGTTGTATTTATAGGAAATTATCCTAAGTTACCCATCAATTGGATCCCCAAGGCTAACATGAAAGAATATTAAACTTAATTTCTAGTTTTTCCTACTCAAAACTCAAATTTGACACAAATGGGACTCATTCACCATCTTGGGTGAATCAGTCCCACCTGTTAGGGACTCATTTACCATAGGTGGTGAATTAGTCCTAGTGGGGCCCATTTTCTAACTAGAATGCTAGGAAATAAGGAAATAAGGTTTATATGATGACTTTGTCAGGTATTTCATCATATATTGCCTCAAGATGCACAATATGGGGTAATATGGGCCTATTAATGATGATGTAAAGGTCAATTAGGGCTTGGAACACAAAATTCAATGTTAAAGTGTGATTAAATACACTTTACAACACTAAAATGAGGTCTAGTCAGCCTAGGAAGGCACAAAATGCAATGTGAGTGTGTAAAACATATTACAACACTAGATTAAAGTTAAGTTTATTTTACAAGCCTGCTAGATTGATGTGAAAATGCAATTAAATATGTTTTATAATGTTAAATTAAGGGGAAATGGGTTCATTAAGTCTAGAAAAGAGTGAAATTCCTTTACAACACTTTACAACAACTTTACAAGACATTGATAAATGCATTTGAAAGGGTCCAAAACCTCTAGTGTGGATGTGAAAAACACCACACAATAGCAAATCAAGGCCTCATTAAGTCCAATTTGTCATCAATTATTCCCCAAATCAAGCAAGTTTCCTTTTTTATATGATACATTTAGCCCCCACTTTAGTGAGAGGATGATCTTGCTTCAAACTCACACTAAAGTAGACAATCAAGAGAGATTTAAGTGTGTAGATGTAGATGACAAAGAATGGAAAAGATCAGGAAGACAATCAAGCCCCCAGGATCCAAGATCCCAAGTCAAACCATCAAGATACATAATCATGCAATGGAAAAAATTATGAAGATGAGAAAGATGAAAACAAAAAGGGTAGATCATGATTGGATCATTTTTCTAGCTACTTATGGATCAGATTTAGGATGTTTGTCCAAAAAGAAAATGCATACTCACTCTGGGGTGATATAACTCATGGTTGTCCATTGGGTGAGAAGTCCCAAAAGGTGAGAAACATACACTAGTTGGTATGCACTCACAAAACACATAGGTGACTATGGGGAAATTCATATCATAGAATGTCCTTCCCACTCAGCCATATCAAAATTATACCTCTTGATAACTTTAACAAGGAACCACAAAGGAAAATTGTTTTTGAGCTCTATGAGGTAAGCAAAACTTTGTATGCTTGACACTCATAGACATTGTTAATGTAGAATAGTTTAAGGATTGTTCAAAGGGATTTTTCTTTGTTGGTGCAATGTCTCCAAGAGAGGATAAGTGCAAACAGTCTCATCTTGTTTTCAAGAGAGGACAAGTGTAGGGTGTCATCTTGGGGAACATTGTGCCAAATGTGTCCAAGAGAGGGAATTTCAAGAAAAATAAAATCACATAATGAAATGTGAGTGGTAATGTATGCCCCCACTTTAAAGCGGTTACAAACACCAGTACTGTGAGAAATTGCTTTAAAGTAGAAGAAGAGGACATGTGAGCTTACCCAAAAAGCCTTATGCCAAGTCATATGTTTCCGATAAGCTACGTCATGAATAAGGGAAGTATGTCACATGCAATCCAACTTAAGGCATGTCATCGAAATCCAAAGCTTTCTCTTCTATGTTTATGAAAAGTTAATGACTAGTCAAAAGAGGAAATGACAAGTGACATATGAGGACAAGGCTACATAACTCTATGCCCCCACTTAGTGTACGACAAGGGTGAGTTGAAATGAATGCTAGAGTGAAAATCAGGATCAATTAGACGAAGTTGGTTCCCCCATAGAGGGAAGCATACCAAACTCCTTAAGATGTTTGCGTTTACTACTCAAAGCCTTACATTCATTAGTGAAGTGACCATGAACTCTATGATAGGTGCAGAATGTAGCCTTGTAATAGTATTTCTTATGAGTTCTAGGAGGGAGGGTGATCAAGTGACCTTGGAGGAGTCTTGACAAGATACAAGCTCTTGATCAATGGTAAAAGTTGGTCTTGTGGTTTGCGTGAAAGATACATCTTGCTTAGTAGAAGATGTCATAATTACACAAGTGTCTCTAGATTGTGATATTTTGTTCTCACTCTTACAGGAGGAGGGAAAATCTATCAAATGCAAATCATTGGTGTCTTGTGAGATGAAATTGAAATTAAGAAAACGGTTTGTTTTTTGTGTCATAATGTGTAAAGGATGATGTCCAAGACCACTAATGTTGACGAGTTTAGGATGGACAACTGTTAAAGATGATTTAGAAGTATGTTCTATGACATTGTTGATGTTTAGTGAAGGCTTGGCGATCTCTATCAAAGGAAAATAACCAAGACCATGAGTGGTTTATTGTGTGATAGGGTCTATAGGATTGTGGATACCTTGTTCATTAGCACCACATCCTTTTGCATTATATCCAAGTTGTTTCATAAGCTCATACCCTTTTCCATAAATCTTTTTCATTTCTTTGGGATTAGGTGATGGTTGGTGATAATCATCTTCAAAGGTGGTTGTGTAGTTTGTTGTGTTGTCCAAAGTGGTTGAAGTTGATACTTTCGAAAGGTCATCCAAATTTTGTGTTGACATTATTGTTGTGTATTTTCCCTTATTGGAATATTTGTGGATGATTTTTTACTCACCCATGAAGTCATGTTTGAAATCCAAGGAACCCCAATCATCTTCTAATGGCATTGTGACTTGTTCAATATGTTGTTTGTCTTTTTGTTGTGAAAATTCCACTTGTGTGGTTAGTGTTAATGTGTTCAAGGGGTTCTCTTTGGTTTTCTCAAGTTGCAAGACACTATAGGGCTCATGATTAGTGTTGAGTGTACATACTTTGCTTTTATAGATGTATTTCATTTTTCAATGAAGAGTAGAAGGCACACCATTCATTGCATGAATCCACAACCTTCCTAGAAGAAGGTTATATGAAAGATCATGAGGCATAACCTTGATCTATGTGTTCAATGTGACTTGTCCAACTATAATAGGTAAAGTGATCACACCAAGCAGTTTCTTTTTGACATTGTCAAAGCCCTTAATAGATAAAGATTTAGGTTGAATTTTTGACTTATCCACATGAAGCCTATCCTAAAGGTTTACAATACACACATTATGGGTTGTGCCATTGTTAATAAGGGTTCACTTTATCCCTATTTTATTTTATTGGGAAATAATCATTCAAATGCTTCATTTTGTTTTTGCACTTCCAAAGGGGGGAGTTCACTTTGGTGGAAAATAATGTCAACATTTATTCCTTGGATCATGGTTGAGCCACTATATCAATTGGTTGTGCATTAGAAGGGACAAGAATGCACAAAGCTACTTGGACCATGTTTTTATAGTGAGGGGATGATTGAATAAGATCCCATAAGGATATCTTAGCAAGAGTATTCTTTAGTTGTTCAACAAGATTATACTCTTGCATGTGTGAATATAAGAGAGGATCTCTAGGAAAAATGGTATTTGGAAAATGTAAGGGTGTTGGTGTGGGTTGTTGTGGTTCCAGATTATTTCTAGTGTTATATGTATGAGCAATGGTATTATGACTCAGTTGTTGCGACACATTATTTTGAGGTGGGTAGTGGGTGAATTCGGGTTTGTGTGGAGGTGAAGGTTTATGTGATGGTGGGTAAAGGATGTCTTGAGGTTGAATAATATTAACATCCTTTGGCTATTGAGAGTCTAACAGGGGCTTTTTATTGTCATGTAAGGGCATAATATTATTATTGACAATGTTATCCTTGTCTTGTATCATGATATCCTCCCTAGAAGGAGAGTTTTTAGGAGAACCACAAACCAGATGTTCGTGACATTCAAGTTTTGGTTCTTCTAAAAGGACTTCCACACGAGTAATGGAGTTATGAATGGTGGAATTTGTTTGATTATTGAGAGTTGGGAGATTAGAATAAGACTCTATTTGATTGCTAGTTGTTTCTAAGGTCTCATTCTCTTGTTCCATATTGTCTACCTGACTAGGAGAGCTTGTAATATGTTCATCCAAGTTTGAGGTTTGTAAAGTAGCTTCATCATAAATTGGGGAGGCATCAAAAGAAGGACCACTATGGCTGTCAAATAGATTGTCGTAAATGGCTAGAGAATTTGGAAATTGAGGGTCAAGACTATCATGACTCTTAATAGGTATATCCTCTAACACCAACTTATCCTCATGGAATCAAGGAGGGATGTTAGGAGAAGAACAATGTTGATTGTCATGGTTATGGAGATTAGGTAAGGTGATATTCAGGAATGTGTCTATGATTTTATCCTTTTTTTTCTAATGTCTTCCAAAGGTTGAAGAGGAAAGGGACAATCAAGACCCTCAATTCTTGTAGCTCCTTTCACCAAAATACCTTCATCACTCATACTTGTTATTCTCCCAATACCTCTCCTATTAGTGATGAGGGTATTGTGTTATGATATTCTTGCAAATCTGATAGGTACTAGAAGGGTATGCAACATGCCTATCAAATGTTTTACTTTTCAGTTCTAGATTATTTCCATGAAAAATAGAATCATACAAGCCACGTGATATTCTAGAAACATGGAATGCTTGAAGAGAACACATACTAACATGAGAAAGTAAATGAAGTGCAATGCAATTACTTAAATTGAAATGTTTAAATGCAATTTTTAGATGTGAAATAAGGTAATTTTTTGATTACATTATGCAACAACTTGAAAAATGAAATGTGGAAAATGCAAAAGTGAAATGGAGCAATGCATGAAACGAGCTATTTTAAGTTATATCTAGTGAAATTCATGTTATAGAAACTTAGCCAACTGATATAGGTAGGTAAAGGCACCAAACAAAAGCTTTAAAATAGGGTTTTTAGTTCTGTAAAGGGTAGTTTTAGGGGTGAAAAGGGACTGATTCGCCCAAGGTGGTGAATCTATCCCAACATAGACTCTTTTCAAAAATTTAAGAAAAATTTGAGTGATTTTTATGTTTTTTGAGTTTTATGATGCAAACCTAAGTTAAAAATGCAGAATTTCAAAAAATTTAAATGAATTTAGATGCCAACAATGCAACCTAAATGCACTTTTTATGAATGAAAAATTTGAAACCTAGCATGCCAATTAACTAATGCAAACCCTAATGCAAAGTAAATTCAAGCCTAGATCTATGATAAAGGACTCTGAATTAGGAAAAAAAGTATTTGAAAAGTGGGTTCACCAAAATGAATCATAGATTTTTAAGTGGGTGGAATGTTGTCTCTTTTGCTCCTTTAGGGTCTTTCACCTAAAGGAAAGAGATAGATCCCACACCACAAATCTAGGTGGTTCACTCAATCTAACATATGTATGATGAAATTATGACTAAATGCAATAATTGAAATGCAGCTAACTGAAAAAATGGACTGATTATTAATGCAAAACCAATGAAATGTATGTTGTTTGAAAACACATTATGATATACAAAAAACACCAAAAATGAATGCAAATTGCAACAAAAATGGATGAAACTGAAAGTGTGCACCTGAGATCTTGATGGAGACTAGAAATGACTTCTAGAATGTTGATAATCCTAATTTTTAGGCTTGGTGGGACTCATTCTACATTCTGTGAAAAACACTTCAAGTTGTGTGAAATTGTTCTGGAGCCCATTTCGGACAAATGGGTATCAAAAAATGCAAAAAACCAAAATCAGGCCTATAAGTGGGACTCATTCACCACCCATGGTGAATGAGTTGACTTTTGAATTTTTGAAGATTCAAAGGTGTAAATAGGAGCCTTCGGTCTACACTTTTTGCTTCTCTAGGTGTTTAGTTCACAAACTGTCAAATTCAATTCTAAAAATGACTTTTTGTTGATGTTTCTCCTTATCCAATGAGCATATGACTTGAAATTTTTTGCAATGCAATCTTTAATGATTTCTAAACCTTTAAGATGCCTAAATTTGCAAACACACAAGACAAGAAAGAGAAATGTTGGATGTCAGGGCATGGGGGTTTGCCTTGGTCAAACCTCTAATGAAATTAAACCAAAATGATGAAAGGATGTAATGAAGCATGCAACAATGGATTTATTACCTTACCATGATGTTTGATCTTGAATTTCTATAGCAATGGAGAAATATTCAACCCTTGAATGTCTTTGGAAGCTTTCTTGATGGTCCTTAGAATGTAAAATCCCTAACTTGCTTGACTTGATGGAGAAGATACATGATGAATGAGTTGTGAATGATTTGGGAGATTATGAATTAGGGCTTACAATGTTGTATTTATAGGCAATTGTCCTAATTTACCTGTTAATCAGATCCCCAAGGCCATCATGAAAGAATATTAAACTTAATTTCTAGTTTTTCCTACTCAAAACTCAAATTTGATCCAAATGGGACTCATTCACCACCTTGGGTGAATTAGTCCCGCCTGACAAGGACTCATTCACCACAAGTGGTGAATTAGTCCTAGTGGGGCCCATTTTCCAGCTAGAATGCTAGGAAATAAGGAAATATGATTTATATGATGACTTTGTCAAGTATTTCATCAAATATTGTGTCGGGATACACAATATGGGGTAATAGGGGCCTATTAATGATGATGTAAAGGTCAATTAGGGCTTGGGACATAGAATTCAATGTGAAAGTGTGATTAAATACACTTTACAACACTAAAATGAGGTGCACTCAGCCTAGGAAGGCACAACATCCAATGTGAATGTGTAAACCACATTACAACACTATATTAAAGTTAAGTTTATTTTAAAAGCCTTCTAAATTGATGTGAAAATGCAATTAAATATGTTCTATAATGTTAAATTAAGGGAAACAAGTTCATTAAGTCTAGAAAGGCATGAAACTCTTTTACAACACTTTACAATACCGTTAGAAGACATTGATAAATGCATTTGAAAGGGTCCAAGACCTAGTGTGGATGTGAAAAACACCTCACATCACCAAATCAAGGCCCTGTTAAGTCCAATTTGTCATCAATTATTCCCCAAATCAAGCAAGTTGCATTTTTTCTATGGTACACTAAGAAATGCAAAGTGCTTAAAAACACAGTGATGTATGCAAGAAAACCTAAGAATGCAAGTAAACAATGAAAGAATTAAACAAAACTAGAGAGGTGCACTTGGAATTTAAAGTCTAATGCAAAGAGGCTCTATAATCCTATAGAGCTAACTAGAAATGTTGACTGGGACACTTATGCCAAGCTAGGTGACTTAGTCCAGTTTTAAGGAAAATCTGTCGATACAAGAATCTGCCAAATGGGTACTCAGAAATGTAAAAAATAATTTTCAGGCCTGGAAGTGGGACTAATTTTCCACAAATGGAAACTTAGTCCACCTGGGAATATCTAGAATTTCAGGACAATATTTTGGAACTTTCAGTCTACATTTCTTTTCTTGAGAGGTGTTTTATCTTGAATCTGTAGAAAATGGGCTAAAAGAGGTCTCCAAGCTTTAATTAGGGATTTGTTGACCTTGATGGATTTCTGACCAGTTTTTGAAACCAAACTCTTTCAGAAATCTTCATACAAGGCCTACAAACACACATGTAAAGAGGGGAAAACATGTTAAGTGTTAGAGTATAGGGGTTTACTTTGGTCAAACCCCACTTTAGTAATCAAACCCTAGATAATGAAATGGAATAAGAAGAGAATGATAAATAAACAACATGCAATGTCGTAAACTTACCAAACCCTTGATGTAGAAATATGAAGAATGAATAGGTAGGTCTTAAAATGAGAGGAAAAACCCTTATTTATACTTTATTTTCCATTATTTCCCAAAAATAACACATCACAGGCTGACCTCAGGGGTAAGAGAGTAAAACCCTGCTCATAAATTCAAATTATTTTGATTTTTGTGCATAGTGGGACTAAGTCACTCTAGGTGGTGACTTGGTCCCACCAGGGTAATTTCACTAGGTATCAAGAATTAAAGTGCATTAAGTAAGGTCTAACAAGAATATCCTCAAAAATACACTTAATTATGGCTAGAAAGTGCATTAAGGGGTCATTTAAACATAAGAAAGGGTTGATTTAGTGATGACAAGTCAAGAAAAGCGTGAGAGTTTGTTACAACTCTTTACAACACTTTGAAATAAGACTTTGTAAGTGATAAAAATGAGATATTTAAGTAAATTACAATGAAAGGGTGCTAGAAAAGTGTAAAAGTGGGTTACAACACTTCACAACACTTTTACAAGACATCCTAGAAGTCCTAATGATTCACAAGGGTCCAAGACCTAATGTGAATGTGTTGGCCACATTACAACATTAAATCTAGGAAAAATCAAGCCAAAGTCCATAAGAAAGACTCAAATGAGTACAAAAATGTCAACTATACATTTTTTGGCGACACATATTCAAATTGGGTCAATTTCACTAAATTTTTTGTAGAATCTCTTCTCTACTATGAATGAGGAGTCAGAATCAGAGGATATGGAGGAGCTTCATTCATGAATTTTCTCTCATGGAATGTTTGAGGTCTGACAGACCTCTCTAGGAAGTATTCTGTTAGGGATACTTTGTAGAAGTACACTAGTATTGAAGTGCTTTGTCTCTAAGAGGTTAAAATATTTTGGTTTTTTGATTGCATCAGCTTGTCATTCTATTTGGCTAGCCAGTCAAATGTTTTGCACTGCTCATGAAGTTGGATGTGGTAGAGCTGTCACCCTTTTGTCCCCATGGTGGCACATTTTTTTGGTTGACCACATGTCTAACCCCACACATTAGCTCATCTGGATCCTCCTTAACATTGATAATCAATTCATTGGGATTATTATTATTTATGCTTCTAATGATGCTTTGGAATGGTCTTTGATTTGGAGTTGGATTGTTGATTCATTGCTAGTTCCTACTTTGCTATTGTGTGGAGATTTCAATATGGTTGAGATGGCATATGATAAAGATGGCACTCTGCCATTCAGATGGGCAGCTAGTGAATAAGAGGTGTGGCTTTACATGCATAATAAATTGGGGCTCTTTGATCCCAACATTAGTCACCACCATTGTCATTCCCTCTGGCACACTTAATGTAATTACTAGGCTAGATCTAATAGGATATTTAATCACCTTGATCACGCCATCATCTCGGGTCAATCTTTATTCTCTTTTAACAAATCTTCACTCTCGATTAAGCTATTAGTTGATGTGACTTTTTTTAGATCATTTCCCCATTTCTTTTCACATTGAATGGGAGACAAGACAAGCTCAGCCTACTAAACGCAGTTTTTTTTAACACGTCTCTACTTTGTCATCATCCCATATTGGCCCACATTTGTAGGGTTGAGAATTTGGAGTGTAGGCCACCTCATAATACAGGCTAGATTAATTGATGGAATGATGTTATTACTCACACGATTAAGATTTATTTGCATTTATGGGCGCCAGTTAGCCGTCTTTTGCTGACAGTCTTATGAGGCTACCACACCTAACCTGTGCTCAGTTACTGAGGCTCTAATAGCTAGCCCTTGCTCCCCATAATTACAAGTCAGGGTGGTAGAATTAAGACACAAAAAATAAGTTGTAGACAATTATGCTACCAAAGGTGCACAAATCAAAGCCAGATTGCACTGATTAAAAATTGACAAACTTTCCTCCAAGGATTTTTTTAGACCTATGTGCCAGACACTCTTCTCCTGGCATCAAATAATTAAAGAAGGAACCTAGATGCTCTTTGAGCTACCTGACATTATCCAAGCCTTTGTTAGGCATTATGAAGAAGTTTTCACTGCTCAAGAATACACTCCAGAGTGATAGAAATCCTTTCAAGATTGTCTTGTTGTTGTTCCAATAGGCTATTCTCAACCAAGAAAGCTTTTTGTGAGAAATTTCTCACTGTTGAAGACTTGAAGGAATCCGTTCATACCATGGTAGATGAAAAATCCCTAGGTGTTTATGACTTTCTATGTGAATTTCACAAGGCCCTTTAGGACTATGTTGGGTAATACTTACATAAAGCCTATGCCAAGGCTTTTCATTCCAAAACTCTAGATAGCATAATTAATAAAGGAAACATTGAATTCATACCTAATTCTAGAGATCCCAAGGTTATCTACAACTGACAACCTATCAAACTCCTCAATGTTTCTTATAAAATCATAGAAAAATCCTTGGCTCTAAAGATCTGCCATCTTCTACCTCAGATTGTGCGCCTAGAGAAAATTGACTTTATTAAATCCAAATTTATTTTGGATAACATTATTGCTATGTGGGAAGGTATGGAGTGGGTCAAACATTTAGAACATAAAGACATTTTTCTCAAAATTGATTTTTCTAAAGCCTATGACCTCATTGAGTGGCCTTTCATTCTTTCCATGTTGAAAGCCTTGGGATTTGGGCTTAACTTCATTCAGGCTGTCCAAATGCTTTTCTCAAATGCCTCTGCTTGTATCACCATCAATGACTGCCAATATTTTTCCTTTGGTTTATTCTAATCCATCTAGCAAAGATTCCCACATGCTCCTTCTCTTTATGTGCTTGTTGCTGAAGGATTTGGCTATCTGCTAGCTAATGTGGTTTCTCAATTGCATGTTAGAGGAATTGCCTTTCCTAACTCCTAGGCTCAACTCATTAATGGCCATTTTTCTGATGACTTATTTCTCACTCTTCTAGAGGATGAGAATAATATTAAGGAAAATCTTGAATGTCTTAACATTTTTCATCTTGCTTTTGGTTCCACCATTCAATGGCATAAAAATCTATGCTACATGCAATCTATTCGACCTACTCCTCATTGGTTCCAGCAGTACGATTGGAAATGGATTGAGACAAGGGAAATCTTTCATTTTCTAGGAAATCCATTCACCTTCTAGGCTTCTCTAGCTAAGTTGTGGCAAGTTGTTCTCTCTGAGATTAAGGAAAAGTTGGCCTATTGGATTACCAAGTCTCTTTCTTTGGCAGAGAAATTCCAAGTGTGCTCTAAGATCTTGGTTACTACACATGTTTATTACTACTCTTGTTGGGCTCCTTCGAAAGCCACTTATGCCAAGCTTGAAAAGTTGCTACGGGACTTTCTTTGGGTCTCTGTAGAGTCCCATAGAGGGTTTCACTGTGTTTCCTACGAGTTTTGCTGCCTACCCACAGACTCTGGAGGGCTTGGTCTACTCCTTAATCAATGACAAAGGACTACCTTTTGTGTGAAATGGATAATTAGAGTCCTTATCAGAGATGAAGCCTAAAAAATTCTCCTCAAGCATTGCATCCAATCTGGCTTTCCTATTCACAGACCCACCTGAAATGGGATTGAATTTCAAACCCTTCTAATTATGAAGGAACCAGTCCAAATTTTGGGAACTTTCATGGCCAAGAGCATCTGGAGAGCTTGGGAAGTAGTTAAGCCTTGGCTCCATTGGGTTGGCTCTAGTTTTCGTGATGGGCTTTCGCTCAATTAGTTGAATGTTTGGTAGTCGCCGCTCTTTTCCAGTAATGGTCATCTGTTGGCCAAATCACCTTGGCTTAAGGTGTTAAGGTTCCACAAGAAAGACATTCAAACATTGCAACATGTGTTCCATAGACCCATAATGCATGTTATGTTGTGGGAAGATTTTTGTGCTCTCTATAGTCTTCAAAACCAGGACCGCAATACTTATGATGGTCTTGTGAATGCTATTCCTGTAGATATGCTTCATAAGGTGGGAATTCTTGGGTCCAAGCCTTTGTGGAAGGACTAGAAGTGGTATCCCGACACCCCTTTTAGGAATTACAAGCGTAGGCTTGGTTATATGTGGCTTTTTCCGCACTTTTCAATAATTGATAGTCTAAACCAAAGGTGGATTCTTCAATCCTCTGCTCATGTTTGGCAAAAATTATTCTTTACTCTGCAAGGGTTGAGCCAAAACTCGCCCACTTCACTTGGTTTATTCTTTTCCAAGGATTACCGGTGGGGTATCAACTTGTTCACTTGGGGGTCCAAGACCCTCAGTGCCCTTTTTGTGGGAAAGCTGCATCTTTTAAGCATCTCTTCTAGTTTTGTACTAGAGCTTAGCAGTTTTGGAATTGGATTCATGACTTCTTTCGACCTTTCAGACCAGAACCCTTCTCCTGGCATATGGTTCTGCTGGGAGATTCGCCTAGGATTCCTGCTAAATATACCCAACTTTGGCACACTTTCAGGGTGGAAATTCTCTTCAATATCTGTAATGATAGAAATGTCTGCATATTTACTCATAGTCAAATGGATGAAAATATTGCTTTGTATTCTAATGCTATTTTTTTTTAACCTACTTTTGCATATTCAAGTTCAAGAAAATAAAGTTGCACTTGAGGTGGCTCACCTTCAGGTGCTTTAGGATCATTGGGGCATTTCCCCACTGTGGTTTGGTTGCTCACTTTGACCACTTCTCGCGACCAGTTTCCCTCTTGGGGCCGGTAGTAGAGTGGCTATGCTCACCCCCACTCTTAGCCTCCTCTTCAGTGTTGTTCCCGCCCTCCTAGGTGGTCTCGTTCTCCTCCTCCATGGGCTATCTAGGGATGGATTTCTAGAGGAGTGGTAGGGAGCAGCGGTGGAAGTTCCAGGTGGACCTCTAATAATACTCCTTGTAGTGGCTTTGGTTGGCCAGACTGGAATTTTTTTCTATGTTTGGTGCTTGCAATCTCGCCCCAGTGCGAGGAAACAAAAGATAAAGAAAAAGAAGCTGACAATGGTTGGGGTCCTCTTCCTGACGTCACTCCAGACCCCGCTGATGTATGGGGGAAGAAAATGGATGAAAGAGACCTTGCTAGCTTTGTTGCTATAGGTTTGGCTGCTTAATGGTCTTTTTTTTATGTTTTTAATCATGGACTTCTGGGCTAGACCCATATGACTAGTTTTTTGGTTTTCTGGGCATTGCCCATTTGACTCTCGAGTTGTGCCTTCTTACCACCCACCCTTTTTTTTGGGAATATGTATTTTATCTTTATTATTAATATATAGATAGTTGCCTAGTCATCAAAAAAAAAAAATTGCTTGCAAAGTTGACTTTGGAAGTTAAAAATTTGCTAGTAAACAACACAAAATTGAGAACATCTTGATGCCACAATGTCTTTAACAGAACCAGCTTCTCATTGTCTATTCACACTCAAACAAATACCCCTTCATTTACAAATTATCACAAAAAAAATAAAAATGAACCCTTACAATTTATTGAAAATATAAAAAATGACTCCCCATTTTTACAACACTTACATGAGTTGATAGTCAACTAAAAACTAAAGAGTTAGCATTACATACTAACAATAATAATAAATTCCAAGAGTTATCCATTCAAATGTCATTGGTTTGTGAATGAAAGAGTTTAAACTGATTAATGAACTGAGGCCAACCAAACGAGTCGTGACCAGCTCTATGTGCAATGTCACCTAGAAAATGATAAGATTATCACAAAAAATCTAGATAGATTGAGGTTGATGATGGTTTGACGGAGCACGTTGGAGGTAGATGCTACGTGCAGGGAAGACCAATTAGAGAGACCACGTGGTGTTTGGGAGGTCGAGTCAAAAATGATTTGGTCAATGGTAGTGTGCAATTCATGGCTTGCAAAGACGAATTTCACCTCTAATCGATCTGCTTGCTAATGGTTTTTGTCTGTGAGCAGATGTTGTAGTCTAACGAAGTCTTGAGGAGGGTGGATAGTAATAGATCACACATGCAAATGATCACACGTTGTCTCTAATAGAAGCTCTCTTTATGGCAGTGAATTTACACTCTTGCAAAGAGAAAATAAGCATGTGTGGCCTGCAAAAGCAAATACGATAGACACCTATAGAAAAGTTTGTGGCATAGAGAGATGGTCGATAGGAATTTTTGAATCCTTGACGAACCTTAGTAGCCATACGAAGGGTCGTTGCAATTGGATTAGGCCATTGTCATTTGTGTCTCGACCTGTTGTGTCTTCCTATGTGTAGGCCAAATGGATATTCCGGTTGTTGCCTTGATGGATATTAAGCGTTTAAAACGTGAAATATCTTCAATAGAAACATCAAACACCAATATATTTGAAACACAATGAACAGACCTTGCGTAGAGGCTAAACAAGCCACAAAAAATTAATTTTAAAATCCTACAAGAATAGGCTTGATAGACCAAAATACATGCAATACACCAAATTGGCCAAGATTTCTGCAAGATTGCAAATAGACGAAAAAAGGCCTAATTTCACAAAGATAAAATATTTCAGTCAATGGGAAGATGGTCATATGGGCTCTTTGCTATTTTTTTTCTATTTTTTTACAAATTTTGTACAATTGGCACAAAGGTCTAAAAATTTGCAAAAATTGAAAATGGTTTAAATTGGTAAAATGAAAGTTATTTTTTCATTTCCCAAGTCTTATAGACATAATGGTAGTGTTCATTTGGATCTATGATGCTTTGTTGATAGGGATATGTGTGGGAGTCACCTCCATGTAGGAATGAGTGTGCTCTCATGGCTATGGTACTATGTTGGAGAATGTCAAGATCAAAGAGCTCGAATTGGTAATCTTTTATAAGTGAAGAAATGAACACAATAGTATGTCTATCAATATATAAATAGTGTGTAATTACAAAGATCAACCCTTGCATATGTACAAAAGGATGAAGAGGTAGGAAGGTAGAATTGAACTAGCGACTAACCCTCCAAAGATGGGACACTTGTGAGCTCACTTGAAAAGTGGGTGATTAAGTGTCAAGTGTGCATGCAATAGGTGTCTCAAGTGATGAGGAAACATGTCTCAATGCTATGAAGTGAGACAAAAGAAAAAGAAACCTAATTAGACGAAAGCTATGAGTGTGAAAGGGTCAATCCTAGAAAGGTGATTAGTTAACTAAGTAAATAACAACTCTATTTACACTAATAGGAAATGACCTTCTTGTATATTTGTTACATCATATTCTTAATATGTTCTTAATCATGATCTAGCATGCAAAACTAATATAGTTATGGTAGACCATTCACTATTAGAGAGTTCTTAGTATTGTTCTCGATGATGAAATTTGATAAATATCTATATATGTTTGTATTGATAGTAATATGTTTACTAACTTATATGTTTTCTTGGTAAGTTATATAATTTTTTGGTGATTTATACTGCTATCATTTAATTTGGAGGGTTATATTAGTATAGTATTGTTATGTTCCCTACTACAACTCATTATGCAGGAAAATTCATATGTATATAATTATAGGTAAGTCACTATTAGTATATTATAGTACAATTTCACTTGTAACATTGTTTGAGTACATGGAATAACACATAGGTACATTGTGATGCTCTAGGTGATACTAAAAGGTACAATAATCAATTAGTATCAATCAATTATTTGTCTTTTCTACTAAATTTTATCGAGAAATTTTTAGTTAAGCTGTAGGAAGGCATGCAAACAATTTAAAATATTTAAGTAAAAAAAAATACCATTGGTTAGAGGTAGTGGGTCATTATGAGTGCTTATCATCTATATGGAAATTTAATTCTATAAATAATGGTTTGCATGCTAACATTATTGAATGGTGATGGGATGGTTATCTGACCATTGGAATTCTATGTGGTATTAGATAGTTAAATGACTATCACTGAACCATAAAGACATCTATATCCATTTTCATGTATAGATGAACTAGATTTGGATGGTAGAAATTCGTAGTTGTGTTGTATCATTGAGATGAAATATCCTTATTGGAGGATTTATAATATCACTCTATAGATTGAGACTACGTAAAATTGACTTATTAAATTGAATTTATTTTTTTGGAATAAGAAATTGTTAATGTTCTTTCTCTAGTAGAGTTTTTCTCTAAAGGAATTCCCATGTAGATTTATGTGTCTCATGTGAATCTATGAATTATGTATTCTTTCTTGTCCTTCATTTAACTTAAATTCTTAATTGAATTAGATAACAAATACAACCATTTTTAACTATAAAATATTAATGTGTTCAAATACTTTAGTCTATCAAATGATTATAGTATAGTTTTTTTGTCAACATTTGGTATTAGTACATGTTGTCTAGGTAGGTTTCATTTTTTTTAAGAAGTCACAACTTTCTACATGCCATGGGGTTATCCTCACTAAATTTGAAAAATTGAAATGTAGGTGTGGTGTAGTTCATGTATAATTTTTCCTAGTGAGAGCCTTTAAAGAATTGTGTAAAACATAAGAAATTATCTTTTTGTTAGAATCATGGCTAGCACATCATAGTTAGAGATTAAAATTTTCAATGGTAGGTTGAATAAGAAGGGTATAAGTACCAATCACATTTATATTTTGGATTCGTTGTTAATGAATCTATTATAAGAGATTAACACATATTCATTACAAAAAAAATGGTCATTGTATTATTCCAAGAATCACCCACATATAACACAAGGGTCAAAATATCACCCTAATGTATTTGAATGTACACTTTAGGATTGGAATGACATTGTGTGAAGTTGGAAGAAAAAAGAAAAGTGTCCATCTTCTCATACCAAGCCTGAGGGGCTTGTTTGAGACCGTATAATGAACAACAAAGTCTGAAAACCAACAAAGAATCCAAAATAAAACCATGTGGCTACTCCATATAAATCTCCTCATTAAGATCATCATAAAGGAAGGAACTCTTCACTTCCGTTTGAGATACTAACTATCCCTATGAAGCTGCAAGGGAAAGTACAAGGCGAATAGAATTCATCTTGGTAACAAGGATAGAGACCTCAATATAATCAATGCCTTAATTCTATGAGAAACCATTTGCAACAAGACGATCCTTATACTTATCAATAGAACCATCTGCAACATATTTGGTATAGTACACCCACTTACACCGAACCATCTTTCTTTCCTTAGGAAGGTGAACAAGATATGTTTGTGCATGAGTGTGATGAGAGTTTGAAGGATGATCTGCCAAATGTCCAGTTTCATCAATAGTATTGTGGGCCCAATTGGGTAAGGGATAAATATCTAGAGGTGGAGGGATAGATGGAGAATCATCCTCATCCTCAAGAGATGAGTAATCCTCAAGATATGAGGAGTGAGTATTAATTAGGTGACGAGGGAAAAGCTAGGGGTGTTGAATCCATCTGAGAAAAGAGCTCATCAAAATAGACTTGTATGCCTTAACATCCTCATAGTAGCCAAAAAATATGAGAGGTTAGATTTTCCTCTCCATGTCTTTCAATAGAACTTTAGGAATGAATTCCAAAGCCTCACTACCAAAGAATTTCAATGAATATATATCATGCTTGACATGGGACCAAGCATCCTTAGGAGTCATATGTCACAGTGCTTTGTGAGGCATATGATTCTGAATAGAGTTGGCACAATTAATGCCTCAGCCCAAAATGAAGAATACATTTCTTATTATTGAATCATATAGTTGGACATCTCTCGTAAAGTTGTATTCTTTGAGTCAGTAACACCATTCTACTGGGGGGTGTATGGAACTATAAACTAATGTTGAAAACCATGCTTAGTATAAAAGTCCTTGAAAGTTTTATTGGCATACTTCCCCCATTATCTATGCATATCTATTTGACAGGAAGACTAGATTGCTTTTCCACGAATGCTGTAAAGATCATACAGTAATCAAAGACATCACTATTTTACTTGATAAAGTACACAGTCCATGTAAGCCTAGAGAATTCATAAATAAATGTGAGCACATATTTGGTCCCTAAAAATAAAGTAGTAAAAAATGACATTAGGTTGCTATTTACCAACTCTAAGGGAGCCTTAGCATGTGTGGCTCTACCTGTAGGGAAAGAATCCAAATGATGTTTCCCAAGAGCACATCCATAACAAACACCATCAATACAAGAAATCTTAGGGAGCCCTAACACTAATGCCTATGCACTCATCTGTTGGAGATAGTGATAATCAACATGACCAAAATGTTCATGCCAAATCTTACTCTCTGCATCTGCATGTGCTATAAAGGATGAACCTATACCAACTAAACTATCCAAACCATCAAATTGGTATAAATGAGAGAAAGAATCAACACTCCTAGTGGCTATAATAATATCAAGATCATGAAGGTCTTAGATAAGAACATCATGTGGGGTAAACATGACTACCCTACTAGTGCTATATTGGAAAATTTGATACATTGAAGAAGGTTGTCAGAGATACCAAGAATTATAGGAACTTTCTAAATAAAACCACCCTCAAGTGTGACAGTACCTAAGCCTAAAATGAATTCTATATATAATCCCCAATTGAAATATTAGTGCTACAATCTGAAAAGGATGAGGAAAAATCCAAAAAGTGTGTCATGTTATGTGTAGCACTAGAATCAAGTATCCATGGAGTTGTAGAAGGTAAGCCCCATGTAGAAATAGCATGAACTTTAATACCTACAAAGAATATTAGGGATTGAGATTTTATATTGCTACATGGATTCCTCCAAAGCCTCTAATATTTTCCAACATCTAATTGTTGGAAGTCCCTTCTTACCACAAAAACTACAAGGTTCACTTGATTTCTTCTTCCTCATGGAGGAAGACTCACAAAACTTAGATGATTTATCATATCAAGGAGTGGTTTGAGGTTTCTATTATAACTTCTAATTTAATGGTTTTAAGGAAAACTCACTACCTAATGAAGGATTTTTCTTGGGATATTGTTTCTTGTTGTCTTCCCCTTTAGATGTCTATCCTACCAATTCTTAGGTTTTGGAACTAGAAAGAAAATCAAACTGAGTCAAATTTTTCTATTCATGAGTGAAATGATCACAAAAAACCTTGAAATTAAGCATGGCAAATAAATCAACCAACAGATCCATAGTAGAGTAGAAGGTAGAAGATAAGTCCTAAAATGGCCCTCCAAGAATAGATAGAATTAGGAAAACACATTATTTGTTAGTTTTATTCTTCCCACAACCCTATTAAAGAGATTTGAGTGACTCAAAATTTTGCAAGGATTTCTCAGTGTAGGGGAAAGAATTATATACAATTCATGTTAATTCTACCTTAATATATATATCTCTATACTCATTGATGGTGCTAAAAGTATCACTGAACTTTTCTCACATAGCCCTAGGAGTGGCATAAGACTCAAAATAAAACAAGAGACTGTCTAAAATATGTACTAAAAAATTAGTCCAATAGCCTCATCTATTTTGTTCCTACGTTGAAATATCTCAAATTGAAAATTCAATGTCACTGGTTGTACTTCATCCAAAGTGGACCATAAACCCTTAGGTCCATGAGAATTTTAGTCATGTGAGCTTTCTAGATATGATAGTTGTGGGACATAAAATATTTAAATGAATAGGCATTTTCCATGATGGTTGAGGTTTTCAAAACAATGTGTGGCAAAGGATTTTATTCTCTAATGTATATAGATAAATTGAAAGAAACAAATACATCCCCGAAAAAATAAGAAAAACTATTTAACCCCAATACAAATTTGAGAGTAGAAAAGCTTAAAAAAGAAAAAATCACATCAGATAGATCTTTGTATACCTAGTGAATATTTAAGAAAAATGATTGTATTCTTGTGTAGAGCACGAAAAAACCTTTACAATGTGCATTCATTTACAAGAAATAGATTTTGTATGCCTAATTTATGACCTTGGAAGTATAAAAAAGATCTAACTTCAACTGGCTATAGAAAATTTATAAAAAAACCTTAGGAAAAAATACATACACCATTGGATTGTTCTTGGAACAAAATTTCTAACAATATAATTTTCTTTAAAAAAGGAACAACAAGGCTTGAATGTTATGCATGATTTCATGAAAGTTTCTCAAAAAAGGGCCCCTAATGTTATGACAAACTAGGAGGCTAGCAACCTAGGGTTGAGGTGGAGCCCTTGGTCATTAATGTTATCATGGGATTGTTGGTATAAGCCCTTAGGGGCTAGCATTGGGTAGTGTTCACTAAAGTGATTGAGGGTTGAGGTTTAATGCCTATAGGGGCTACAACATTGGTGGCAGGTTTTAAAGGGGTGACACAAATGTTGAGTGCCACCATTGATGGTGATGAATGGTGGCTACCACCATTGCAAGTGGTGCGACATTAAAATAGCACTAGTCCTATGTTTAAATTTCTCTTTATTTTTATAATTTTTTGAAATCCTTTGTAAGGAATGGCCTTATAGGGGCCGTATAGGGCCCTTGTTAAAAAAATTGTTAAAATTTTCCAAAGCCAAAGTTGGGCCAATTTATAGTCAAAATTCATTGAATCAACTTCCTGGACATAATGTGTAGGTCCTTTTTTGTGCCAAAATGCACCTAAAATTCATCCAGCTCAAAAAATTGCACAAAAACATTGAAAATTCTATATTTGGTCCTATAACCCTATTTGAGAAAAAATGCTCTGATTAGGGTGAAAATAGGATCCACCCAAATACATGAGAAAAATGATGGACCACTTATTTTTCAAGGTCCTAAACACCTCAAATTATGGAAAATAGGTTGCTAATAACAACCAAAAATGCAACCTAATGATTATAGCAACTATGAGGGAAGTTTTTAGAGTATAAAAAGTTGTGTACCTAGCTAGAAAGTTGCTGATTTTGAGCTATGGAGGACTCATTCGCCTTAAGTGGCGAATGGGTCCTTTTAGGGTTTTGGAAAACTGATTTCAGGATCATGTTCCTTGATGTTTTCACTCTTAATTTCCCAGTTTTCAAGGTTTGAAAGCTTGTAGTTAATTCTGTAGAGCTCTTTCCATGATCTTGCACTTTGAATGACAACTTTTGCAACTTTGCAATTTTGACAAATTTTCTCCAAATCTTGCTCAATTTGATCTTTAACCTATAAACCTACAAACACACACTCAAGGGCAAGAAAACTTGTTGATTTTTTCATGAATTAGGGTTTTCCTCATTCAAACCCCTTATAGGTAATTAAACCAAGTGATGAAATGAAGGAAATGAAGCATGGACATGAAATAATGTAAATGATGTCACCTTGGATTATGTCTTGTGAATCAAATTTTCAAACAATCATGGAGTGGCCATGAAGAATGTAGATATTTGATGTAAGATGATGCTTGTAAATAGATCCTAAATGTAACATTAAATTCTTAGCTCAACACACATGAATGCATTAAACCCTTGAAATGATGATATGATCTTGAATTGCTGCAATAAACACTTGAAATATGCCTTGAAATATCATATGAATTCATTTTAAATGCTCTAATGCTTGATCACTTGAATGTTTGAATGCTTCAGAAACTTTCTTGGATTTTTTTAGGAGAAAAAATGTGAATTAACCCCTTATTTATACTAAATTAGGGGATTAACCCTGGAATTCTAAGAACTAAGGGCGACACCAGATCTGGAAAGAAAGATAATTAATTTCCCACTAGAATAAAATTGAGAAATAGTGGTCTTATTAAGGGAGGACACATTCGCCACCTTGGGTGAATGGGTCCTAGCTGAGTTTCCAAGACCAAGCTTTGGGGGACTAAAAGAAGGCCAAAAATCCATTCCAGATCAACTAAGAAAGGGGTGTCCTATTAAGGAAGGACCCATTCGCCATCAAGGGTAAATGGGATCTATCTCAACTTACCAAGACCAATTTTTTTCTGAATGAAATAGTTTGTTATTTAATTTATGATTGTCGGGAAAGATCTTTGGGAGGTGTCAAAATTAAGGCCTAAAAAGGGGGTTAATAACTCCAATTAACCATAATGAATTAGGACCACCTAGATAAATGTGAAAGTACTTTAAAACACTTAAACAAGGTACACACTATGTAATTTTTTATTGAAAAGGGGCCCATTAGGCTTAATTAAGAATATACATCCTAGAAAAGTGTGAAAGTGTGTTACAACACCTTACAACACCCTTGCAAAGCATCAATTAAGGCATGCTTTAGTTAAATAAAGGTCCTACAATAGTGTGAATGTGTACAACACATTAAAACACCACTCCAAGGCACCATTAATTCAGATTTAATTTCAATTATCCAAAAAAGCAAAGAAAAGGCTACTTTTTCCATTACTACAAGCTCAAAAATACAAAAGAGGTTTGTTGAATTGATCCTCTGATACCATGTTAGATTTGTGAATAAAATTAGATAACTTAAAATTTAAAGAAAAGCACCTTCCACACTAAAGCTCTAGAAAACAAAGATTTGGTATTCTTCAACAAGAAAAATACTTACAGAATGAATAATACAAAGAGAGAGTGTGCTATATAAGAGCAATCCTAAATGATAAAGACATTAGATTATGATGAGTGTCATCATCCTATGTGATGAGATAGAATGACCTAATAATATACCTTTAGTTAAAAAACTAAGTTTCTAGGTTAAGTGCATGAAAATAAGTAAAGTAAAATAATAATTAATTAAAGATTAATTAATTATTATCTAGTGCATGACTAAAATAATTTAAATTATCTAGATCATTATTGGATGAAAGAGAGGAGAACACTCGAATTTTCAAGATCTAGCAATATCTACAACCCGATCTCTTAATAATGACTAACAATAAGTAATCACAAAAGCTCTGATACCATGTAAGAGATGGTATAGAATACTCTACACCATACAATATTTGGATAAGTATTGTTGCTAGTAAAGATCTAATAACTTCTATGAAAGCACAAAATGTTAGAGTAATCATACATTAGCTAGTAATTAATTTATCTTTAATTGATTATTAGTCTATTTCATTTCATACACTTAAGCTAAACATAGGAGTGCTTTAGTCTATTAACTAAGTATTTTTATGTTAACTGAAGTGACCTATTATTAGATCATTCTATGCCATCTCATGTGATGTTCACACTTTTCATGGTATAATCCCTTCATCATTTAGGTTTCTCCTATATAGCACTCAACCCTCATTGTATTATCATACCTTTTGATAATTTGGATATTCTATAAGTATTTTCTTTTTTCGGAATAGACAATTTTTGTTTCGCAAAGCTCTTGAATAGAAGTTGCTTTGTTTTTTTTTTATCCTTCATCTCAAGTTACTCACAACTCTAACATGGTATCAAAGCAATAATTTAGTGAATTTATGAGGTTTTTTCTTCAACTAAGGAACTACAAGCTTTAGATCTAGAATCTTCATTATTTTGTTTTGCAATTTTTTGGAGTTGGGTGATTTTTAGGTGGATTTTGGCATGAAAATAACCTCACCGTTACATTTAGGAGGCCAATTTGATGAAATTGACTTTAAATTTTCCTATAATCAACATTGAGAGCTTCTGAGGTTAAAAAAAATGGTATAGGGGTTGTATGGCTATGTATGATAATTTTGTATAAAACTAATAATAAAATAGTTTTTGCAGAAAAAAAACCAAGATTTTTTATTAATAAAAAATCATAAAAAAAAGGGTCAAAAATTAAAAAAATGGAGGTTTTAAATTTTTTTTGAGGGTGCAATTTTTAAAGGTACTTATAGGTACCTTCACCCATAAGCCTATGGATACCATGCCCACCGCCAGCGGCCTTAATGTCAACTGATGATAGTCTCCATGCCCAGTGTCCTTCGATTTGTCAGTCGATAGCTTCAAATTTTTGGTGGAAACACTTTCAACACTACTGATGGCTACCTTCAATTTTTCATGGCACTATTTTTACTTTTCTAGCAACCATTGCAAATTTCTTGGGGTGCCAAGTTTGGTGATTTTTTGGAATATTCTAGCCACTGGATTTTTTCTTGGAGATTGGCTTTTTCTTTCCACCAACCAAATTCTAACCACCTAATTTTTCTCGATAGCAATATTTTTTTTCGATAGGGAATATTTTCAAAATATTTTGCTAAGTATTTGGAATATTTCATTGACTAATTTTTTGTGGGGGCACTAAATTTTTTCCAACGTAAGTGAATATTCTGAAGAATATTCCGCTGATGTCAATGGTATGATTGCAAGGCAAGGCCCCTTCCTAGCATGCTTTTTCCCTAAAGGATATATTTTCTTTAATTTTGAACATAAATTGAGAGTACGATATTGAAATTGGGAAAACAGGATACTGTCAGAAAGATAATCTTGTCAACTTTCGAGTGGTGTAGGTTTTATTACCTCTTTTTGTTGTTACTGCATCTGATGGTCTAGTGAAGTTAGAGATATTATTTTTAGTCCTAAGCTCATAGATTTTGACCTATTTCTCCATTTTTCATGATTCCAATAGCATTGAGGCAGTATTTTTGAGTTCTTCACAATGATCTATAAAAAAATTCCAAAAAATTCTCCAAATAAATTTTATTTAATTTTTTGTGTTTTCATATTCTAGTGAATTACTTAGACGTTTTAGCTCTTAGAAACTTCCTATTTTTGCAGGATCAATTTTTTTGGATAGTATACATTTATTTCCAATATTTTTCCCTACTTGGGCATTTTAGACATCTTTTGCATACAATTTATCTTTTGTAGATACATTGAGATAAAGTGACATTCTAGTGTATACTTTCTAGGGATTTTCCATATCCTATTGTGCCTTATGTACTTGTATTATGATATAAAATTCCATGGGTGTTTGTTGTGTGAGCCTTGTATTGGAAATCACAACCTTGTTTACCTTCATGCATGTGTGCCCTAGTTTGCACACCCTTTTATTTGTCGATACTCTTTAAGTTGCAAATTTAGATGTTCTTTGCTCTCCTACATGTAGTTCTTGGTTTCCCACAATTTTAGTGTACTTCTCTTGGTTATCCCTTTCTATATTATGGGGGTTTCTATTTTTTTGTGCTAATGCTTCCTTGATTTCATTTTTTGAGTGATCTATGTATCTATTTCTTGTTCCTATATACTAGATAGATGCAACGTACATCAACGGTTGGTTATCCATTCATTTCAATGAGATGGGACATTTACCATATGGATATTCTTTGATTCATGTTTCTAAAGATGACCTATTTTAACTTTGTAAGGAAAAATTAGATGCGGAAAACAATTCTCCTAACATCAATACCTCAGGAAAGAATGCAGAAGTACTTTTAAATTTTCAATTACAGTCAAGTTGAGATGCACTAAGAAACAGATTACAGAAATAGAGTATTAGACAAACACACATGAACACCAGATATACGTGGGAAAACCCTTACGGGAGAAAAACCCACCACACCAAGAGAAATCACTTTGTATTATAGTAATCAAAATTACATACAATTCTAGACTTAGCTTTCTGGTGTCATTATACAGCAGCATTCATCATGAACATTCTTCAAACAAAAAAATCCAAATTATAGCCTTATCAGATTTTAAATCTTTTACTGATACAGTTTTAATTCTTCACACTTCACTGTTGATCGAACTACTATCCATCCCCCAAACGTCTGCAACTTCCAACTATATCCATGGTGTTCCTTGACTGTTGAGTTTTCTCACAGAACTATCGCAATGAACCAACTACTAACGATTCACTTTCTGCTTCCTCTATTCATCCATGAGATTCCACGTATGATAGTCAGATGGTCAACATAATTCGTAATGCACTAGCATCTCGGTGAGACTCTAAAAGTGTCTTGCCGATGCCACCTATACTTCATATTGATGTCACCAAAAGCCTCTGTAGTCACCAAGATGTTATATCGAGCTCCAAGATATACACTGAGTCATCACGTAGTCGCCCTGACCTATCACTTTCGCCAAGAGGTCATAGCGAGACATCAAAGGTTATACCAAAGTCCCCATACCTACCAAGCACCAAGGAGAAGTTGGCAAGACTCACACCTATCGACAAGAGTTCATACCAATCTCCATATGTTACTCCGATGACCACTGTCGCCAAGAGCTACCCCAATAGCCATCAGCTATTGGCAAGACATTTTCCATCGCTAAGAGGTTTCTTTGATAGCTTTAAGTTACCCTGAAGATTCTTCGACATTGGAAAGACTCATCGAAGTCGCTGGGACTTCTTATCGAAACCACCGTGTTCCACCGATGACCATCATTCGCAAAGATCTACACTGAAGACTAACACTTGAGTCTTTGTTGTTGAGACATATCCACATCGGTAGGACATCTTACCAATGACATTTCCTTCAGCCAAGTCTCCCTAATGAATACAAAACAAACACTATTGGCATAACATCTGCTTTCGCGGTGACTTCTTACCGAGTCCATATGGGTTACCCCAAGGACCTCAATACATACGCTGTCGGTGAGAGATTAACACTTCGCTGAGACATCTTAGCGAAAACCTTTAGCTTCATCGAAGACCACAGTTTCCAAGAGTCTCACTAATACATGATTAAATGGCCTTTCGACTAGAGTTCTCCTGAGCACTATAAGGTCATAACGAATACATCATGCTACAGTGATAGACTCTACAATGTAACCTTTCAGCAAGACAATGGCAAGGTCACAGCGACCTGTTCAGAACTGAATAAAACAAACCTACTAGTCGACTAGACAAATAGAAAGTCACAGCGACTTGACTCTAATGGAGGTTTCAGCCTGTAATGTTTGACGCACATATTTCCAACAATCTCCCACTTGATGAAGATCATACAGGAACCTCTAGAGCATAAGTAATACTACTGAAAATCATGGGCACTAAGGCCCATTGAACTGGCACACCACCTGAACTTGTCTATGCTCACTAGCTTCGTCAATGCATCTGTAACATTCTCCAGAGTATCAACCTTTTCCAAATTTCCCTTTCCATCCTCAACCATATCTCGTACAAAGTGGTACTGTACATCAATATGTTTCATCCTGGCATGGAAAGCTAGATTCTTTGCCAGACAAATGGCACTCTGACAGTCACATAAGATTGTTATTTCCCCTGCATCAAAACCAATATTAGAACAAAAATGTTTCAACCATATAGCTTCTTTACAAGCATGAGTAGCTGCCATGTATTCAGCCTCTGTAGTGGGCAAAGCGACTACAGCCTGCCGCTTGCTCATCCAACTCACTGCACCACCATTCAACATGAAAACGTATCCACTGGTGGATCTCCTACTATCAATGTCCCCTGCCCAATCAAAATCTACATATCCATGAATGCTGAGAGTCCTTTGTGATTCAACCGAATTCTCATGGTAACACAATGCAAAATCTGAAGCTCCCTTCAAATATCTAAATACTCTCTTCACAACATCCCAATGTATTCTACCTAGATTTGCCATAAATTGACTAAGTACTCCCACTACTTGGGCAATGTCTAGCCTTCTATAGACCATTGCATATATGAGTCTGCCTACTGCACTAGCATAAGGTACATTGGTCATGTCCTCCATCTCAGTAGGAGATTTTGGACAATCCTCAACAAATAGCTTCATTCCTTGCATGACTGGAACAACTAACTGCTTGCAATCATTCATACAAAATCTCTCAAGAACACTCCTGGTATACTTACTCTAACTGAGCTAAAGCTTTCTATTCTTCTTGTCCCTGGTTATCTCCATCCCCAAAATATACCTTGCTACACCAAGATCCTTCATTTTGAACTTAGCAGACAATTGAGACTTAAGATAAGAAATCATTAGCTTGATATTTCCTATGAACAACATATCATCAACATAAAGAGCAATAACAAGTACTTGATCACTTTGAGCTTTATAGTATACACAGTGATCTGATTTTGATCTCTCAAAGCCTAAAGATAATACATAAGTATCAAATTTCTGGTACCACATTCTAGGTGTCTGCTTTAACACATACAGAGACTTTTTTAATTTGCATACTAGTTTTTCTTTACCTTTCTCAACAAAGTGCTCAGGCTGGGACATATAGATTTCTTCTTCAAGATCACCATGAAGAAATGTTGTCTTCACATCCATCTGTTCAACCTCTAAGTCATACGCTACTGCAAGTGACAATAGAAATCTAATGGATGTCAACTTTGCTATAGGAGAAAAGATTTCCCCATAATCAATTCCCTCTACTTGGGAATAACCCTTTGCAACTAGTCTTGCCTTGTATATTTCTACACTGCCATCAAGACCAATCTTTTTCTTAAATACCCATTTACAGCCCACAAGTTTTCTACCTTTAGGCAAGGGCACCAAACTCCAGGTTTCATTTTTATCTAATAACACCATTTCCTCACCCATGGCTTCCAACCAAGAATCTGAATCAGACATTTTAATTGCCTCTTTTATAGTCCTAGGCTCATCAGTACTAGAGATCAAAGCATAGGCACAAGTAGAATCAATTAATGAGAACCCATACCTATCTAGTTGTTTCCTTTCTCGGGTTGACCTCCTCATTGGTTGAGGCTGAGGTTCATCTTCTTCAGAACTTTTAGAACTACTTGAGCTCTCCTCAGTTTCAGGTACATTTTGAATCTTCAATTCCTCTTTCTCTGGTGTAGGAGGAATCGCTGCTACATCCTTACTATTTTCTGACTTTGTCTTTGACTGCAGATCCAAGGTGGAAAGTTTCAACTCATGAAAGATTACACTTCTGTTGTATACAACCTTCTCTGTAATAGGATTCCAAAGCTTGTATCCTTTAATGTTAGCACTATAGCCAATAAAAATACACTTGACAGCCTTGTTCTCTAACTTAGATCTTTTTACATCTGGCACATGTGCATATGCCTCACAACCAAAGACTCGAATATGTCTAAGAGAGGGATTCTACCCAAACCGCGGTTCCAAAGGTTTCTTATCAACAAGAGTAGAGTTTGGAGATTGATTAACCAAGTAACATGCAGTAGCAGTAGCTTCAGCCTAGAACTTCTCCTCCAAACCAGCACTACTAAGCATACTTTATGCTCTCTCCATCACTATCCTATTGAACCTTTCTACAACTCCATTCTGCTGTGGAGTATAAGGTGTAGTTTTGCGTCTTTTGATTCCATAGTCTTTACAGTATCTTTCAAATTCATTAGAACAGAATTCATCGCCATTGTCAGTCCTTAAGCATTTTATTGTTTTACCAGTCTGATTTTCAACAAGATTTTTAAACTCCTTAAATCGACTAAACACTTCTAATTTACTTTTCAAAAAATATATAAATGCTCTTCTTCAATAATCATCAATGAACGGAACATAGTATCTTGATTTAGACAAAAAAGGAACATCTACTGGACCAAACACATCCAAATGAATATAGTTTAACAAACCAGAAGATTTATGAGGACTATCATAAAATGAAACACGATGCTACTTTCCATATATACAGTGTTCACATAATTCAAATTCAAGATTACAATCTTCGAGCCCCTCAACTAGGTTTTTATTCTTTGAGGTTTTTAAACCTTTTTCTCCTATGTGGCCTAACCTATGATGCCAAAGCATAGTCTTCTCTGCAAGAAGTTTTACTTCCATAGAGTTTACAAAATTAGGGATATTTCCCTCTTTACCTTCACGAGCAGCTTTCAGTGACTTCGAAGAGACAATATTACATAGAATAGCTTGTGCATCCAGCTTGTACAGGGTACCAATTTGAGCACCTCTAGCCAGCACCATTGAACCTCTAGTCATCTTGCAGCCACTTCCAGAGAATGTAACTTGTACACCAATATCATTTAGCATACTTACAGATAATAGATTTCAAGCTAGACCTGGTATGTGCATAACATTATTAATTCCCTTTACTCTGCCATCAGGGAATTGTATTCAGACTCTCCATGGCCAACAATCTCCAAAGTTGAATCACTTGCTAGATACACCTTTCCACCATCGTATTCTTCATACTTTGTGAACCATTCTCTGTGAGATGTCATGTGGAATGATGCTCTAGAATCAATCAGCCAGACATCATCAGATGCCTAAGTTGCCAAGGTTGCAATGAGGGCGTCACCATCACTATGAGAAGAACCATTATCAGAAGAGCCCTTCTTCTTTTTCTCCTCTTTACAATCCCTTCGAACATGACCAGGTTGCCCATAGTTCTAGCACTTCACCTTGGACTTCTTGCTAGGAGACTTTGATCTCCCCTCTAATTTTGATTTGGATTTCTTGTCCTTCTTCTTGCCTTTCTCCTTTGACCTTCCTCTAACAGCAAGAGCCTCCTTCACCATCTCAGAATATTTTCTTCTCATCTCTTATGATAGCAAAGATGCAACAACATCTTCCATCTTGAAACTAATTGTTGTACTCCCAATCACCATCACTAGATGATCCCATGAGTCTGGAAAAGAACACAATAGAAGCATACAACGATCCTCTTCTTCAGTCTTTACAACAACAAATGTTAATTATGCAAGCAACATGTTAAATGCGTTCAAATGATCAGCTATAGACCCTCCTTCCTGCATTCTCAAAGAGTATAGTTTCTTCCTCAGGAATAGTTTATTCACCAAGGACTTCCCCTAATAAATAGACATCAGTCTCTTCCACAAGGAAGACACAGTCTTCTCTTCATGTACATTTAGAAGCACTGAGTCTGCCAAATAGAGCCTTATCAACCCCTTAGACTTCCTATCTACAAGGTCCCAATCTTCTTGCTTCATGCTTGTAGGTTTCACCGTAGCCACAACAATCCAAAGATCACGATCAACAAGAAGATCCTCCATCTTGAGTTTCCACAACTCAAAGTTACTGCCATTGAGTTTCTCTATTTCAAACTTTCTAGATGTACTAGCCATCTTAACCTATAATCAAAAATAACAATCTCTACAAAACTCCCACTGAATAGTATTGACACAAAAAACCCAATGTACCCCCAAGGATAACACAATTGGCCAGGCTCTGATACCACTTGTAAGGAAAAATTAGATGCAGAAAACAATTCTCCTAACGTCAATACCTCAGGAAAGAATGCAGAAGTACTTTTAAATTTTCAATTACAGTCAAGTTGAGATGCACTAAGAAACAGATTACAGAAACAGAGTATTAGACAAACACACATGAACACTAGATATATATGGGAAAACCCTTACGGGAGAAAAACCCACCACACCAAGAGAAATCACTTTGTATTACAGTAATCAAAATTACATACAATTCTAGACTTATCTTTCTGGTGTCATTATACAGCAGCATTCATCATGAACATTCTTCAAATAGAAAACATCCAAGTTATAGCCTTTTCAGATTTTAAATCCTTTACTGATACAGTTTTAATTCTTCACACTTCACTGTTGATCGAACTACTATCCAACCCCCAAGCATCTGCAACTTCCAACTATATCCATGGTGTTCCCTGATTGTTGAGCTTTCTCACATAACTGTCACAACGAACCAACTACTAATGATTCACTTTTGGCTTCCTCTATTCATTCATGAGATTCCACGTATGACAGTCAGATGGTCAACAAATTTTTTAATGCATTAGCATCTCAGTGACACACTAAAAATATCTCGCTAATGCCACCTATACTTCATATCGATGTCGCCAAAAGCCTCTATAGTCGCCAAGATGTTATATCAAGCTCTAAGATATACACCGAGTCATCACGTAGTCACCCTGACCTATTGCTTTTGCCAGGAGGTCATAGTGAGACATCAAAGGTTATACCAAAGTCCCCATACCTACCGAGCACCCAAGAGAAGTCGGCAAGACACACACCTATCACCAAGAGTTCATACCAATCTCGATATGTTACTTCGATGACCAGCTGTCGCGAAGAGCTACCCCGATAGCCATCGGCTATCGGCAAGACATTCGCCATCACTAAGAGGTTTCTCTGATAGCTTTAAGTTACCCTGAAGATTCTTCAACATCGACAAGACTCATCGAAGTCGCTGGGACTTCTTATCGAAACCATCATGTTCCACCGATGACCATCATTCGCCAAGAGCTACACCGAAGACTAAGACTTGAGTCTTTGTCACTGAGATATATCCACATTGGTAGGACATCTTACCGATGAAATTTCCTTCGGCCAAGTCTCCCTGATGAATACATAACAAACACTATCAGCATAACATCTACTTTCATGGTGACTTCTTACCGAGTCAATATGGGTTACCCCGAGGACCTCAATACATACGCTGTCGGCGAGAGATTAACACTTCGCTGAGACATCTTAGTGAAAACCTTTAGCTTCACCAAAGACCACAATCGCCAAGAGTCTCACCAATACACGATTGAATGGCCTTTCGGCCAGAGGTCTCCTAAGCGCTATAAGGTCATAATGAATACATCATGCTATAGCGATAGACTCCACAATGTAACCTTTCGGCAAGACAATGGCAAGGTCACAACGACCTATTCAGAACTGAATAAAACAAACCTGCTAGTCGGCCAGACAAATAGAAAGTCACACCGACTTGAATCTAATGTAGGTTTCAGCCTGTAATGTTTGAGGCACATATTTCCAACAAACTTGATCAATGTTCTTCACACTATTAGTACCTATGTTGTTTGTATGTTCGAGTTCCAAATGTATTACCTTTATTTTCCATATGATTTGAGTAGTGTCATTATGGGAACTCATGTAGATTACTGTATTCTTGATCTTGATCATCATCTATTTTTAGAGGAGGTTATTCATTTCAACACTATATCAGTCATCTTTCAATAGTTGTCTACAACTTCTTCATGCTTCCACAATTTTCTTCATTATCCTCTTTTTTGGGACCTTGTTTTGGTTGGAAGATTCTTAGTCCTCCATATTGGTTTGGAGGTTTTTTCAATCCTTCATTTTTCTTTCTCTCTTTTGGAGAGGAGTTTTTCCCATCTATTTTTCTCTTTTTCTCTAGTTGTGAGAGATTATATTGTTTGTACATGGGTGCCTTATTCAGCCTTGTTTATCGGAACCCATCATGCATTCTTATTTTTTTAGCTACTCCCTAAGTTAATCTTAAGGGGGGTGTTATAGTAATCATGCATTAGCTAATAATTAATGAATCTTTAATTGATTACTATTCTAATTCATTTCATGCACTCAAGCTAAACTTAGGAGTGCTTTATTATGTTAACTAAGTTGTTTTATGTTAAATGAAGCGAGCTATTATTAGATCATTCTATCCCATCACATGTGATGTTGACACTTGCCATGATCTAATCCATTTATCATTTATGGTTTCTCTTATATAGAACTCAACCCTCATTGTATTATCATACCCTTTGATAATCTAGATATTTTGTAAGTATTTTATTTTTCAAGAATAGCAAACTTTTTTTTTGTAGAGCTCTTGTGTGGAAGGTGTTTTATTCATTGTTTGATCCTTTGTCTCATGTTATTCACAAATCTAACACAAAAGATATTTTTTATGAGAGAATAATACTATTCTATCAAAGGATGTGAGCAATAGATTATACTGGATTGATATTACAAGGGGAACCCTTGGTTATATAGGCCAAGATGAGCATAGGATTGCATAATATCATGACATGTGTTTTAATCTTATGACTTAAGGCATAAAGTGATAACCATCTGATGTGTACCCTAAGTAAACATAAATAACAAATGTGATTAGGACCTAGATGATGAACTAGCGAGAAAACATCCCTTTCACACCAACAATATCTATAGGGACTAACTTTGATTTTCTATTTATTGATTACAATGGGTAAAATCTATGGTAATTGACCCATATTAGTTTCATGAGTGCGAAAAAGAATCCATAATTTTTTAAATCAATTTTAAGTTTTGTGTGTAAGCTAACTCCTTCCTCTTGACACTACAAGGTGAAACCTCACATTCCTATGGAAAGAAAACAATTATTAGGGCCAAGGATAGATGTTGACCTAGACAAAGAGACAAAACTCATGATTAGATTATGGTAGCCAAGATATTAATTGATAGGAGTGGGCATTTCCTCTACACTTTTGGCTCTACACAACCATGGAATATTATGCAATAAAGCTAAATAGTTTTGAAATTTAAAAAGAAATAAAAAATAACACATTAGATCTCAACATGCCATACCTAGTTTAGGTGAAAATCTAAAATATTTGTCTCTAAGCTCTCAAATATAGTAACTCACTGTAGAGCAAACCTATAGACCACTTACGTAGTGTACATGTAGCAAAAGATATGAAACTACATTTTACTATTGGTTATGGATGCCCTTAACTTTGCATATTTCATGTACAACCTAGAATCCATAATACATGGACCTCTAAATAAATAATGGTCATAAAATTTCTCAAAAAATTTAACATTTATTTTGTTGGATCCTCTACGATGATAGAAAGTGAAAATGGATTTCAATTGAAAAAGTATTTAATAGAAAATTTAAATAATGAGTCATGAATATAGATAAGGCCTATAACTACAATAAACTAGAAGAAAGACAAAAGAAGATGATTTGACAAAAAATATTTAATTATTTAAGATTAAAGAATGATGCACATACATTCAAAAACATAGTCAACAATTAAAAAGTTAATGAGTTATTCACATGAATCTGCAAATATAAACCACACCTATATAAAAGATATAAACTAGACCTATATAAAAGATTTAGATCAAAATAGTAGAAACATAATGTAATTAAAAAATTCATCCTCTATTAGAAACACCCTATATGCATGAATTATACTAGTTTTATAGTGATGCAACACCAACTAATCAACAGACTAATAGATCAACAAATGTGAGCACAAAGATTTGTTAGAAAACCATTTGAAACATTAAAGTTGAACATAGAGACATCCTCCTATGGGTATACCTCTACATCCCAGTACCTTCCTCCAACTGATGCAAAGCAACCCCAACCTTTACACACCTCACTTGATCCCTTATATATATTTGTTGCAGATCTAGCAACATCCTAATTTCTTTTTACAATCAAGCTGTTAAAGGATTAACTAAAAGGCATGACCTCACCTCTCCGGCATGTGGCTCAAGTGGTGTCCGTCTCCAATTTGAAAGGACAGAAGATTAAAATATTCGGGTTTTCCAAAAGGATGGCCCTCATATATATTTAATTTTGACTGGCTCTTCAAAATCCCAGCACATGGCACCAATTTCTTTAGCATGCCTTTTTCTGAGAGGGCGACACTGAAAAAGACATAAAATTTCATTTAATAAGAATGGAGCAAGCACATGAGTTGACAAAGGTATATAGTATGGATGGATGGGTCCAACATGTTTTCAAATATGATTATCATATACATCGTAGAACAATTTTAAATATTTAAGAGGTACCAATAGAGAGTATAGGTGCCTGGTTTAACAGAGAATAAGGTTTATGGGGAAATGATTAGAGGGAGATTCATTTAATAGATAGGGAGGATAGAAATAATGGTACATAGAAAAATATGTACCTACATGGGTAGTTTTAGAATTAAAATTTGATTGATATGTTTAGATAGACACCTAAAGGGAAACAAAAAGAAATAAACGTCTGTGGAAATGGATGTAGTTAAATTTGAGCCTTGTTTGACAGAGGGATTTTGCATATTTAAACAAAAGTAGGTGAAATATGTAAGAATGGTAGCTATATGGAGATAGAGGCAATGAAAGAAATATTCTCGTACCAGAAATAGGAGAATTTTATTAACAAAAACTGAGATATGCAAGGTAAAAGAGAGGCATCTTAATGGAAATGCTGATGGGCCAGATTTGTATAGATATCGAGATAGATTGCATAGAGAGTGATATGTGGAGGGCATAATAGATGGAAAAATAGAGCCGTCTTTGGAATATATTTGATTTTCCTCTTGATTATAGCAAGTCACTCTGTAAATGTTTATGTACGTTTAGGAATGAAATTCATATTTTTAATTTGTGTTTTTGGTAGTTTGTTTGTAATTGTGGAGTGTTACATATTCTTTTTCAGAATATATACCAATTTTTTATAGATTTCTGGTTAATTGCTGTTTTTTTAAGCTTCACTTTGCACATGAGAATGGTGAGTGATTATAAAAGATTTTTATAATTAATATATTTTTTTTGAGTTATTATCTTCTCTTCTTTCAGTTTTGTAATAGTCAAGTAAAGTTTGGTTTCTTGTGATTGGGATTAGACATGTCATTCGGATTGGGTGTGTCATACATTTTTGGTTTATTTAATTAGTGATTTAATTGTTTGCACCCATCTATTTGTTGTGGTTTGTAGTTTGTAATTTGATAATTTGTAACTTTCTTAGTTATCATGAGTCTTGTTAAATATATAGATGATAACTAAAAAATTGTGTAAGAGTTTCTAAAGTAGAAAGAGTATGATGAGAGGGAGTAATGTGTGGATTTGGATAAAATCAAGGAAGATCACCAAAAGGTAGATAAGGTCACAAGTAGATAGATTCAATTGGGAAAGAAAGTTTCTAATTTAACTCTCGACTTGGGCGTTTTGATTTCATCATGGACAATAATGCCTAGATTAGCAAGTGGTTTCTTGCACATGGTTTTAGAAGCAGTTCATTATTTGTGGTTGTGCCTATATATTGAGTGTTTGAGTTGAAGGAATAGTGATGAGTTTTTTGCAAGATTATCTAGTTGTTTTTCAAAAGAAGATGATGTTAATCTCCATAGAGGAAAGAACTTGATATTGTATTGAAACTAGTTTATTGTTGTTTAATAATAAATTTGAACTCAATCTTTCCCTCAAAATATTTTTCTCATGATAATCATTTGGCATTCTCTTTCATTATTTTTTTTATAAGTTTTGCTTATATGCTAGAATGTTGCTGATATTTTTATAGATTTGATTAATTTTTTAATCACCTAAAAGGGTAAATAAAGGAATGTTTGAAATGCCTAATAATGATAAAGATCTTAGATACTTATTACATGGTTTTTGGGTACTTTTCCTAACATTTAGTACTAGAGAAAATTAGGTTCCCTAGTTTGCATGTGGTTGCATATAAGTTGCATGTACTTGTATTTTTCTTTCACATGCTTTCAAATAATATTGTATGTGATGGATCCATTGTGATTTTTTTTAGGTATTACTCTAGTATTTATCTCCTAGTCTAGCAAACTTTTGGGAATATGCTAGATGAAATCAACTATTTATTAATGCTTGAATGAGAGGGATCTCATGATGTATTTAATTTATCATTTCAAGAAATAGTATGACACGAACTGGTTGAATGTTGGGGAGATTTAATGGAATTAATAATATGTCTACATGTTACATGGTTGTGACCTAGAGGGTTACACCCCAAAATTTGAGTTGTAAATTACTCTTTAAATAAACCTTAAAAACATGTTTTTGACATTAATGGTTGATTATATGTCATTTGACATTTTGAAAAAATTATAATGAAATGTAATGTGTTTCAATTTTAATTATTATTATTATTTAATCAAGATTATGATGTTGTGACTAATACTAGACTAGCTATGTTATTGGCCTTGTAAGTTGAATACAAGATAAAATTCTTAACCTCCTGGAGGGAGAGGGATAGTATCACTGAAGAGAGGAGTATAGACATGTGAAAATAAATGGGTTAATGCCAAATGAGTTGAACACACACACTCATGTCAGTTTATATATCCAGTTTGGTTAAGTAACCTTGTTTTGTTATTGAGTTATTATGTGATTTTGGCTAAGTATTATCGAGTTGTAAGGTTAGGTTAAATCTTATTGTCTGTGGCTTAGTCTTTTCATAATTAAATGGTGTTATGATATTTCATCATTATTTTCATGACCGATCAATACATTTTAAATATGTATGTATATATGTATGTATGTATGTACATATGTATATATATAAAATGGATATATATATATAATGGATATATATATTGGCATAAATTACAATAGTTTATGGAAAGATTTGTGGCTTTTTAGAGGCAACTTGACATGCTAATTAATGCATATAACGGTAAGAAAATAGGTTCAAAATTTTTGAACCACTTCGTGAGGCTTAAAGCCTCCATCAAAGGCTAAAATATTGAAATTTAAAGTAGGTTTAAAGTTATTGTTGAGGGAGTATATACATATATACATACATGTTATACTTCATACAAAAAACCAGGAATCTTCCATAAGACATTGGAATTTACGCCAATATAATATTGTATATTGGCATAAATTCCAATGGCTTATGGAAAGAGTTGTGGCTTTTTAGAGGAAATTTCACATGCTAATTAATGCATATAATGGTAAGATAATAAGTTCAAAATATTTAAACCACTTTGTGAAGCTTAAAGCATCCATAAAAGGCTACAATGCTGGAATTTAAAGTAGATTTAAAGTCATTGTTGAGGCCATAAAGGAGGTGCAAGAGTTTCATTTGTTTTGGACATGTCATTAAGGGGCAATTATTGTTATTTTTAAAAGGTTTTATTATGGTGAAAGGGATTGAATGGGTGAGTAAAGAGAGGAGAATTCTCATTATAATCGATGGATAATGAAGTGAAAAGAAGGTAACATGGGTCTATAAACAAAATAGGGAGTTTGGTTCCATGAAAGTGGAGAGAGACATTATTATCATTCACTATCTAGTAAGAGAGGGGGAAGGTGATTGTGAAGTAAGAGAAGAGTTTGATTTCCATATCATAGTTGGCAATAGGATATCGCTCAATATATTCTATTTATATTATGGATTACTATTTTAGTAGAATTTGTATTTAAACTCAGGTAAGTATTTGATGTAGAGGAAACACATTTTTCCTTGTTGAATCTTCTAAGCATACACTTAAGTGTCGACTAGAGCTTAGAGGAAGAACACAAATAGTTTATAAAATGCAAAGCTTTAAAACTATTCCAAGTGGCTCTAGGAAAAATTCACCACCAGCAATTCACCATGGGAAAATTCATTGCCATGACAAGTTCACCACCAAGCAATTCACTGCCATGGAAAATTAACTTCATTAACATTTTTATTAAAATTTTAAAGTTCTTGAAATATATATTAAAAAATATTAATGTAGTTAATTTTTTAACACGGTGAATTGCTCGTGGTGAATTTTACTTGGTGATGAATTTGTCATGGGGGTGAATTTTCCCACGGTGAATTGATGGTGGTTAATTTTTTGTCAATGAATTATTTGCGTGAATTTTCCATATGCCATTCCAATCATGTGTTATTTACATTGATTTTATTTATCTCATTTAATTTAATTAATGGAAGCTAGGAAAATATGTGTAAAATAAATATTTTTATGCAAAGAATGTATATGTGTGCATATAAAATGATACAATTGAATTTATACTTGTAGTCATAGGATTTAATTCTTTTACCATAAATGGAAAATAGGGAAGAGACATGTTACCCTTATATGATAAGTTGAATTAATTACTATATTATATTCAGTAAAATGAAAATTTTAGTTTGATATATATATATATATATATATGGAAGTATATATATATAAATATATATGTAAATATATATGTATATATAGAGAGTGTACCAAGAATAATCTATAGTAGATATTCATAAATTGGTATGAAAATTTTGAAGCTTATACACTTTTTGTAGTTTACCATGTCACAAAGTATTGCTAGTCTCATTATCATGGAATAATTTAATTTATTCCTATACACACATGAAATAAAGATATCAATTTATATTAAAATGACGGGGCTATGGGGTTTGGATAGATTTTTTATTTTGTAGCTTGTGAAGGCATGGATAAACTATACAATATTTTAATATCACAAATTTATGTCACTTTCTATGCAATTGAGTGAAGTTCAAGGATGTGCACCAAGTCCATAGATAGTGTTGAAATATGGGTTATAGGATGCAGAAGCAAGGGAAAATTTTTCTTCTAACTTATAAAAATGAAGTATTCTACATGCCAAATATAGTTCCTATAGTTTTTATGTCTAGATTCAAGAAATTTACAAGAAAATAAGTGGATGTTAACCTCTATAAGCTTTGGTGAGGAAAAAAAAATTGTAAGGTTTCATTTTAAGAGAGATATGTAGAGGTGCAAATGAAATCTATAGCCCACCAAATAGGACTAATATGGAATTTTTATGGAAGAGATGTAGTTTTATATCACATGTAAATAGGTTAGATGTGGTTGTAAACATTATAATATGCTAGATGTAAGTCTCAATTATGATAATGCAAACATGTGAGTAGGGAATGATAAATTTTACCTTATATCTATAACAAGGTATATGAATAGTAAGTAGGGAGTAATTTTTATGGATTTAAATGCATAAATCATCTTAATAACACCATCTATTTATAATTTATAGACTTGAGTGGTTGTGAGTAACAACCAACAATGTAACATAAGAAAATATTTAACTTAGGTCTACAAGGGAAAAATATAGACTTGGGAATCAACAATAATCATAAAATTTAAACATCATGGCATAAACTACATTTGGTTGCTGAACAATGAAATCCTCACAAGGAGTTTTATTTTATAGAAAATAATTGGGATTTATCTTTTAATTGAAGAATATTAATATTGTGAATATTTTTTTTCTACTATATTTTTGAATTCCTTAAAGCATTTAGAACTTCACTCTTAATTCTAAGGAAATACAACCATGTGGATTTAGTTCCATCATCAGTAAATATATGAAAGTGATCAAGTGACTTGGCTTGCTTAGGACCACACACATCTATATGTATTATTTTGATAATATTTCATTTCCTTTTATTTATCCTTATGGGAATTTCACTCTCATTTTTCTTTCCCAATGCAGAAACATCACAACTAATATGTTTATTGTTAATGTTGGTGGAGCCCAAGATCACCATCTATAGAAAATAACCTTCACTAAATAGAGAGAAGCTATAGGCTATTTCACCAAAACAAGAGTGAATAAAAATTAGATGAATAATTTACATAATGTATAGGCTTTTAAAGCTATGAGAAAAGTGTCGGGTGGGAAAACTACCCACACAAGAAAAACACCTAGGAGAAACTAAATGGAAAACTAATAAACTAATCTGCCTAAGTAAACTTAAGCAGATAAATGGAAAAAACCATTTACACTAACACTTAAAACTTGATACACTTTCCATCATTTATTTTCTTTCTATAGAGGCATGATCTCTAAGATTCAAATTACCATACCTCATGTGTCATAATTCTTCTATTTACGCACACAAATGTCATTAATTAGAATGTTGTACAACTAGACCTAGTTTCTATAAGCCCCTTATTGTGGTTCCTTCACCTATCACTTTTTAGTGATCTTGCATATTGTTAATTTGGGAATCTATGTTCATGAATTCAAATTTTAAGCTCTCATTTTTTATTGCTAAAAAAGGATATATTCTTCTTCATTCCTATACCAAATATCACATTTCCAAGTTTTCTTATATGTTCACTAGGCAACATTATACTTATATCACAATAATTTTTTTATCATGAGACCTATATTCCCTATGTAGATCTTACTACAATAAATTTTCTCATGGAAGACTTCGAACCAATCTCTATTTCATGAACTATGAATAGCTTCCCCTTGAATATATAAAGCAACCATTGTAGGCATTTATTCATACAAAATAATGACATCTAAAAGAAATAACTTAAAATTATTGAAGTCACCATTTATCTTATCCTCACCATTAACAATTATTCCTTCATTTTTATTACTTTTAGATTACTTCAATTTATTATTTTTTGAATATATTTGTATGCAAAGAGTCCAAATCTACCATAATAATAACAATTTTTATTTTTCTTTTACTTTGAAATTTGACTTGATACCCCATATTTATACTTTTGTCTTCAGATTTATGTCCTTTGTATTTTTTTCATTTCCTTTGTATTTTTTCATTGGATGGCTTCATTTCCTGGACCATTAACACTAAATTTTCAGTTTGAAGATGCCTGCCTACATGCTTCCTCTCTTCCTCATCTTGTTAAAGTATTCCTACTAAATTTTCAAAGGAAGGTGCATGTACCATCATAGCGAATCTAAAATAATAGAAACTAAATTGATTGTAGAAAAATGTTCACCAATATCCACAAGTTATCTATCAATTCTTTAACTTTAGACAACTAATCACTAAAACATTCATGATTGAAATTAATTTGGTTTAAAGAATAAATAAAATAAATTTATATTTGTAAATTTATACAAACCTTTCATTGTTGTCCACATATCGATGATCTATTGATGTCCATTTCTGGGGTATGATCGTATCCTTGACACACATACACAAGAATATTTGCTTTACATTGTCTTCTCTGCCAATCTTGAACGGCGGATTGAGGCTAAGTCTTAGTATTGTTTAAAATGGAGGCTAAACCTTAAATTGCCAATTAGCATAGTTTGCGATCTAACTTGTCGACTCGGTTAGATGTGAATCCGTTAGATTTGCCATGTTTAAAAGACAAAATCTCACATATAAGAGTAAAATCTGCACTTGGACATGCAATGGCAAGTGCAAAAATTGAGACAATATGAAACCCCCTTTGATTTTACCTTAATAATATATTACTAGCAATTATTTACAGACAATCTGCAACACACAATCTTCGTTGACGAGATCAGATATTGAAGCTCCTCAGTCAGACGTAACTGGAGAAATCAGCAAATAAAGCAACCCCGCGGCTTCCTTTCAGACACAGTTTAACAGCAACCCAATAAAGATCAGATCCTTTGCAGCTTTAAAACCAAAGACCAACAACTTCTTACAAACCTGCTAAGTAAATGGACAGCTAACTGAAACACGTCTGACATCAAACTTACAGATGATGACACATCTACAAATCCTGACACACATTCAACCTGTGGAGTTCTAATTGTTCGTTACTCTAACTATTAAATCAGAAAGTACAAAAGAATAAAATTCTAAATCATAGAGATGTGCACAATTTCTAATAGAGTTATGGATCATTCCATCCTATTCTAGTTGGATATTTCCTTTTTCTTCTCCTCTGGTTTTCTGTGTGAAGAGAAGGATTTACAAAAGGGATTCAGATACAAGCCGGACTCGACGTTGATAGGGAAGTTGAGAATAGCCTTCGAACCGCGCAGTTGGAAAGCCGAACAGTCATATGCCACTGCAGCTTCTTCGGCTGTATTGAAGGAGCCAAGCCAAAGTCTGGAACCCTTCTTCTTAGGGTTTCGAATCTCTGCAGCATATTTCCGGCGAGCCTTAACGAACCTCACTCCCCTGTAGTTCCTTTTTCGATCCTTCCCAGAAACAACAGTAGCTGTTGGTAAAAGGGAATTTGTCGCCTCTTGGGAGAATTCATCCCCTAGCAAAAAGTGGGAAATTGCATTCAGAGAACGAGCTTCGTCGGGTGTTAGCGTACTCATTATCGCCGTCGCAGAATACCATTTGTGGAGAAATTGTGTTTGGTCACATGTCTTATAAGTCGACCTTAAATTAGGTAATGGAATGGAGTAGATTCATTGTATTCGTCCACTTCCAACGCTTTCAAACGAAAATAAATTTATATTTTAAAAGTTTCACAAAATTTATTTCTTTCCAAAATGAATGTAATGGTCATAGTTAGCTCTAAAGTAAATAATTTTGTAAATTATACATAATTTATTCATGCCTATGACATATTAAAATATAATCTTTGTTTATTTTATTTTTTTGTTTGTAAGGTAGGTTTCTGAAAACTTAGAAAGTGAGGTAAAATTATAAAATTGAATTCAATATATTTTAATACAAAGAAATATTTAAAGTTTTTTACATAATGTTGTAAGGAAATAGTTATCTAAAAAGTAAGAAAGTCTAAAGTAGCAAATATATAATAAAATGAAGTAATGGGAGAAAATTTATCATAGAACAACAAAATGTTAAGAGTCAATATTTTGGCTTAACTTATTATAATTATTAAAATGCAAAATTCTTGAAGTATGCATAGGATCTTAACAAAACAAAACATCATCATTTTTGTCTTATTTGTTATGTCTAAACACTGAGAACAAGCTAATAATATATAGGAAATCTTAATGTGATGGTCAAAAGGGGCCCATATAATGATATTATAGTATGGAAATCAATGTTGAAAATAAGTGGTGAACATGACAACTCTTCAATTGATTCCTTCATCATCTAGCACAAAGCCACTTCCATAAGTAGTTGACCAACAATAGGGACAGCCTAGAGGAATCAAAATTACCATACAAAGGTCATTTTTCCATTGCCTCTAGGGTTTAAAGCTACTCCATCACATATTACACCTTCTCAACTTAAAGTTTAAGACATAAATACTAGTAGACAATATATATTATATTCAGCAATAGGGGAAAAACTATTTATAGACTTTAGTTGAAAATGACATTATTTCTATCATATTTCATAATTGAAATAATTGTTATATGTAAAAAATATCAAATCCATTTGAACTAGGCATAACTCATGGTAGATTACTCAATGCAAACCATATTGCATGTGAATAGGTTAGGTGTAAAGGGAAATAAAAAGTATAATTACTTTTTTATTGTGTTTGAAAAGGAAAATACATATATGTTAAATTGACTTTGGTTAGTGACAAGCTAGGTAAGAAGAGTTTACAACTCGTAAGGGACCCAATGTGTTTCTAGAGACATCATATGAAATTAGAGAGAAGGAAAGGTATGAAATTGTAGGTTTCTATGATAGCTCCATAGATTCTTAAAGTCAAGTTTTTGTAAATTATATATAACCTTTTCATTGAAATAGATTATTAAAATATAGTTTTTGTTTATTTCAATTTCTTTTATAGTTTTTAATGAATAAGTTTTAATATATAAAATCATACAAAGTACTAGATTTAGATTTGGAATATTAGAAAGAGGTTAATTTTTTAAATAAAGACAACTATACTTTACATTTGAAAAGAATAAAAAAAATTGTAGCTTAATATTTTAAGGAAAACATCACCAATTAGCAAATATAGTTTAAAGTAGGATATAAGAATGAAAATGAAGTTCTTAAAGTAATTTATTATAGCGCCAAAAATATTCAAGATTGAATAGTTTGGTTTTACTTATTATAGTGACTAAAATAAAAAAATAGAATTATATATAAGATCTTAAGAAGAAAAGCACCTTCAAATATTTATCTTCAAATATGAAAGTTAATATAATAGAGAGGGGGATCACATAAAAATGTCATAGGGTGGAAATAAATATTTAAATATGTGGAAAACATGATAAAATAATCAAGTGATTCATTCATCATTTAGCAACAAGACAAAACCACAAATAGTGGAACCGTAATAGGGACAACCTAGAGGAGCTATAATTGACATTGAAAAGTTCATTTCTCTAGTGCCCTATGAGGGATCAAATTTACTTTGGACCCAAAATCAAACCTCGTTAACTTACACTTTAGTACATAAATAATATTAAAAATCATAAACATTCTATTATCTATAGAAAAGGAAATATTTATAGACCCATAATTAAAAGTTATGTTATTTCGATTATATTCCATAGCTAAATAGTTTCTACATGGAAAAAAGTAAGTGTAATTAAAGTAGTCATAAATCATATTAGAATAATCATTTGAAGCCATACTCCATGTGAATGAGTTTTGTCTAAACGGGATTAGAAGTGTGAATTCATTTTGATAGTTTAGAAAAATAAATTTAATATATTTTACATTGGCTATATTAATGATAAATAGGTAAGGAGAGTTTGCAGCTCCTAAACTAACTATTGTGTTTCTCATAAGAATGCTTCATGAAATTAGACATCAAGAAAATTATGAAATTGTAGGGTTCTATAAGAGAACCAATAAATGTTAAGACTCAATAATCTCATTTTCCTTATTATAATTACAAAAGTAAAAATTTCTTGAATTATACATGGGATCTTAAGAAAATGAAACAATATAAATTTTTAATCTTACTTAGCATCTATAGAAACTAGAGAAAAGGTTATTGATATCTAGGAAATACTAATATGATGGTGAGAAGGGGCGCATATATCAACATTATGGGGTGTTAATTAATGTTTAATGTTTTTGTAGAATATGATAAACTCATCAAGTGATTCATTCATCATTTAGCACATGATGGTCCTCTTTACATAGCGAGAAGAATCAACAGTAGGTGGGTAAAAGTACAAAGTTGTGTCATACTTTTATCAAGGAAATAGATAGTACTAATCCAATTTTTAAACTTGAATCACTAAAAAGTGATATATATGTTTTAAATTTTGAAATAATGTAAACTAATAAAACACTTTTTTTCTAGTATATTTTATGTGTATTTTTGTAAAAAAATTAAAAAATTATTTAAATATTATTTTTCATAAATTAACACTATAATTTAGTTGTTGATAAAATTTTGAAAGATGAAGTTACATGAGACGTCAATCTTTATATAGTAATTTTTTTTCCCTCAAATTTTTTGTGTAACTATAACTTGAAACTTTAGGGCATGGATATATTCTTTTCCAATTTTGATAAATATGTACTTTCCAATAAATATTAAAATGTGTATGTATTAAATCTTATTTGTTTCCAATCAATGTCCATTTTCATATTAAATATTTATTTAAAATAGAAAAAAAAATTATACGACCTTGATAAAGATTCTTATATCTAGCGAATCATATTTTTTTCATTTTTTTAAATAAGTTTTACTATTTTTCCTTGACATTGTAATCAACCTAAAGTTTTGTTCTGATAACCTACATTTAGTAAAAATAAAATGGAAAATATAAATAATAATTAAAATATTAAAATATATACATTTTTTAAAACTAAACTTATGGATCTACAAAAGGGAATATATATATATATATATATATATATATATATACACGAGTACAAGTTGAAGAAACATCAATTTTTTATAATTTTACTTTTTTAGTAAATTGGACTCAAAGTGGTGTTAAATATATATTTAGCCAACAATTTTCGTTGGAAAAGTTGTGGACATATATAACTTATCTAGAATGAATTTTATAAGATCATATGTTTGACGAAAATTAATTTTTATTTAAAATTTCTTAAATTCACCTGTGCTGATAAGTTGGTTGAAAGTGTAACACAACTTTGTACTGATACCCAAGCCAACCAATGGGATATTAATTGATCCCATGTGTGTAGAGAATGTGATCACCAATGAATTATTTTTTTTCATGAAATTTATCAAGACTCTTATTAATAATAGAAATAATGGATCAAAACACAATGGTTTTGCTTTCCCTATGATAGGTTTGATCACTCTCCCCTTAAAATTTGGACAAAAATAATTAAATATCTCGTTAAACATTATTCTCTTGTTGGAAAAATTATGTGTGAAGCTAGGCTATCCATGACTACACTTGATATATGTCATCCCATTGGTAGTGCATAAATGCTTAAAATTTACATTTAGCGAGGAAATTTTCATTGTGCATCATAGAAATTTTTATCTTGTGTCTTCCCATGGAAATTTCTCACTAGATCTCTTTTGGCCAAAACCTATGGAACCTATTAAGCCTCATGAAGACTTCTTTTTCAAATATTATCAAAAGTTCAAGTAAAAGCACATCGTAGAGTTGTCTCTTAGCAATATCCCTCAACTCATGCTTGAGTCTCATATTATTGATGAAACCATGATTGAACCAAAAGTCCTTTCGAGTAACCAAGAAAAATCCATGACAAATCCTCCACCTATTTCCTATAAGAGACCAAGAGATAATCATACTATTCCTAGTGTGCCTCCTAAGATAAAAAAAAATATAAACCCAAAGATAAAGTGGTTGACCAACCCTTAATGGTTCCTTTGATTCCTCCCTTATGAGAAGAAAATAAACCTATGGTTGATAAAACTTCTACATAATCACAACATGAAAACATGCAAAAATAAATTGAAATGCTAAAGAGCATAGACATAAACCTCATGCTATTTCTTGTAATTTAAAAGAAGAGAACAAACAAACAAACCAAGATCAAAATCTAATTAAAGCAAAGCGTGATGATTCTCCACCTTCACCATAACTGAAACACGAAACCTCTATGGACATTATCATTAGACCTCCTATTGTGATCTTAACAAGGATGACAAGATTGTTAAGATTGATGAGCTAAATTTACAATTTTCCTCTGCTATGAGCTTAGATGAGAAAAAATGTGATGATCCTCCTAACAAGAGTGCATCACTATGTGTTGAACCTAGTTTTTGTCCTAATATGACACTCATTGTTATCCTTTTCGCTAGGCATCCACATTTTGTATATCATAAACAACATTTTGATAAAGATGACTTGCTTTAGGCCAGCTCACATATGTCATACTAGCTTTATGTCTATTCATGTTCTTTGTGTGATTGCATGGTCATAATGTGATCCCTTGTATTATGCTTCTTGTTGTATCTTTATGTTTGTGAGATTACTTTC
>VDFB02000003.1:363860142-364013568 GCA_007258455.2 Sequoia sempervirens | reverse complement strand
CCCTGTAGGGCAAAACTAAGGATTATTTTCAGATTCGACCGCATCAAACTGGATACTGACATATTTTGAGCTAATCAAATCTCGGCCTGGACTCGCCTGACTTAACTTTCTATTTTAGAAATTTTCTATTTTAGAAAATTTTACAAGATTCAAGTCAAAGAAACCTTAAAACCCGTAAAACGTTACTATTTCAAGAAAATTTCTAAAAATAGCAGTTTTCCTAAAATTTAGGGATGAAAAACTGAGATCTGGGTTTTGTAGGTTAAGCTGCTCTTAGCAGACCCAGATCGTCAGAAATTGAAAAATTTGTGTTTTAACCCTCCATGCAAGACATACACACCCAAATTTTGACCTTTTTGACTGTTTCGACAAGACTTTTACCCATTTCTTCAAAATGTCTAAGTGTAACAAAAATTTTAATCTTGGGGTACAAATACTCATTTTAGCAGTATGGCTTTGGCGGCATCCAGAATCACTTCAGAGTTCGTCAGCTTCAGACGGAACAGGAAACGGATAAGTAACGGGAGAAATATTAATATTTAATTACATTGATTAAATATTAATTAATTAATGGTTATAATATAAAGTTATAATTTAAAATTATAACTTAAGTGATTTCTCACTGAGGGGTGCGCCATCATTGAAGGGGCCAAAAAATTACATTTGATTTATATTGAAATATTCAGCAGAGACTATTGAAATATTAAAAGATTAAAATATGGATATTTTATTAAAACCCTATTCTTAAGGAAATCGCACTTTTCAGCATAAGAGTGGATTTGCCTTGGTTTTTGAGCATTATGTGATTATTGGATTTTGAGAAACTGATCAAATTGATCTGAGCACAGAACCTTAGGGTTTGAACTCGAATTCCTTGGAGAACGAGCCATCTCCAGCGGAAAGCAATTCAGAGAGTGAAATATCACTTGATCTATTGCCAGCAGAGGTTTTCTCACTTAGAGGAAATCATTGATCTTCAGAGTATTTCATTTACAGAGCTTCAGCACATTTCTATCATCCAGAAGGCATCTATTTACCTGGGCGCACATATTCTCATCATTCAGAGACATCAGAGGGAGGCCGTACAAACCTTATTTGCTGCTGTCAGCAGTCCGTACCTTCACTGTACCTGGGCCGTACTTTTCATAAAGGCGTGTTTGTTCTTGAAGGAAAACGCCTATATCCAGAGTTGCCAGTCTTCACCTGTGTGGGCGCTTGGATACTGAGAGCCATTTGAGACTGTTGCAGAGAGGAGAAAGCTTTATCTTGCATCAGCCGTACCTTCTATAGCAGATTACCAGCAAGCTGTTTACCAGGTTTTTTTCATAATAAAAATTGTTATTCTTTATTGCATGCTTCAAAGTCATGTTGTATTGTTACCAGTTGAGCAAAATAAAGAAGCGCCTTCCTTCTACATTGTATTTTCTATGCATATTGAAGATCTAGCAATTTTATTGAATTTAATATTAATTTCTAGAAAAACCGTACTGTTCATTTATTGCATCAAAACTCAAAAATTTGCAAAAAAACCAAAACGTCAGAAAAACCTAAAAACACAGTCAGAATCAGTATCAGGGGGAAACTAGGGTTTCTACACCAATCCACACCGATGCATCATCAACTCCTCCATGTGTGGACCAAAGGAGAAGTGATAAACACTCCTCACGATGGAATCAAGATAAAATGCTTCCACCTCTGTCAATGGCTGACCATCATAGTCCTGGGGAAACAAATTAGCATAAGTACAAATCTCCATACTGGATGATGCCCCACATATCTCCTGTGACGACGATGAAGTAGTGACGTGATCTGTCACACAACTCTCGGAAAAATCAACTATCTCATCACAAGATCTCTCAACCAAAACACTCATCCCAGCTGAATTGACTGCACCAATATTTGTGATAGATGTAACCACATCCTCACTACCACTCGTAGATATAAGATCCTCATCAACTGCCTCTGTATATAAATGTATTGTATCTGCAGCTGGTGGAGACTGTGCCAAACTCAACTCCACGGTCAACTCCTCCAACCGTGACTGTGACTCTTGAAGGGCCAACTGAGCACTCTCCAACGAGTCCATAGTCACCTCAAGTTCATGAGTGAGCTCATCGACCTGCTCCTCCTTCCTCTGCAATGCATCATAACAAATGCAATCCCACTCAAAAAGAAAATCCTTGTCTGCAAGTAGTTTTAGGTAATTTTGTTTCATCATTCCAATTGCTTCTCGAAGTGCATATATCTCTGCAAGGGAAAAACCACTATCACCATGCTCATCTGTCAAGGGAGTACTCCAACCATAGGTAGCCAACATCTGACGAGCAACATCAAAATGCTCAATGGTTGTAGCAATCATATTGTCATTCACTTTTAGTTGCCCAGCCAAATGATGAGGACTCTGTAGCTTATGACCCCCATACAAGTTTTCTGGTTCACAATCTGCACTATGATATGAGGTTGATTCATCATCACTCACTACATGATAAGCAGTATCATGTGTGCTTTCATCCATGCACACCTCAACATCTAAGGGACTGCTACTATGTACCTCACAGGATGGCCCAACTGATAAAGTAGAAGCTGCTGATATAACAGGATCTTCACACACTTCCACTCCCGATGTAACTGTATCACCTTCCAACTCACAATCCTGGGATTCCATGTCAACATGTGAACCTTCTAACTTATTTTCTAAAGTCTGATCTGGAAAATCAGACTCACTAGGACATGAATCCTCAATACATAATGCATCGCTAGAACCCAATTCTTGAGTCCCTTCATGTGACAACTCAATAGGATCATTTTGCATATGTGAAATCACTGCTGTCTCATGCTCATGCAAAGTTTCATCATCGCTGTCATGAAAATCAGAAGTAGCCTCTACAGTAGAAACTTCTTGAGTCTCCTCTTGCAAGGATGATGTAGATAAATCATTAACCAAAGCTGTTCTAGTGTCTATCAAATTCATCATATAAATTTCTGCATACCTCATCGGAACTTGAAGACACCACATCATTCTCATGAAGAATTATATCAATCACATGTGAAGCTTCTCTATCCAATTCGTGTGTAAACAATTCATGGGCTATAGTGTGATACTCCTTCTTTGCTTGCTCAGTTTTGTGGAAAAGACTCGGGTGCAAATCTATGTAACTCTTGAATGAACAGTTATTCTTAACACGTTGAGGAAGAGTGTTATATTCCTCGAACATGCTAATCACTACCTCTTCTCTGTTTTGTGGTGTTGGAACTTTGCTGGTAGGGAGTGAAATAGATCCTTTAGGCTGTCCCAACTTTGAAAGCATCTGCTCTAAACGCAGCAACTGTCGATTGAACTTGTATTGGGATTGTTCAAGTTCTTTCAATGCCTGTTTATTGCTGGACAATGTTTTCATGAAGTCCATTTTCGTTGCCAAACTGAAAACTAAATCCAACTGACTTGATTTCAGACCTTCACTGTACTGTCCCTTACTAGATATGATGTAATTTTTATCAGTTTGCTGCCCTGGAATTCTGTCAAACAGTTTCCATACAATTTTCTTCTGCTGTTAAATGATTTCTCTTTCTGTTCCTGGGTTTATGTAATGATATCATGTGCACCAAGGTACCTTCTAAAGACTTAGCAGTGACTTACAAATTCAATGCAATACTGATTTATCAGCAATTACAGAACACCAATGACTGAAATCATTATGAAAATGAATATAGAGCATGTATTGACATTTCCACAAACAATTGGTATGCTGCTATTTCACTATTCTAATGCACTGAAAATATGGACTTACTCTGTCAGCTGCTAGATATTTTGGTACAGGATTTCTCTGATCAAATGCAAACTTGATATTCAATACATAGTGTGTTGTACCCAAACCAAATTTTTTGCTTCATCAAGGCATTTTGCATTTAAAAGTCTAAACCTTGCTAATTTGATGTAAAACACAGTTTTGGGCAATGTCAAGCATGGAGTTTTTGTCAATATTTTGTCGGTCAAAGTCAGTTATATTGATTAGAACCTGAAGCAGAGACTCAGAATGGAGCTTTTCACAATGGAGGAGCATCTCACGACGGCATTTCACATTGTACATGGTCGTTTCAATGATCGAAACGGAGTTTTCAGTGGTCAAAATACGAAGATTTTTCAAAGGAAAATTCACAAAGTGCAAGTATAGCTCAGGGGCGCCCAACTTGTTGGAGGTTAAGATCTTGCTGAAAGTGCTCAAGCATACAGTCAATCTCTTCAGAATCAGTCTGGCTATCCGTTGAGCTATCCAGCGAGGCGTTCCGAGACCCACAGCTCTGGCAAATAGCGACAGAAGTTAAAATCCCTAAATTTTAGGAGATGAGAATTTTGCTCTTTTTAGGCAAAAACGCGCCTCTAGCCTGAGGGCGCCCATCTTGAAACAGGGGTAAATCTCGACAGTTTCGTTGCCAGATGCAGTCAATTTGTTCACAATTGGTCTGCTTATCCGACGAAATATCAAGTGCAGTCATCCGAATCTCAGATTCCAGGCGGCAGTCATCCAAAGATCAGCTTAAAATGGAGTTTTCACATTTCTGAGCTTCTCCGTTTATGCCCAGTGCAAGTACAAGCCAGGGGCGCTGGCTTAAAGGACCCTCCAAATGGCATTATTTGCAGACAGAGTCTTCATAACATCAGTAGTATTCTAGCTCAGCTCCGCAACGCACCATTTTGCTTGTCAATCCGACGTTCCTGGTGGTCGTGGCGGAGATTCTACCAAGCACGTAATTTTACGGGCGAACCAACAAATGGTTTTCAGTGCATTTTCATAGTCTTAAGGCGCCTAGCCTTTAGGCTGGTCAGACGAGCCCGTTCACGTTCGAAGTCTTCACGACTATTGAGCGTAATCAATTTATCTTTCCAACGAGCATAGCCGTCAGCCTTCGGCATTTGGCAGTCGCTCGTGTGTGCGAGGTCTTTGGTGTCATACTACAAAGTGAAGATGTCCAGAAAATGACTAAGTCTGGTAGCGGTAAACGTAAATAAAATACGCACTGGAGTTTTTGAGGTCTTAGAGGCAGTTTTCTTGCCTCGTCACCTCCAGTGACTTCTCTTAAGGGCCCTCCTGGCTGTCCGTTAAAACAGATAATGCCTGAATCGGGTCATCCCAGCTCCAGATATCAGCCGTCAAAGTAGGGTATTTTGGTGAAAGTTCCACTTTCGTCGAAATGACAAAAGTGCAACCATGAGCCAGGGGCGCTTTTCTTTTTGAGGCCCTTAACACAGCTTTCAGCTGTCATGCATACAGTCATCGGATGCAGAATGTTTTCAGTCATACCGTGAGCTTCGTCTCTTATCAGCAGGGTTCACCGTTCACCGTTGGCAGCCGTTTGAAGCATCAGATGGCAGTTTAGGGAAATGGCTAAGTCTGGAACCCGTAAAGCAATTTAATCAGGGGCGCCTAATTTTTCAAGGGGTCAAACGATTGATTTTGCAGTTGTGTCTCCCAGCAGACATTTCTTCCTTGTTCAGTAGGCTTTCCAATGAATCTCTCAGATCAGTCTCAGCATCACCCGGTCATCCGGAAATCAGTGTCGAAGTTGGCCAGTCGTGACAGTGTTGTCAGCTCTTAAATAGGGAGCTAGTAAAAAATGAAGTATCTTGAGCAAATGGACGCCTATGTGCTCAAGAGATGACTTTTCGGAATCAGTAAAGTCTCACGATGAATCTCAGAGCTTCACCCGGGTTGTCAACTGAAGTTCCAAATTTGCTTATTTATAAATAGCAATTTTCTATTTTTAGCACCCTTGCTAATTGCATGATAATAAATATTTTATTATTATTTGAGCTTCCAGTAAGTGGCAGTGCAACTGAAGGGCAACCAATCAGAGGACTTCTATTATTGTCAAGGTTTTGAATTCTTGCAGTTGTCAGATTAATGCGAATTTCATCTTCTTTAAGCATGGCGCCTTCTTCATTTATCATCCATATTTTCAAGAGAATTCGTATTTTTCAAGGAGATTCATATTTTCTTCAAAGGGAAAATCGTAATTCTCAAAGGCAAATTTTGTCAAAGGAAATTCATAATTTTGAAGCAAAATTCGTTTTTCTTCAAGGCAAAGGCGTATTTTCAAGCAAAATTCGCTTTTCTTCATTCACAAGGCGTATTTTCAAGGGAGATTCGTATTTCTCAAACAAAGGCAGATTTCTCATCTATTTGCAAAGGCGATTTCTCCAATCACATTCTTTTGCAAGTTAAAAGTTCACTTTTTCAGCAATTTGAAGAATTCAAGGGCGATTTTCATTGAAGAAGAGCATAACAAAAACCGTCTTTTTCCTCCTTGTCTCAAATTTCTCTCAGTATACAATTCGCATGTTCCTGAAATTGGCAAATTTGACAAGTCTCAACATCTGGATCACTTTCATATAGCTTCCTCGAATTAAAATCGTGCGTTTGATTTTTCAGGAATTTTTAACTTCAGAACATTCGTTCTTGAGTTTCTAATTTTCTCAACTGAAAAGTCTTTGCATGGTCGAGTAGAAGTCAGATTTTCGCATTTCTGACGTTCTGGGTTGTCTTAGAATATTTTTCTGGACAAAACCCATATCTCAGATTTTTCGCTGAAAATTGCCCTTCGATAGGCTATTTTTACCCTCAGCAGGCTATTTTTAGCTTTCCAGAAAAGTTGTCAGAATATAGCCGTGTTCACAGTCAACAGGCGAGTTTTTCAGAGTACAATACACACAGATTGAATTCAAGACCAAATCGGTTTTAATTCATGACTTCATCAGAAAAGCTGAGACCGATTTGTATCAAGCTGCAGAAGAGATGTTGGCTAACACTTCAGTTTCGGAGCCGCCAAAGTTGCCAGTCAGTGAAATGCTGGTTGAGTGTGCAAAGATTGCAAAGATTGCTCAAGTTGCTGACATTCAGATGCTGATGCAGTTGACAGCCTCGTTGAGGGATTGGTTGCTCGAGATCACGACCAGTAGACTTCAGTTTCTCACCTCTCAGGATAGACATTATACACAGGAGTTAACTTGGCATTACCCTTTCAAGTTAACTGGCTGTCTCACCTCATGCATATCTATTCTGAGATTCACCTTGTTTACTTGGAGTTTTATTTAGGGTTTTACGCTAACTGATGTTAGTCTTCCAGTTAACTTGCTTTCAATAAGGACGTGCATGCTCGCACAATTGTCCATTTTTAGATTAGATGTTTCAGTCAAACTGAGGGTAGTTTCCCAGTTGACTGTATAGTTTACTTAATTAGGGTTTGGCGCATTGCTTGCATGCATTGCGAGGCGTAGATGATACAAAGGGGTGATTTTGGGTTCCTACACCTTGATGTATATAAATAAGAGCTTTGCTCATTTGTAAAAATAACTTTGCTTGAGAGGAAATATATCTGCGCCTACCTTGCCCTCAATATTGCTCTTTTGGTATTTGTTCATGTGTCTTCGCTATTATGATTAAGTGTTATGCCACATAGGGTTTCATGCAATTGTAATGGTGGGTTCTTTATGTCTTGTGAATCTTTTATCATTTCAATCAAGTGTTATGCCACATAGGGTTCCGTAAGATTGGCGTGGTAAATTCCTCCTATAGTTAGATCTGTTTGAACATATTTACCATTGACGTCAATTGTTATGCCACATAGGGTTTCAAGAGATTGAGATGATAAATCTGTTTTGTGTATCTTTACCATTGTGATCGATCGTTATGCCACATAGGGTTTCGAGAAGTTGCAGCGATAAATCTGTTTTGTGAATCTTTATCAATATGATCGAAGGTTATGCCACATAGGGTTTCATGAGATTGTAAAAAGATAAAGAAATTTTGTTTGTAGAGGCTTTTCTTTGTTTCGATCAGTGTTATGCCACCTGGTTCCTTAAGATGTCTTGGTAGATTCTTAAATCATTTGTGCCCAATAATAAGCTTGTTTAGATTGAGATGATAGTTCGCCACCTTACTTGCCTTCAAATTAGAGAATCTAAGCTTCGTTTATCGTCCAATAGTCATCACTGCTCCATTTCCTCATGCTCTTTGTTTTCTTGAGGCTGGATAGATTTAAAGTAGTTAGCTTAGTTGTAGTTAATGATCTGCTTGAAACCAGAAATCCTTAGTACATAGCGTTCTTGGATTTCTTAACCTTGTGCCTCTTCGGTGAGAACAAAAGATGGGACTTAGATTACTTTTCTTTTCCATGCATTCCCGGCCTAGCGAGGGAGCTTCCTCTCGATTTGAAGAGCACTCATTCGTAAAGGTATTAATACATAGTTGTCAGTACAAACACACTCGAGTGTTAGATTTGGCGTAGCAGGTTCTGGCCAGGTGGGGCCTGAGGCAAAGAGCAAGAAAAGCAGCACATTTCCACGGGATAGACACTTTCACGGCATCGATTGCATGATCCGCCTTGAAGCAATGGATGATAACAACAACAATGCTGACAGGCGACATCCACCCCCATTACCTTGGGGTAATAATATTGGACCTTTGGCTTTTGAGGTAAATCATGAGTTACCTAAAGGGTCAAGGAAGCGTTTTCCTCGGTTTCACGGCGATGGAACACAACACCCGGAGGACCATTTTTCTGCATTCACAACGGCTTGCGCCGTCTTGCACGTGGAGCATGAAGACATCGCGGTGCGTCTCTTTGTCGAGACTCTTGCGGGAAATGCTGCCGACTGGTTCAATCACTTGGCGCCAGGCAGTATCACAAGTTGGGCAACTATGAGCGAGAAGTTTTTAGCGAGATTCAAGCCCGTTGAAGACAATCATATGTTGTTCGCCCAGCTCACAAATTCAAAGATGGAGCACAAAGAACACATGAGGGATTTTGTAGCAAGATTTAATCGTCTTGTTACAAGAATTTCTTTTACATTTGATCTATCACCAGAGATTCTGATAAGCTGTTTCATAAATGCTCTTCCATTAGAGATAGCCTTCTTCCTCAAGACGGCCAAAGCAACAGAGTTGAAGAGTGCACAAGAACACGCCATTGAGTTGGAAGATAATATGATCACTTCCGGCTTGATGAAAACAGATTCTATCAGATCTCCAGTTCAGCAACCGTACCAGCCAAAGAGAGACAATCTTCAGCCACGGTTGCCGACATCTCCACCAAGATCAATGATTGAGACTGCACACAGCGCAATATTTTGTCCTTTTCATGACGATGATACACATACCGGATCCACATGTCCAGAGAACCTGAGAATGATCCAAATCATGGGATACACTGAAGTTGCTCCCAGTTCTAGTTTTGTACCAACACCAAGTTCGAAGGTTGTTTTACCACAGATGGACAACTTCGATGGCGACTCCGCAGCGGGATACTTTGATGAAGAACCCGCAAATCAAGAAGAAGAAGAAGAATACTGTCAGTACACTCCTGTGTTTACACGTGATCAACACTTCAAAGCACAGAAAGAAGAAGAAGAAAGGCGGAAATCAAACGAAGAGGGTGAAGAAGTGCCTCTCACTTCTAAACCCAAATCTTCACATGCGATTACTATGCCAGTTGCTCAAGAGACGTCTTCAGCAAATTTTGACATCGTAGCTTCCATGATGAAGACAAAGGTACAAATATCGCAACTGGAATATCTTCAGGATCATCCAGAAGAATTAGATCAGATTCTCAAGGTCGCAAAGAAGCAGGCTGTGTTCAACTCAAATGTTCTAGCAGAAGCAAAGCCTGAAACGGGTCCTGGTAATTGTGTAACTCTGTCAGAAACAAAAGTTGAAGACCAGAACATTGCTTGTTCTAAAAAGAAACCGACAGAGGAGACAAAGTCATGGACAATACAGTTAGATGGAGATTGTTCAGATACATTTTTAGAAGAAGGGGAATTGATCATATCCCCTAAAGGACAGTTGAACACAGTTGCAAATTGGCTGCAATTGGAATTCACTGAAACTGAAAAAGAGGTGCTTTTGCAAGGCCTCAAAGATGCCGAAGACATGGGAATCAAACTCCTATGTGTTAAAGGTGATGTAGAGCTGATCAATGAGCCAGTCAAAGGATATTATCAGATTAGAAAAGATCACCTACGGCATTACAGAAATCGAGTTTGGAACTCGATCGACTGGTTTGAAGAATTCAACATTCCAAGGATGGACTACAACAGAACTAATGTCTCAGGAATATTAGATTTCCCATTTGCATCATATTCTGACTTTTGTCAGAGTACCTTTGCATGGATATATGAATACCTTAGAATCTTCATTCCAGAAGGATTGCCTCCTGCAATTCCCATCAGAAGAGAAGTCAAGCCTTTCAGGCAGAAACGACATTGGTGGGAGGCTCTTCTCGCTGCCATGCAGCGAACAATATTCAAAGCACTTCATTTCTTCGGGGGTGGAGTTAGTTTTCTTTAAGTAATTTTTATGCTTTAACGTTATGTCGTATTGTATTTCCCCGTTTTGTGATGTTTTGTCGTGTATTAGGTGATTTAGGTAGTCTTGTTTAGGTGATTTTTAGGTTAGGTTTTTAGGAAACTCCAAAGTTTTAGGTGAATAGGGAAAAGTCCTGACTCCAATGCCCAATTATAAAACACTGGTCTACTTAACACTGAGATTCTTAGGTTCTCCTATGCCGTAGGTATCCGACATGGTCACCAGACGGAGCCTAATGTTGTACCCAAACCAAATTTTTTGCTTCATCAAGGCATTTTGCATTTAAAAGTCTAAACCTTGCTAATTTGATGTAAAACACAGTTTTGGGCAATGTCAAGCATGGAGTTTTTGTCAATATTTTGTCGGTCAAAGTCAGTTATATTGATCAGAACCTGAAGCAGAGACTCAAAATGGAGCTTTTCACAATGGAGGAGCATCTCACGACGGCATTTCACATTGTACACGGTCGTTTCAATGATCGAAACGGAGTTTTCAGTGGTCAAAATACGAAGATTTTTCAAAGGAAAATTCACAAAGTGCAAGTATAGCTCAGGGGCGCCCAACTTGTTGGAGGTTAAGATCTTGCTGAAAGTGCTCAAGCATACAGTCAATCTCTTCAGAATCAGTCTGGCTATCCGTCGAGCTATCCAGCGAGGCGTTCCGAGACCCACAGCTCTGGCAAATAGCGACAGAAGTTAAAATCCCTAAATTTTAGGAGATGAGAATTTTGCTCTTTTTAGGCAAAAACGCGCCTCTAGCCTGAGGGCGCCCATCTTGAAACAGGGGTAAATCTCGACAGTTTCGTTGCCAGATGCAGTCAATTTGTTCACAATTGGTCTGCTTATCCGACGAAATATCAAGTGCAGTCATCCGAATCTCAGATTCCAGGCGGCAGTCATCCAAAGATCAGCTTAAAATGGAGTTTTCACATTTCTGAGCTTCTCCGTTTATGCCCAGTGCAAGTACAAGCCAGGGGCGCTGGCTTAAAGGACCCTCCAAATGGCATTATTTGCAGACAGAGTCTTCATAACATCAGTAGTATTCTAGCTCAGCTCCGCAACGCACCATTCTGCTTGTCAATCCGACGTTCCTGGTGGTCGTGGCGGAGATTCTACCAAGCACGTAATTTTACGGGCGAACCAACAAATGGTTTTCAGTGCATTTTCATAGTCTTAAGGCGCCTAGCCTTTAGGCTGGTCAGACGAGCCCGTTCACGTTCGAAGTCTTCACGACTATTGAGCGTAATCAATTTATCTTTCCAACGAGCATAGCCGTCAGCCTTCGGCATTTGGCAGTCGCTCGTGCGTGCGAGGTCTTTGGTGTCATACTACAAAGTGAAGATGTCCAGAAAATGACTAAGTCTGGTAGCGGTAAACGTAAATAAAATACGCACTGGAGTTTTTGAGGTCTTAGAGGCAGTTTTCTTGCCCTGCGTCACCTCCGATGACTTCTCTTAAGAGCCCTCGGCTGGCCAGTTAAAGCAGATAATGCGAATCGGGTCATCGACTCAGGATATCAACCCCGTCCATTGGGAATTATTTTGGTGAAGTTAGAGCTTTTCGTCCGAAATGACAAAAAGTGCAACCATGAGCGAGGTAGCTTTTCTTTGGGAGCCCTTATACGACTTTCATTTGTCATACATCTGATCATCCCGGATGCGAGAATGTTTTTCAGTCATACCCATTGACTTCGTCTCTTATCGTGAGGGTTCGTTCACCGTTAGCGACCCGTTTGAAGCTTATCGAATGGCGGTTTAGGGAAATGCTTTAGAATGCGGAACCCGTAAAACAATTTAATGAAGCCTAATTTTTCAAGGGGTCAAACGATGGATTTTGCAGTTGTGTCTCCCAGCAGACATTTCTTCCTTGTTCAGTAGGCTTTCCAATGAATCTCTCAGATCAGTCTCAGCAGCACCCGGTCATCCGGAAATCAGTGTCGAAGTTGGCCAGTCGTGACAGTGTTGTCAGCTCTTAAATAGGGAGCTAGTAAAAAATGAAGTATCTTGAGCAAATGGACGCCTATGTGCTCAAGAGATGACTTTTCGGAATCAGTAAAGTCTCACGATGAATCTCAGAGCTTCACCCGGGTTGTCAACTGAAGTTCCAAATTTGCTTATTTATAAATAGCAATTTTCTATTTTTAGCACCCTTGCTAATTGCATGATAATAAATATTTTATTATTATTTGAGCTTCCAGTCAGGGGCAGTGCAACTGAAGGGCAACCAATCAGAGGACTTCTATTATTGTCAGGGTTTTGAATTCTTGCAGTTGTCAGATTAATGCGAATTTCATCTTCTTTAAGCATGGCGCCTTCTTCATTTATCATTCATATTTTCAAGAGAACTCGTATTTTTCAAGGAGATTCATATTTTCTTCAAAGGGAAAATCGTAATTCTCAAAGGCAAATTTTGTCAAAGGAAATTCATAATTTTGAAGCAAAATTCGTTTTTCTTCAAGGCAAAGGCGTATTTTCAAGCAAAATTCGTTTTTCTTCATTCACAAGGCGTATTTTCAAGGGAGATTCGTATTTCTCAAACAAAGGCAGATTTCTCATCTATTTGCAAAGGCGATTTCTCCAATCACATTCTTTTGCAGGTTAAAGTTCACAGTTCTCAGCAATTTGAAGAATTTAAGGGCGATTTCATTGAAGAAGAGCATACAAAAAACGTCTTTTTCCTCCTTGATTCTCAAATTTCTCTCAGTATACAATTCGCATGTTCCTGAAATTGGCAAATTTGACAAGTCTCAACATCTGGATCACTTTCATATAGCTTCCTCGAATTAAAATCGTGCGTTTGATTTTTCAGGAATTTTTAACTTCAGAACATTCGTTCTTGAGTTTCTAATTTTCTCAACTGAAAAGTCTTTGCATGGTCGAGTAGAAGTCAGATTTTCGCATTTCTGACGTTCTGGGTTGTCTTAGAATATTTTTCTGGACAAAACCCATATCTCAGATTTTTCGCTGAAAATTGCCCTTCGATAGGCTATTTTTACCCTCAGCAGGCTATTTTTAGCTTTCCAGAAAAGTTGTCAGAATATAGCCGTGTTCACAGTCAACAGGCGAGTTTTTCAGAGTACAATACACACAGATTGAATTCAAGACCAAATCGGTTTTAATTCATGACTTCATCAGAAAAGCTGAGACCGATTTGTATCAAGCTGCAGAAGAGATAATGGCCATCACTTCAGTTACGGAGCCGCCAAAGTTGCCAGTCAGTGAAATGCTGGTTGAGTGTGCAAAGATTGCAAAGATTGCTCAAGTTGCTGACATTCAAATGCTGATGCAGTTGACAGCCTCGTTGAGGGATTGGTTGCTCAAGATCACGACCAGTAGACTTCAGTTTCTCACCTCTCAGGATAGACATTACACACAGGAGTTAACTTGGTGTTACCCTTTCAAGTTAACTGGCTGTCTCACCTCATGCATATCTATTCTGAGATTCACCTTGTTTACTTGGAGTTTCATTTAGGGTTTTTACGTTAACTGATGGTAGTCTTCCAGTTAACTTGCTTTCAATAAGGACGTGCATGCTCGCACAATTGTCCATTTTTAGATTAGATGTTTCAGTCAAACTGAGGTAGTTTTCCAGTTGACTGATAGTTTACTTCATTAGGGTTTAATATTGCTTGCATGCATTGCGAATGAGATGACACAAGGTGATTTTAGGGTTCCCTACACCTTGATGTATATAAATAAGAGCTTTTGCTCATTTGTAAATAACTTTTGCTTGAGAGAGAAATATATGCTGCGCCTACCTTGCCCTCAATATTGCTCTTTTGGTATTTGTTCATGTGTCTTCGCTATTATGATTAAGTGTTATGCCACATAGGGTTTCATGCAATTGTAATGGTGGGTTCTTTATGTCTTGTGAATCTTTTATCATTTCAATCAAGTGTTATGCCACATAGGGTTTCGTGAGATTGTGATGATAAAATCGTTTTGTGAAGTCTTTACTACTTTCAATCAAGTGTTATGCCACATAGGGTTCCATAAGATTGGCGTGGTAAATTCCTCCCATAGTTAGATCTGTTTGAACATATTTACCATTGACGTCAATTGTTATGCCACATAGGGTTTCAAGAGATTGAGATGATAAATCTGTTTTGTGTATCTTTACCATTGTGATCGAATCGTTATGCCACATAGGGTTTCGAGAAGTTGCAGCGATAAATCTGTTTTGTGAATCTTTATCAATATAATCGAAGGTTATGCCACATAGGGTTTCGTGAGATTATAAAGATAAAGGCTGTTTTGTGAAGGCTTTGCTGTTTCGATCGAGTGTTATGCCACACAGGGTTCCATAAGATCGTCTTAGTGAATTCTTAAATCTGTTGTGCCCAATAAGCTTGTTTAGATTGAGATGATAGTTGTGCCACCTTGCCTTCAAGTAGAGAGTCTAAACTCGTTTATCGTCCAATAGTCATCCCTGCTCCATTTCCTCATGCTCTGTTTTCTTGAGGAAACTGGATAGATTTAAAGTAGTTAGCTTAGTTGTAGTTAATGATCTGCGAAACCAGAAAATCCTTAGCTGCAACGTTTTAGTTTTCTTAACCTTGTGCCTCTTCCAGCTGAGAACAAAAAGATAGGACTTAGATTACTTTTCTTTTCCATGCATTCCAGCACAACGAGGGAGCTTCCCCTCCTAATTTGAAGAGCACTCATTGCGTAGTGTACATAGCTGTCCGTACAAACCTGCACTCCAGAGGTGTTAGATTTGACACCAACATAGTGCAATACTTACATATAAGTCTGTTTTGTATTGACAGAATGCACAGTAAGCTACAGCAGAGACTAACTCAGACTGAAGCTTAAAAATAAAATTGCTCAACCAAAAAGATTTCAATATTTGCCAAAGGCTTGATGGATGCGCTGCCTCCAGTGTATTCTTATTGATCGAATTCACTCCTTTAATATTTGGCGCTTCCTTCAGCACATAATGCGAATATCATTTCCCGTCTTGATTTGAAGTTAACCTCCAACAATTTATTATATCCGTCCTTAAACAAAAACCCGATAGTTGTTTCTTTGTATTCACCTGCTGATTGTTCTTGTGCGCCACATCAGAGTTAATTTGTTTGTATCTGAAGCAGCATCCCGGAACTAGCTTCCTGGCGTCTAACTTAATAAATTCGTTTATCGAGCTTGGGCAGATAAAATGATCTTCACAAAAAAAGTGCGAACCAACAGGAATATTAGCTCCGCTGAAACAACCTCCCGTGGTTTCATGAAATTGAATGACTAACCCAATTATCGATTCTTTGGTTTAATCAACTCCCCAGGCGTCTGGCAGCTTCTCAATACAGGTGCGACTTTGTCTTGTGCGGCACTTGGAACAAGAGGATTCGTTTGAAAATTTGCCTTGGCTTTAATTCCTCTGCCTTATCATATCTGAAGAAACGGCTACCTTCTTGCAAATCTGCGATTTCAGAATTAAAATATTCAAATCATCCTTTGTCTTATTTGATCCCTTCACACTTCAGCGTCTGGGAAGGAGACAAAGCACAATAGAAGCAGCTCCCGACACCAGATTTTGATACTTTTGTCTTTTTCTGATGATCGGCCTTATTGCGTCTCTTCTATTTTCGGCCTTGATGATTTTTATTTTATTTATTTAATTCGCCTTTTACTACTCCACGTCTTCCTTCTATATGTCTTGCGGCTCCCTTCTAAACATAGACGGAATTTTCAAAGCCTCCCGACATTTTAATAGATCCAATATTTGTATTCTCCCGTCCTTATCTGACCCGCGATTTTGCTCTAGCGCTGAAGGATGAGAATCACAAATGGCCACGATTCTATAAACTATGCTTATTTAAATCGTTCTTTCCAAGAGACGACTTTTTCCTTAATCGCGTCTATTCCTCTTGAAGCTGCGATCTGGCTTTTTATGAATAGAGATCAAACAATAATATTTGTCCTTTGCAGTTGTTTGTCTTTTCTGTATCTGCCCCTGACGTCCTTTATATTGTCTTTATTCGAATCTTTTATCCGTCTTAAGCTTCAGCGCTTTGTTATAAGCAGGGGGGGTCTCCTATCTTGTCCTTAGCGACATTTGTAGCTTCCAACTGCAATTATTTCTAATGAGAAATCGAAGGATTTATTTTAACTATTTAATTCTCTCAAATGCTGCGCCCAGAAATATATTCTTCAGATATAGTCGAACTCTGGCGGAAGAATCGAACTCTCCCAATGAGCAGATATTCTGATATAATCCTGAAAACTTTCAATCTGTAATTCTGAAAATTTCTTTTTGAAACCCAACACAGGCTGGCAGAATTCAGGCTTTGATACCACTATAGAAACCCTTGTTTCCCCGTTTCCTGAATCTGACTGAATTTTTTTGTGTTTTGCGTTTTTTGATTGTTTTTGGGTTTTTGAAAGAGATTGCTGAATAAATTTAAATAAAATAATACAACTCTAGAAATGATATAATCTACTGAAACTCTTGATGCCAGACTATTGTATTAATCTTCTGAAATGATTACAAATAAGATCTGATAACATGCAACTAAAAAGGCAACGGTATTTTGATGAAAACCTGATTATTGCAGCAAGCTGAAAGAAAACTCTGTGAACGTTCTGTGATAACTTCTGAATGAAGATATCTCTCTGAATGCAATAGATCAGCTGATATTTCATAGCCTCTGAACTGCAACACTGAAGATGGCTCGTTCTCCAATGCCTGTAGACAACAGAAACCCTAGGCTTCGTTCTCCGGAAGAAGACTTGTTCAAAAATCCAATAATCAGCATAATGAGCTCAAATCCCAATGAAACCCTTATATCTCCTCAAGAGTTCGAATTTTCTCAATTAGGTTTCATTTAAATAAATTCGAACTTTTCTTTTTAATTTTTCAATAGTTTTCAAAAGCACTTTTAATTATAAAATATAATTAAAAGTGGCCCCTTCAATGATGGGCGACCCCTTCAGCAAAAATCACTTAAGTATAATATTTAAAATATTATAACTTTATAACATAAGCTACAAATAATTAATATTTAATTAAATCAATTAAATATTAATATCTCTCTCAATATATGCCCGATGCACGAACCATCTAAAGCTGACGAAGAAGGAAGCGATTCTGCACGTGACCAGACCATACTGCTAAAAATAGCAGGGGTGCTCCGCTGAGTGCTAAAAACTGCTAAAAATAGCAATCCGAGCAAATAGTGTCTGAACGAGCCCGAACGAAAGCCAACTGAGAACAATCTGACAACTGAAGCCAAGCCAAGCTCTGTCAAGACCCTCTATCCATCCTATCAGCCTACGAGGGTCGCATAATAGGCTAAATCCACTGAACTCTGATGCTCGCAAATTTGGGGACATTACATAGAGTATGTAGTTGCTTTATTTCAGAGATTCGTGATGCATACCATGGAGACACTGGCAACTGTTGGGCATACTTTTGAGGTGAAGATGAACTATGACACAAGCACTTGGAGTTTGCACAATGAGGTTATTTAGAAGTTTTTGATCAAGTGTCCAGATGAGAAACCACTAATTGTTACGCCCAAAAGTATTTTGTGTTCTTGGATGACTGAATTTAAGAAAAGGCTAGTGGAGGAGATTCCTATGCACAATTTATATGAGGATGATTGTCAAATTTGGGATCTAGGAATTTGCATGATTAATGGAGTGCTTCTCATGTTGTTGCAAAATGACAGTTATATTAGAGTAACGCAGTAGATGGGTGCAGCAGTATTTTAGAGATGGATATAGGATCTTGGTATTCAATTTTGGCGTACAAGTGTGGATTGTGTCAGAACCCTGGTGGTTCTCTAATTCAAACCCTAATTGTCTTTTGAAGATTTTTGCAAGTTTTCGATTTTTTTGTGTTTTTGAGGTTTTTACAGGCGAAAAGGAAAATTGCGATTTTGCTCATAAATGCAAATAAATTCTAAATAAATTCAATGATGCAATATAAGCCTAGATTTTGATCAACAATGATAGGCATTTCATTATATTTCACTCCCAGGAGATTTACAATAGCCAGATACTAAATATGAAGGAAATACAAATTATTTTAATAAGAAAAACCTGATTCCTGTAAGTGGCGGCTGCAGCAATATGAAGAAGGTACGGCCAAGTGAATGAAGAATCTCCAGGCTCAAAAAATCGATGCACAACCTTAGTTTGACCAAGGCGCCCAACATCCAAACACCAAAAGCTGATGAAGTAAGGCGTTGCTCCAGAGGAATAAAAGTACGGGCCTGCTGGTACGGCCTGACAGCAAATAATGACAAAAGTACGGCCTCCAATAAATGATGTATGTTCTCTGCAAAACCTTTCTGATGAAATCGCCTTATAACTCTTATGATTTCCTCTGTAAATCTCTGCTAAAATAAATGGTTAAGCTCAGTCTGTGACTTCTGGATGAAATCACCAAGTGCCAGCTTCAACTGATATTTCACAGCCTCAGTCTGCCTGATCTCTGAAGAGTTTCCGTTCTCCAGAAACGATGGTCTGCCAGAAACCCTAGGGTTTGCAAACTCCAATGCTCAGATGCAAGAAGACAAAATTGAATAATAACAGGATAGTTCGATTTTGCCTTGAGAAGAAACATATATCCTCTTTGAAAAGTTCGACCTAATCTCCTTTAAAATAATCATTTAAATAAATGATTTAATTTTCACCTTTTGACTTAGGAGAAATGATTAATTATTGGCGTCCACTTTTAATGAGTATTAAATACTCATTAAGTCACATTTTAATAATTTATTATAAAGTATAATAAATACTTTATAATTTTAAGCCAAATAATTAAATATTTAAATATTTCAATAAAGTGACTTTATTATAAAGTCAAATTATTAAATATTTAATAACTCATTAAATACTCCTTATTTCTCCGTCAAATCAATCAACTGCTGAACTGGGTCGAATCTGAGCTGAATAATTGCACCAGGTGCCCTGCCCGAAATAGCAGCTTCCGCCTGACCTAACTTTCTAAAAATAGAAAGTTCTCTGAAAAAGCTCTCTGGAAGATTGAGGCCCAACTGACCTGCACCAAGCTGGAGCTATCAAACACTGAGCAACTGTCAAAAATGATCCTCTGAACACTCCTGTCAGCCTACGAGGATCGAATGATAGGCTAACCTCGTCACCAGTTGTGCCGACTAGGATGGGGACATGACAGTCCGCCCTCCACTGAAATTGCTTGTCCTCAAGCAATCTCAACTCTGGATGCTGCAAAATCTCCTCTGACTCCCATGTAGCATCCTCAACTGGAAAATCTCTCCACTTGACCAGATATTCCCTGATCACACGCCTCCGAAGGTGTCTCTCTCTCATATCAAGGATGGCCTCAGGTACTAATATCAGTTTCCCTTCATCATCAAGGGGTGGCAAAACTGGAGAGGGTATAACATGCTGACCCAATGCCTTTTTCAGGCGAGAAACGTGAAATACATTATGGACCTTGCTATCAGCTGGCAAGTCCAACTCATAAGCAACCTCGCCCACACGTCTGACAACACGAAATGGACCATAATAGCGAGGTTTTAGTTTCTCTGCCCCACTCTTCCGCAGAGTAGACTGACGATACGGCTGCAACATGAGGTACACCATATCACCCACCTCAAAACTACGCTCAACCCTCTTCTGATCAGCATACTGCTTATGCTGATTCTGTGCCTGCTGGATATTGTCTCGGAGAGACCTCAAGATGTCCTGCTGACTCTGCATCATATCCCCTGCACTCGGCACTCTGCTATCGCTCAAAATCAAATCCAGAAGATTGGGCGCCTCATACCCATACAAAGCCATGAAGGGGGTCATCTGTATCGTCATATGGTGAGTCGAGTTATAACAATACTCGCACAAATAAATCCACCTCACCCAAGCTCTCTGCTGACCAGCTATATAATTGCGCAAATAACCTTCCACCCACTTATTGACAATCTCTGTCTGTCCATCGGTCTGCGGATGGTAGCTGGTACTCGGTGTCAGCTCGGTCCCACAAAGCCTGAACAACTCCTGCCAAAAGTTGCTCATGAACCGGCTGTCTCTATCGCTGACTATCGTCCGAGGCAATCCATGCAACCGGAAAACCTCTCTGAAGAACAACTCTGCAGTCTGCGATGCTGTGAAAGTAGTCGTAATCGGGAAAAAATGGGCGTATTTAGTCAACCGATCGACCACTACATAGATGCAATCTTTACCCTGGGCTTTCGGCAAACCCGTGATAAAGTCCATAGATAAACACTCCCACTTCCTGTCAGGTATCGGAAGTGGCTGGAGTAATCCAGCAGGATAAGTGTGCTCCTGCTTGTTCTGTTGGCACACAGAACACTCACGGACATACTGCAAAACATCAGTTTTCAGCCCTTTCCAAGTAAACCGTTCCCGAACCATTTTGTAAGTCTTGTAGTATCCAGGATGGCCCGCCATAGGAAGGTCGTGAAAGGCTCTCAAAACTGTAGTCCGTACCTCAGAGTCAGGAACCAAAAGAATCCGCCCCTTGTAAATGATCAAGTCATCTACAACAGTATACCTGTCGTCCTGCTCTGTCCTGTCAATGATGCTAGAAGCCCATGGGTTCTTAGCATACTCAGCAATAATCCGATGCCTCCAATCCTCTGTGATCTGTGCTAAGGCATTCAACTGGGGTCTGCGAGACAAGGCGTCAGCTACTATATTCTGCTTCCCCTTAATGAAAGTAATATCGAAGTCATATGACTGCAGTTTACTGACCCATTTTTGCTGCCTCTCATTCAAGTCTCGCTGTCCAAGGAAATGTTTTAGGCTGTTATGATCTGTGCGAACACTGAATTTGCTGCCTACCAGGTACTGCCTAAACTTAGCCAATGCATGCATAATGGCTAACATCTCCTTGTCATAAATACTGTAAAATCTCTCAGGACCCCTGAGTTTCCTGCTCTCAAATGCAATCGGATGACGCTCCTGCATCAAAACGGCACCAATGCCTCTCACGAAGCATCACTTGGAATAAATCAAATGACTTGAAAAGTCGGGGCAATGCTTAGCACCGGACATGGAAGTCATGATCACCTTGAACCTATCAAAGCACTCCTGCGCCTGTGGTGACCAAAGGAAAGCCCCCTTCTTCGTCAAGTCAGTAAGGGGTGCGGCGTGACGTGAGAACCCGCTAACAAATCTCCTGTAGAATGCACACAACCCAATGAAGCCTCTGAGCTGCGTAAGGTTCTCAGGTACCGGCCAGTCAACAATAGCTCGGACCTTTTCAAGGTCCATACTCACTCCCTTGGCACTGATGATGTGCCCCAGATATAACAACTCCTCCATGCCAAGCTCGCACTTGGATTCCTTAGCATAGAAAGACTCATCTGCTAAGATACCCAAGACTGTGTCCAAATGAGCCAGATGCTCATCCCATGACCTGCTATAAACCAAAATGTCGTCGAAAAAGACTAACACAAATCTCCTCAACTGAGCACTGAAAACCCTGTTCATAGTTGCCTGAAAGGTGGCAAGTGCATTGGTTAACCCGAAGGGCATAACCAAGAACTCGAAGTGACCGCAATGACACCGGAAAGCGGTTTTCTCAATATCCTGCTCCCTCATCTGTATCTGATGGTACCCTGATCTCAAATCAATCTTCGTAAAGAAGACTGCTCCGTGCAACTCATCTATCAGCTCATCAATACGTGGAATAGGGTACCTATTCTTGATGGTTCTTTTGTTGAGCTGCCTGTAATCGATGCACATCCGAAGTGATCCATCCTTCTTCTTCACCAATACAACCGATGAAGCAAAAGGGGATTTGCTAGGTCTGATATGACCCATAGCTAACAACTCATTAATGGTCTTCTCTATCTCATCTTTGAGTCGTTTCGGATGTCGGTAGGGAGTGATCATAACGGGCTTTGCGCCCTCCTCCAACTCAATAATGTGCTCCGTACCCCTGTCTGGAGGTCTACCAGGTGGAATGTCACTAAACACTTTGGAGTGTTTAGTCCTCAAAATCTGTATGTCAGGGTGGTACTCACCCTTCTGCGGCTCCTGCTGGGCTGGCATCAACATGCACTCAGCCGCCCAGTCAACCATATCATGACGAATGAGCCTCTCCATCCGTTTGAATGAAACCATCCTAAGATTACTGTCCCGTATTGCCTTGATGACATGTGGTCTTCCGTCAACCTTGAATTTCATCTCCATATCCCGTAGGTTGAGCGTGAACTCACCCAAATCATGTAACCATGCCATCCCTAATACCACATCTGTATCACCCATATTAACAACATAGAATTCAGTCTTGAATTCATAGTTGTTCAGTCTCATCGGAAGATCAGTAATCTTTCTGTCGCACCTGAGAGTATATTCGTCAGCCACCTTGACTCGAATACCCTCGAAAGCTTCTGTTTGGATACCACGTCTCTCCACTAAACGTGCATCAATAAAATTATGTGTAGCACCCGTATCCAACAAAGTAATCACCTTCTGACCTGCTAAGAGCCCACGGAGTCGAAATGAACCATCTCTCTGAAGGCTAGTTAGATGGGCTTCCTGTAGCTTCCTTCCACCTTCATGCTCACCCTCATTTTCGGACTTCTCATCATCTGAAGGCTCGGAATCAGCTTGCTGGTCTGACAGATCAGATTGCTCTTCGCCCTCATAAAACCACTCCATTTGGTTATTTTTGACTTTCGGACGAAGTGGGCATATGTGTTTTTCATCATAGGGTGCCTTGCACCAAAAACATAACTTTTTCTTACGTAAATCATTCAACGTTTCCCTGTCAAATGGTGGTGCATTCTGTCTCTTCGGATCCTGTTGATCCTTCCTCCTGTCAAAGGGTCTATTTCTGTCATTGTTTCTATCGAAAGGCCTGTTGGGTCTCGTGTATGGAGTGGACCCTGAATTGAACTTGCTGCGAGGTGCTGCAAGTTCCATGTTTCGTGCCTTCCGCATGGCCTCCTGAAGTGTGGGAGGGTCAAAAGCCTTAACCCAACCTCTCATGGGTTTTGTCAAACCCTCAACAAATAGTATAATGAGTCTCCGCTCAGAAATGCCAGTCACCATAACTGCAACTCTCTGAAACTCGCCAATGTAGGCATCCAAACTGCCTGTCTGTCTGAGCTGAGCCAACTCTTTGAAATACAGTTTTGGATCCTTCTTATCGAATCTCTCTATCAGTCTGCTGGTGAACTCCTGATAGGTGTTGACCGCATGATGGCCTAGCGTGTACATGCCATGGTGCCACCAATCGTGTGCTACTCCGTCAAGGTGTAAAGTGGCAAATTTAATTGCCTCATCCTCCTGCATAGGCCTAAGTGACAAGTAATTGTCCAATTTCTGGACCCAAGACCTAGCTGATGTCTTCTCTGACCCATCAAAATATGGCAGCGTAATCTTGCTCACCGCATACTGCAAATCTCTATTCACCTGTGGCTGCTGCTGCTGATGCTGTGGGGGTCTACGGTCAAATCTACCTCCTCCTCTGGGTTTATAGACATCTATAAACTCATGAAATGTAAGTGCCTTCCGGATCTCAGGCGCTAGTGACATGTACTCGCCATGAAATCTCGTCAAGTCTGCCACTGACATGCCATTCTGTGGCTGAAACTCCTGATGCTGTACCTGATGCTCTGCTCCTGGAGTCTGAGGTGGAGTCTCTCTAGGTAAGAAAGTAGGCTGGCCTGGCCTACGCTCCTGGTAGATCGGTGACGGCTGTCTAGGTACGGATGCCAATGGCTGATCCACTGGTGCAGTCCCGCTCGTCTGTCCAATCTGAATGTAGTGTGGCTGTGTGGGCATACACTGTCTAATGGTACCCATCAGCTGAGACATCATATCCATCATATTGTCGTGTCTCCGTCTAAACTCCTCATCGGTGATATCACCCTCTACATGTGCCTTCCCTGGATCTCTACGTGCCTCTGTAGGAATCTCACGATCTGCCATTAGGGTTGCAACACTGTTTTCACTACTGTTAGAACTGGATCTGTGAATCCCAAGTACCCCTGACACTGTCTGATCCTCTGGTATAGGTGGACCTGTCCAATCCTCGTCCTTGCCTGTTCCTACGCCTCTCATATACTGAATAGGATCTCGGCTCATGAAAAGGCAAGCAAAAGCACTCTGAATACTGAAAAGCATTGAAAAAGCACTGAAAAAGCACAGGATGGCAGGAAATCTGTGCTCTGATACCACTGTCAAAACCCTGGTGGTTCTCTAATTCAAACCCTAATTGTCTTTTGAAGATTTTTGCAAGTTTTCGATTTTTTTGTGTTTTTGAGGTTTTTACAGGCAAAAAGGAAAATTGCGATTTTGCTCATAAATGCAAATAAATTCTAAATAAATTCAATGATGCAATATAAGCCTAGATTTTGATCAACAATGATAGGCGTTTCATTAAATTTCACTCCCAGGAGATTTACAATAGCCAGATACTAAATATGAAGGAAATACAAATTATTTTAATAAGAAAAACCTGATTCCTGTAAGTGGCGGCTGCAGCAATATGAAGAAGGTACGGCCAAGTGAATGAAGAATCTCTAGGCTCAAAAAATCGATGCACAACCTTAGTTTGACCAAGGCGCCCAACATCCAAACACCAAAAGCTGATGAAGTAAGGCGTTGCTCCAGAGGAATAAAAGTACGGGCCTGCTGGTACGGCCTGACAGCAAATAATGACAAAAGTACGGCCTCCAATAAATGATGTATGTTCTCTGCAAAACCTTTCTGATGAAATCGCCTTATAACTCTTATGATTTCCTCTGTAAATCTCTGCTAAAATAAATGGTTAAGCTCAGTCTGTGACTTCTGGATGAAATCACCTAGTGCCAGCTTCAACTGATATTTCACAGCCTCAGTCTGCTTGATCTCTGAAGAGTTTCCGTTCTCCAGAAACGATGGTCTGCCAGAAACCCTAGGGTTTGCAAACTCCAATGCTCAGATGCAAGAAGACAAAATTGAATAATAACAGGATAGTTCGATTTTGCCTTGAGAAGAAACATATATCCTCTTTGAAAAGTTCGACCTAAATCTCCTTTAAAATAATCATTTAAATAAATGATTTAATTTTCACCTTTTGACTTAGGAGAAATGATTAATTATTGGCACCCCACTTTTAATGAATATTAAATACTCATTAAGTCACGTTTTAATAATTTATTATAAAGTATAATAAATAATTTATAATTTTAAGCCAAATAATTAAATATTTAAATATTTCAATAAAGTGACTTTATTATAAAGTCAAATTATTAAATATTTAATAACTCATTAAATACTCCTTATTTCTCCGTCAAATCAATCAACTGCTGAACTGGGTCGAATCTGAGCTGAATAATTGCACCAGGTGCCCTGCCCGAAATAGCAGCTTCCGCTTGACCTAACTTTCTAAAAATAGAAAGTTCTCTGAAAAAGCTCTCTGGAAGATTCTGCGAAGGCCCAACCTGACACACTGCAAACTGGAGCTATCAAACACTGAGCAACTACCAAATAAGATCCTCTGAACACTCCTGTCAGCCTACAAGGATCGAATGATAGGCTAACCTCGTCACCAGCTGTGCTGACTAGGATGGGGACATGACAGATTGCTTGAGGGCAAGCAATCTTCGGGAAGGGAGGATTGTAATGTCCCCAATTTTGTGGTAAAGTGACTTAATTTAATTGATTAAGTTGCCCAAAAATTAATATTATTTCAAAAGGATGACTTTAATTTATTATTTTAATTAAAAAAAAGTGGAAATAATTAAATATTAAAAAGGTCACTCTATGAAATAAAGTATTCTTCTAGAAGCTGGAGTTAGTTGCAAATTGGCTTCTTCTTGAAGATTCAATTGAGCCTTTAAAAGGAGTTAAGTGCAAGAATTTTGGGCATCTATGGTTGAGTTAATATTCTTATGCATTCTTGCAAAGGCTTGAATCTCAGATTTAGCTAAATCTCTGAGGACGAAAACCTTCAACAAATTGGAAAAGGGTTGGACGTAAACCTAACTCTTTTAGGAGTGGATTCACAACGGAGTTCACATTGGGCATATTTGCAGGTTTTACTACCTTTTTGGTGCTTCAACCAGCTAGGGTTTGCAGATCTATTTGCAGGTTGAAGGTTGAATGTTGCAAATTTGAGCTTATTGAGTCACACTTTTAGGAGATTTGGGATGGCTAGGGTTTATACTTGCTGGAGCAGAATCTAACCAAGCTGGCCACTAGGTTTGAGACTCATTTTGGAGGTGTTTTTGCTGATTTTGGATTCTAAAGGTTTGAATTTATTTCCTAGGCTGGGAAACCTGATTTGGAAGGCTATTTGGAGTCATTTGGCATAACTTTCAGAATTTTTGGAGCTGTCTATGATTTATATAATTTTTGCAGCATTGGGACAACTAGGGTTTGGCACTTTTTGGGTCAAATCTTTATTCCAGCTTGGAAGTGTCTAGGGTTTGAATGTGGATCAGTTTTGGCATCATTTTTGGGTATCATTTCCAGGTATTCTTAATAGGAGAATTGCTGGTCTGAAAATTCTCTAAAAATCAATCCTTAATCAGCCATTATCTTCTCCATATCATAGTGCATGTTGTCTACCATTGCTATATGGTATCCGGGTATGTTTGCATTGCCAATGTACTTCATTCTATATTGAAATCAGACTGGAATAGCTTGCTGTTGTAATCAGATCAGAACCTTATTAGGTCTGATATACATTGTTTTCAAGGAGAAATAAGAAGCTATTTATGTTCTTTCATGTTGTATTTCAATATATGTTTGTATGTTGTTATTTCATGTCCTTGCACATCAAAACATAAAGTATTAATCAACAAATAAACATCCAAATGAAATATTCTGAGCCAATTTTTTTTTATTTTTTGCAATGCGATTACAAACAACATACACCCGTTAGGGTTAGCACTTAAAAACCAAACGATGCAGAATTCAACTCTAACCAAGAATGCGCCAGATGACGGCGAGCATATGGTCAGAGGATCTCAATACAATGCACAATTGAAATAACTCTAAACAAGAATGCGCCAAATGACGACGTGCATATGGTCAGAGGATCCCTCTCAATTACAATGCATAAAGTAACTCAACACCAAGTATGTACTACTCAATCCAAGATGGAAATGAGGCGACCATATGGCGGAGGTATAAGAAATACAAATGCAACTTCAAAATATAAATAGGCGGCAAGCCAGCCTCTTCCACTTGTTCAATGGGTATTACAATATGAAGAGAAAGATGAGCAGAATTGCTGACAGTACTACTGTGCAGCTTACAAGATAAGAGTTTTGTCAGTTAAGCACAAGATAAGAATGTTCACAATGCTGCAACAATGAATAATGCTATCCTTAATACTCTCAATGTCTCCCCTTTCAAGACCTAACTCAAATGACGGATTCTATGCAAGCTGTTATGACAGAACAATGACTGAATTTACTCAAACAGCAACACTGAAACTCAATGAATAGCTCATAACTCACTCATTTCTCACTCAAACTGCATGAAATCTGATGCAAAGTACTCCTATAATGGGCGCCCAAGATGATAACATAAAACTGAACCTAAATGCTGATATTTATTTTTGGCACGAATTCCAATGACACCCCAAAAGGTACGGCTGCAAGGAGGGGCGATTTTGACTTATAAATTTGGAGACTTCATTATAAATTCCCAAACTTTACAGAGAGGGGCGCCCTTGCCTAGCAAATGCATGGGTAAACTACCCAGAACCAGAATAAAATCACCCAAGGACTTATGAGACAAAACACCAATCTGCAACACAAACCAGCAACTCCAGATTTTTTTTTTATTTTGCAAAATATAAAGATTACAATGAAGAGACAACAGCTACAAAGCAAACTCACTACAAAATCACTCAAAAGCAAGCAAACCTCTCCACTAGGTGCTATCTCACAAGCACGAAGTTGAGCCAAGCTAGGAGGCATTCATTCCTCGAAGCAGTCCAACACTATTTCAGCAACATAACATTACTCAAGATATCGGATAATCCAAAAGAAGACCCAAGACCTCCTTTTATAACTTTGTGAAGACTCTTCAGAAGCTTCTAGAAACCCTAACTTTTCAAATTTGAATAACTTCAATTCCCTCCAAGATGGCGTCCCTTTTTCTTCAAGGTAATTTGACTTTAATTTAAAATAAATTCCTCCACAAGATAGGCGTCCATTTCCAAGCATTGTTTTTTGAGCCTTAGAAAAATATAAAATATCCCCATGAGGTGCCACCCCTCAAAGACCACCTTTTAAAACAACATAAGTTCAATCACTAGGCTAAGGGGGGGGTCAACAGCAAAATATAACATTAATACATGACTTTATTAAAATAATTCGAACTTATCTCTCCAATTGTGCCCCCAAGCCAAAAATGAATAAGCCAACTGAACAGTCTGAAGTAGAAAGCTAACCGTGCTGAAACCAACAGGACCACTGCCAGAAATAGAATTTACTAAAAATAGTAAATTCCAGAAGGTGCTCGGAATACCAAGAAAATTACATCACTGCGAAGCCCACAAAAAACCCAGAAGGAATTTGCAGTTCAAACACCAATTCACGAGCAACAGCAACCTCCAGACATGGAACCCTAATCAAACCGTCCGAGTAGCCTACGGGTCACCAAAATAGGCCAACGGTCAACAGAAAAGATCATACTCGAGAAGGGGACATTACACCAAAACTCTCAACATACTCAGAAAATCAGATTGCAGGCAAAGTGTTTGACAAAATGCCAAACAACACAAACTAAAAATTCAGGGCAGAATAAGTAGGGGTTCTTATAGTGGTATCAGAGCATGCATGATTACTTATGTCAATTGCAGAAGTTTAGAAAATATTCCATTGGGGATATTATAATTCTTGAGTACTTGAGATCACTTTTCCATGTTTCGACTTTGAAATTTTGACACTTGAGTCAATTTAGGCACCCCTAGAGTGTTTATTGCTGAAACACTACCTATTGTAATGCAAGTGGAATATAATAGTACATATGAAATAATTGTAGATGAAGATTAATGAATGTTTTATTTGTAATGTCCCCTTTTGGGATTTCCCTAAATCTTCCCCTAGAATCACAAGTAGTTAGGGTTATAACTTACCAATTAAATGCTTTAAGAAAGATAAATCTCGGTTTAGGTCCTGTAATCATGTTAGATAATATTGGAGAATAATTCATATGATCAAATATATATAATAAATGTCTCATCTATTTGAACCATGTAAATACGTAACTATTCCAAATATATTTAAACTACACCATATCCATAATGTATAATGGGAGTTTAATCATAATAGGAATTGGATGGGAAACATGATAAGTCCACCTGAAGTTATCCAAGCTAAGCCCAAGAGCGGATATGCCATCCCTCTTGGCCCCAAGTGGCAGACCCTCGACCACCCACATGGGGTGGTCTACTTAGTGGATAAACGTGTATCTACATTCCCTATCCATGCTGCCTTATCCATCGTTCTTATGATTGAGACTCCTTGAATCCTTCCCAGCAATCCATCCATGTAGAGATTGGGGAAAAGCTACAGTAGGAGACCTGTAGATTCCTCTTTCTAAGCCCAAAGGTGGTCAGTCACTTACTTGGCCCCAAGTGGTAGACCCCCGACCATCCACATGGAGTGTACTTAGAAAGTAATCTAGTATCTGCTCACCCTACTCATACTTCTTCCATTCCTCATGGTTGCTTGATGAGAATTACAAATACTAAATATATACAAATTCATATAGATTATACATTAATAGACATATCATCATTCACAATAATCATATCAGTGCATACCACAATGCTTGCTAAAGTATAAAACTGCTATATTCTAAGATGCAAATATATTAATGATTGTTGACTTCTACCCTTGTCTGCTGAGTGCAGATAATTATGTTTCACCTGCTCCAATTGCCTTGTTGTTCGATTTGTTTTTAACATTCAAAAGATATTGCTTAGTATAAATCAAGCGAATAAGAATCTATTATCCATATTCATATTAAAGAACCATACTTATAAGGCTCAATAATGGCTGCAAGCATCATTATTACATAATCGTATATAATATATATATCTATATATATGTATAGATATATATTTTATATACCTATATATGTTTAAAATTATATTTAAACTTACTTCCCAAATATATTTCTGATAATAATATTTTAATCCAATAGACTTCTTATAATTGCTGATCCTAATTCCTTGTTTTCAATCTGTTTTCCAAATGATATTCCATTCCTTCCATCTGCTGTTTTAATTCAAACTCCTAATTCTTTTTTTCCTATTCCTTATTGATATCCCCTTTCTTCCCACACTCACTTGATTTATATCCTTATGTCTCTTTAAAGAGAGGCATCCTTTTGAATAGAAACAACCTTCCAAAAGGACATGTCCCTTTATTAATAAACTTGCCTTCCATTAGTCTTGATCGCTGCCTTATTAACCTTATTCTCTTAACTAAACACCGTTGTCTGCACTTAATCGATGTCTCTCTTAAAATTATAATCGCTGCATATTAGGTATGAGCGTTGGCTTGTAAATAACTCCACAAATCCTAGATCGCTGCTTTGTAAAACTCCATCCCTGTCATATATGATTGCTCATAAATACTGCTTATATATATATATATATATATGATAATAATATTATATTGTTAATGTTTATATCTATATTTTAGTGTTGCAATTTCAGGGGCATGACATTATTCAAAGCTAGTGCTCATACAGTCAAATTGTAGACTAGGGAGGATCATGCATCAAACTAGTCTGCCTTCCTTGACTGCAAGAAGCATATTGAAAGTGCCTAATGGTTGCAAGATAGAGTAAAATGTTAGCATGAACAACTATCAAACCATCTATAAACAATCTCACAGCATATATTGATCCAATATTTTTTCTATCTATGCTTCTTTACAGGAAAATAATTAGTGTAGTTGCTACCTTTCCAATATCATTGGCAATGGGAATAGTGATTCTAGGATTGAGAGTGAGAATGCCCCTTTTATCCAAAGTCTAGATGCCTTTTTGGCTTAGTTGTGATGGTGCACATTTTGATTTTTGTTTTGTTGAAAAAGATGAAGAATCCATTGATACTTCAATACATGGTTCCTTTTGATGGGAAGAATCAACTTATGGTTTGGAATCTATCCTATGTTGATTAGTGGGAAAAGATTGATGTTGTCATGTCCCCGAATTCGAGGTATGGTGATTTAATTAAATTAATTGATTAAGTTGTCCAAAATCAATAATATATTACAAGGATAGCTTAATTGATTATTTTAATTAAATAAAGTGGAGATATTAGATTAATTATTTATAAAGTTGTTTCAATAAATAATATCTTATGGATGACTTTATATTTAATTAATTTAATAAAGTGACTAAATTAAATAATAAATCATAAAGTCACTTAAGTGAATAAAATAATATTTTATTCTAGAAGCTTCTTGGAGACTTGTTGAGAAATCTATTTAAGTTGTTGGCTAAGCATTTGGACACACTTGATTTTGGAATTCATTACTCATTACCTGCGTGGTAGAAAGCTGAAGCTTAATGCTTAGCTCGCTCGAGGGTTTGAAGACTCTAGAGTGCCGGTTTCGATTGTGAGACACCAATCCTAGCTGGAGTTGAGAGGAGATATTTCAGTCTTCTTCATTGTGCTAATTGGAGGGTTTCATGAGAGGTTATCTTTAGATTTTCACTTGCTCAACCTTATACTTGCATCGATTTGACTTGTGTTCTTGGTGCTCTCTTTAGGGAGGTTAGGTGTTCATTTTTGGAGAGTTTGGGGAGCTATTTTGAAGTCTGCAATTTAATATCGGACTGCTGTAGTAGATTGACCAGCCATGGTGAGACTCATGTTTTCATTCATTACTCTTCATTAAGTCATCAGAATTTTGTGGGCATTGGAGGGATTGATTTCTATCGAGTTGGCAATCATTTCTACACCAATTTGGAGACCTATTATTGCTGCATTTATTTATACAAAAAAGTTTTCAGGCAAGGGAAGGGGTGGCTTCATCATGGAGGAGTGATTTCACTTGTGGAGGCCATCATAAATGCTGGAAAAATTCACATAAGGCTGCCATCATATCAGTCTTCAATTCTAGGTTTCATTGTCATTTGTGCATGTACTTACATTTTCTAAGTCTGAGTGCAAGTCTGAAAATCAATTACAGCCTCTAAGGCAATTGTATGAGCTCATTTATATTGAAAATTAGTCATTATTCTCAAGCATTGTAATCAGATTATCTAACAAATATTTAGCACTCATTCTCATTCTTGAATTTAGTCTGAAGACGCATGCCAACTGTTTGTAGAAATGCCTCATGGCTGTAGGAGTGCATTTTACATATGAAGATCATCTACATGCATTTGAACAATACAAAAACACTTGCATTTAGCTTTCGTTACATTGCTAGTCATCTTTGCACTCATTTTCAAGCATTCGAACATCTTTGGCATCAATCAAAATCAAAACAAAGCAAACTGAAAATACAATCAGCAAGTTCAGACTTTGTAAGACAAGTGTTTGACAATATTCCTTGAGCATCAAATCAGCAAGTTAAGGCCAAATTTGTCAAGGGATATTACAATGGTATTGGAGCTAAAGATCCTGCCAGCCTGCTGGGTAGAATTGATTGTAGATCAAAATTCAGTTAGTCAACCATGGTTTCCAAAGAAGAAATAGAGATTGCTGTCCAAGAATACCATGCACTTCCACAATGGATCAAAAATAACCTTCCATTCATCGAGTATATGGAGGATTTGGAATATTATCACAAGCAAGCAAGGAATCCAAAGACATGTGAGCAGCCACGGATGGAGGACACCTTGAGAAAATTGCAGAAAATTATACTCTTACAACAACAAAGAACAATGTAGTTGATGGAGTCATGGTATACCTCACAAAACAAAAGGAAGGAGAAACATGAGGTATCTACAGAAGAAATATCTAGAAGCCTCTATGATGAATTTTCCGCAATTAGTGATCAACCTACAATTGATCCTAAGGAGAGCAAAAATCAGATTTGCATAGAGAAGCACACAAGATTGTAGAAGAGTACGTGATGATTGACAAACTAGTTACATTAGAGCAGCTACATGAAGAAATAAAAGTGGAAGGGAAAGTTGATCATTTACTTAGTGGACCAGCCACTAGTGTTTTGGCTACACATGATGAAAGAGACACTATACAATGTCATGATGTCATTATTGATTTGTTTGAGGACAGCAGCATTATGTCCCATCATTCTCATGAGATAGGAGTTTTTGATCATGAGAAAGTCAATGATATAATATCACCCATTGATGGCAGACCTACACCAATTGATAGACATGAAGATATCAAGGATAAGAGGACTAAGTTTGTATATTTTGACATGGAAGAGGTAAAGAGGTCCAAAAAGATGAATGAAGAATGGTTGCAAAAAGCCAAAGAGGCTAAATTAGTGGCTTCCAATGCAAGATAGCATCTTCAAGAAGTCAAAGAAAAGGTCAATCTCATCAACATAGCAAGGCAAAAAAGGATAGATAACATCAGAAGACTCTTTATTCAAAGAGAGGATGAATATGAAAATACACATTGTTCTAATGATGGTGATGAGATTTGCCAATTGAATGACTTGGTAAAGATTCCAAACATGAAGAAACAAGAACAATTTGAGGCTTCTTCATGTGAGGCTGAAGTTGTTCGTAAACTTGAAAGTCTTCATAGCTTGGAGGCTCAATTGAAGGTGAATAAGGATGAGATTGTTTCAGCATTATCTTATCATGACAGGATGCACAAATGGATTGAGGATCATCTTTGGGCAGTTCAGTTAAAGAGAAGACAAAAGGGGATTGGAGCAGAGTCTTCTCATGATGATTTGCAGGTTATCAAAGAAGGTTTGGGGACAATGAAGTCAAATTATTTAAGCCTTCTTTCAGATCGTGACCTCCTTCTTAACTTTGTTGAGATATACTCAGATGCTTTGATGAGGAAAGAAGGGGAAGTTGATAAGCTCTCTCATGGGCTGGTGGTCACTAGGGATTCCTTGATGAGTACTCAGTTGGTTCTTCAAGATTCCAAGATGCATGTTGGGTGTTTCTAGCAGCAGGAGTTCGAGACTTGGACTCTAGAGGGTATCAGAGTGGCATAGGGAAAGTCCATTGGTGTTGAGATGGAGGGACTTCCAATTTATTCAAGTGATCTAGGTGGAGATTGCTTTTGGAGTGTTTGGATGCATGAGGATTATTATTTCGATACTGGGAGTCGGCATGGTGGGGCAGATATACAGGTTTGGGTTCTAGTTCTCTTGTTGGATAGTTGGCCTCACAGATTGATAGAACTTCACAGTGACAGGGACTTTAGCTTAATTCAAAGGATTTTGGTTGGAGTTCTTCTCAAGATCACTTGGGATCCGGGTGGTTGGTGGACAGGTGCAGATGATTCTCCATTTGGGCTTCTGGTGATGTTGCAGTTGAGTTGGATTAGCAGTTGCAGATTGCTTGAGGGCAAACAATCTTTAGGAAAGGAGGACTATCATGTCCCCGAATTGGAGGTATGGTGATTTAATTAAATTAATTGATTAAGTTGTCCAAAATTAATAATATATTTCAAGGATAGCTTAATTGATTATTTTAATTAAATAAAGTGGAAATATTAGATTAATTATTTATAAAGTTGTTTCAATAAATAATATCTTATGGATGACTTTATATTTAATTAATTTAATAAAGTGACTAAATTAAATAATAAATCATAAAGTCACTTAAGTGAGTAAAATAATATTTTATTCTAGAAGCTTCTTGGAAACTTGTTGAGAAATCTATTTAAGAAGCTGTTGGCTAAGCATTTGGACACACTTGATTTTAGAATTCATTACTCATTCCCTACGTGGTAAGAAGCTGAATCTTAATGTTTAGCTCACTCAAGGGTTTGAAGACTCTAGAGTGTCAGCTTTGATTGTGAGACACCAATCCTAGCCGGAGTTGAGAGGAGGAGATATTTCAATCTTTTTCATTGTGCTAATTGGAGTTATCTTCAGATTTTCACTTGCTCAGCCTCATACTTGGATCGATTTGACTTGTGTTCTTGGCACTCTCTTTACGAAGGTTCAGTGTTCATTTTTGGAGAGTTTGGGGAGCTATTTTGAAGTCTGTAATTTAATATCAGACTGCTGTAGTAGATTGACCAGCTATGGTGAGACTCATGTTTTCATTCATTACTCTTCATTGAGTCATTAGAATTTTGTGAGCATTGGAGGGATTGATTTCTATCGAGTTGGTAATCATTTCTACACCAATTTGGAGACCTATTATTGCTGCATTTATTTATACAAAAAGTTGCTAGGCAAGGGAAGGGGCAGCTTCATCATGGAGGAGCGATTTCACTTGTGGAGGCCATCATAACTGTTGGAAAAATTCACATTAGGCTGCCATCATATCAGCAACCTATTTCAGTCTTCAATTCCAGGTTTCATTGTCATTTGTGCATGTACTTACATTTTCTAAGTCTGAGTGCAAGTCTGAAAATCAATTACAGCCTCTAAGGCAATTGTATGAGCTCATTTGTATTGAAAATCAGTCATTATTCTCAAGCATTGTAATCAGATTATAGAACAGATATCTAGCACTCCTCATTCTTGAATTTATTCTAAAGATGCATGCCAACTGTTTGTAGAAATGCCTCATGGCTGTAGGAATGCATTTTACATATGAAGATCATCTACATGCATTTGAACAATACAAAAACACTTGCATTTAGCTTCCGTTACATTGCTAGTCATCTTTGCACTCATTTTCAAGCATTCGAACATCTTTGGCATCAATCAAAATCAAGACAAAGCAAACTGTCATGTCCCCGTTTTAGCTGACACTGTTTGTCGAGGAGGTTAGCCTATTATTCGATCTTCGTAGGCTGGCAGGAGAGTGCAGAGGATCATCTGGGGCAGTTACTCAGTGTTTGGTAGCTCCAGTTTCGCAGTTGTGTCAAGTTGGGCCTTCGCAGAATCTTCCAGAGTGCTTTTTCAGGAACTTTCTATTTTTAGAAAGTTAGGTCAGGCGGAAGCTACTATTTTGGGCAGGGCACCTGGTTCAACCTTTCAGCTCAGAGTCGACCCGGTTCAGCAGTTTGATGATCAGACGGAGAAATAAGGAGTAATTAATGATTTATTAAATATTTAATAATTTGACTTTATAATAAAGTCACTTTATTGAAATATTTAAATATTTAATTATTTGGCTTAATTATAAAGTATTTATTATACTTTATAATAAATTATTAAATGTTGACTTAATGAGTATTTTATATTCATTAAAATTGGGACGCCAATAATTAATGATTTCTCCCAAGTTTAAAAAGGCGTATTAAATCATTTAATTTAAATGATTATTTTAAATGGAGTTGGGTCGAATTTCTTCAAGAGCAATATATACCTTCTCAAGGCAAAATCGAACTATTCTGAGATTATTATTCAATTTTGTCTTTCTTGCTCTGAGCATTGGAGTTTGCAAACCCTAGGGTTTCTGGCAGACGATCGTTTCTGGAGAACGAAAACTCTTCAGAGATTAGGCAGACTGAGGCTGTGCAATACCAGCTGAAGCTTGCACTTGGTGATTTCACACAGAGGTCACAGATTGTGCTTATTCATCTATTCCGGCAGAGATTGGCAGAGATATTCAGCAGTTGATAAAGGCGACTTGTTTCAGAGATCCTTCTTCAGAGGCTTGGCACATTTCCCAAGGTGTCGTACCACATTTAAAGCTGTTGTACAGGCCGTACCAGCAAGGGCCGTACTTTTCATCAGAGAAAATCGTTCCAGTTTTTTACCACCAGTCTTTTGGCAGAAGGGGCGCCTAAGGTTATAGAAGATATTCCCCTGTTTCTGAGCCTGGACACTGAGTATTTGGAGCTGGCCGTACTATAGCACATTTCCCAAGGCGGCTGCACAGAAATCAGGTTTTTATTTAATAAAATTCGTATTTCCTTCATATATTGTATCTGGCTTTTGTAAACCCTCTGGAAGTGAAATATATTGAAGCGCCTACCTTATTTGATCAAAGTTCTGAGCTTATTTTGAGATCTAGAATTTATTTAGATTTTTCTGAGCATTTATTAGCAAAATCGCAATCTTCATTATTTGTCTGAAAACGCATAAAAATACAAAAAAACCAAAAATTGCAAGAAAACACAAAAATATCAGTTAGGGTTTGAATAGAGAACCATCCGGGTTCTGACAGTGGTATCAGAGCACAGATCTCCTGCCATCCTGTGCTTTTTCAGTGCTTTTTCAGAATACAGTTTGCTTTTTAGTGCTTTTTCATGAACAGGGATACCATTCACTACATTAAAGGTGTAGGGACAAGCAAAGACGAGGATTGGATAGGTCCACCTATACCTGAAGGTCAGACCATATCAGGAGTACTTGGTATTCACAGATCCAGTTCTGACGGCAGTGAAAACAGTGTTGCAACCCTAATGGCAGAACGTGAGACTTCCTCAGAGACTCGCAGGGATCCAGGGAAGGCACATGCAGAGGGTGATATTACCGATGAGGAGTTTAGACGGAGGCATGATAACATGATGGATATGATGTCCCAGTTGATGGGTACCATTAGACAAGCCCACACAGCCACACTACATACAGCATTGGACAGACGAGCGGGACTACACCAGTGGATCAGCCATTGGCATCGCATCAGACGCCGGCCACCGATCATCAGAGCGAGGGCCGGCCAGCCTACTTTCTTACCTAGGGAGACTCCACCACAGACTCCAGGGGCAGAGCATCAGGGGCAGCATCAGGAGTTTCAGCCACATAATGGCATGTCAGTGGCAGACTTGACGAGATTTCATGGTGAGTACATGTCACTAGCACCTGAGATCCGGCAGGCACTTACATTTCATGAGTTTATAGATGTTTATAAACCCAGAGGAGGCAGATTTGACCGTAGACCCCCTCAGCATCAGCAGCCGCAGCCACAGGTGAATAGGGATTTGCAGTACGCGGTTAGCAAGATTACATTGCCATATTTTGATGGGTCTGAAAAGACATCAGGAGGTCTTGGGTCTAGAAATTGGACAATTACTTATCACTTAGGCCCATGCAGGAGGATGAGGCTATCAAATTTGCTACTTTACACCTTGACGGAGTAGCACATGATTGGTGGCACCATGGCATGTATACGCTAGGCCATCATGCAGTCAATACCTATCAGGAGTTTACTAGCAGACTCATAGAGAGATTTGATAAGAAGGATCCAGAACTTTATTTCAGGGAGTTGGCACAGCTCAGACAGACAGGTAGTCTGGATTCATACATCGGTGAGTTTCAGAGAGTGGCAGTCATGGTGACAGGGATTTCAGAATGGAGACTCATCATACTCTTCGTTGAGGGTTTGACAGAACCCATGAGAGGTTGGGTTAAGGCTTTTGCCCCTCCTACTCTTCAGGAGGCGATGCGGAAGGCAAGGAGTATGGAGCTTGCTGCTCCGAAGAAACAATTTCAGCCTAAGACAAACAATTTGCCTGTTGAGGATAGTCATACGCCAGTTGCAGAACCAAAAGGGAAACCAATTGCAAGAATTGATGATGCAACTCGGGATGAATTGAGAAAGAAACAACTTTGTTATTGGTGCGAGGCACCCTACAACAAGGAGCATGATTGTCCTTTGAGACCGAAGGGCAGAGCCAACCGTGCCATGTGGGTTTACTATGATGATGACGAGTCTGATGATTCAGACTAGCAGGTTGTTTCAGAACATGCAGAGGCCGGGAATGCCTCTATGGAGTTTGGGCCTGATGCCAACTTATCCCCGTTGGTGTTATCTGCTAGTGTACGGGATGACTCATTCAGGTTTAGGGGATTAGTGGAAGGACAGTGATGTATTGCTATGCTCGACACTGGAGCCACACACAACTTCATCGATGAGAGCTTCGTCAACAGATGTAGACTCTAGACAGAGGATTTCGATGGATTCAGAGTTCGGGTGGCAGATGGATAGACACTCACTTGCACTCGACGGATTTGTAATCTCACTCTCATGCTGAATGATTATGAGTTGCAGGCAGATTTCTATGTAGTCAACCTGGGTGGGATGGATTTAGTATTGGGTATGAGATGGCTTCAGGACATCAGTGTGTTCACCCTCAACTTGCCTAAAATGGAGATGAGATTTGAGGTACAGGGCAAGAAATATGTGTTGAGGGGGATTACAGATGGCAGCCTTCGTTCTATCTCTCTCGTTAGTGGGAAGAGCGAGAAGGTAGAGGAGGATTTTGTGCAGACCAGGCATGGTTATGCTCAGTACCCCGGGGGTTCTGAGGCAGTCGTTTGGGATCAACCTAGTGGTTTGGTTCCGTTTGTGACCAATCCATTGTTTGAGACAGATGTTATATCTTCATACGACAACCCGCTCTTTGAGTTTGATATGGGTAACTCACCTGATCCTGGTCTTGAGCAGAGTGATGATAGCGTTTGGGATTCTACTAGTGCACTGGGATTTCAGACTAAGCTCACGGAGGAGTATCACAGTGTGTATATGGTGCAGAGTGCATATAGCTTCGGGATTAATCCGCATGTACACAATTTGTTTCAGGTGCACAGTTTTGGTATGCACGTGCTTGATATGTTGGATGATAGTATATCTCGTGCAGTTTTAGGGGGTAAGTGTTGCTTGCAGTTTGACTTGCCTCCTTCTGAGTTTCTTGATCCTATGCCGGACCGCACTGAGGTTAATAGGGAATGGTATTTTATTCTTGCTGATCAGTTGTGGGAGTTACAGGAGTCAGTTGTGGCCAGCAGGAACATTGTCCGGTACTATCCTTGGGATCCAGGTGGTGCAGTGCAGCTGTATTTGCAGAGATTGCTTGAGGACAAGCAATTTCAGGGAGGGCGGACTGTCATGTCCCCGTTTTAGCTGACACTGTTTGTCGAGGAGGTTAGCCTATTATTCGATCCTCGTAGGCTGGCAGGAGAGTGCAGAGGATCATCTGGGGCAGTTACTCAGTGTTTGGTAGCTCCAGTTTCGCAGTTGTGTCAGGTTGGGCCTTCGCAGAATCTTCCAGAGTGCTTTTTCAGGAACTTTCTATTTTTAGAAAGTTAGGTCAGGCGGAAGCTGCTATTTTGGGCAGGGCACCTGGTTCAACCTTTCAGCTTAGAGTCGACCCGGTTCAGCAGTTTGATGATCAGACGGAGAAATAAGGAGTAATTAATGATTTATTAAATATTTAATAATGACTTTATATTAAAGTCACTTTATTGAAATATTTGAATATTTAATTATTTGGCTTAATTATAAAGTATTTATTATACTTTATAATAAATTATTAAATGTTGACTTAATGAGTATTTTATATTCATTAAAATTGGGACGCCAATAATTAATGATTTCTCCTAAGTTTAAAAAGGCGTATTAAATCATTTAATTTAAATGATTATTTTAAATGGAGTTGGGTCGAATTTCTTCAAGAGCAATATATACCTTCTCAAGGCAAAATCGAACTATTCTGGGATTATTATTCAATTTTGTCTTTCTTGCTCTGAGCATTGGAGTTTGCAAACCCTAGGGTTTCTGGCAGACGATCGTTTCTGGAGAACGAAAACTCTTTAGAGATTAGGCAGACTGAGGCTGTGCAATACCAGCTGAAGCTTGCACTTGGTGATTTCACACAGAGGTCACAGATTGTGCTTATTCATCTATTCCGGCAGAGATTGGCAGAGATATTCAGCAGTTGATAAAGGCGACTTGTTTCAGAGATCCTTCTTCAGAGGCTTGGCACATTTCCCAAGGTGTCGTACCACATTTAAAGCTGCTGTACAGGCCATACCAGCAAGGGCCGTACTTTTCATCAAAGAAAATCGTTCCAGTTTTTGACCACCAGTCTTTTGGCAGAAGGGGCGCCTAAGGTTATAGAAGATATTCCCCTGTTTCTGAGCCTGGACACTGAGTATTTGGAGCTGGCTGTACTATTGCACATTTCCCAAGGCGGCTGCACAGAAATCAGGTTTTTATTTAATAAAATTCGTATTTCCTTCATATATTGTATCTGGCTTTTGTAAACCCTCTGGAAGTGAAATATATTGAAGCACCTACCTTATTTGATCAAAGTTCTGAGCTTATTTTGAGATCTAGAATTTATTTAGATTTTTCTGAGCATTTATTAGCAAAATCGCAATCTTCATTATTTGTCTGAAAACGCATAAAAATACAAAAAAACCAAAAATTGCAAGAAAACACAAAAATATCAGTTAGGGTTTGAACAGAGAACCGTCCGGGTTCTGACAGAAACTGAAAATACAATCAGCAAGTTCAGACTTTGCAATACAAGTGTTTGACAATATTCCTTGAGCATCAAATCAGCAAGTTAAGGCCAAATTTGTCAAGGGATATTACAGATGTTGATAATCATTAGCCAATATTATCATAGGGTTGAAAAGATTTGCTTTCTTTGGTATACTCCTATCTCAATAGAAGTGACAATATCTCATAGATGCTTTCCATATCCACCAAATGTATATCCCATTTGTTGAAACAACTAGAGACCATTTCCTTTTGTATGATTTTCAAATTTAGTAATGGCAAGATAAGATTGCTCATTAGTGGAAATCAAAGCTTCATTGTGGAGACACACAATAGACAAAGCACCATCAGTAGAAGAAGCCGAAGAAACATCAACAGAAAAACAAGTTTCATTTGCATCATTTTAAAAGCTACAACACCATCCTATGATAGAAGTGGAACCTCCTTGTATGTACTCCTATATTTAGTCAAATTCTTCTTTTCCCTTTTTTCATGAGTTCCAAATATGCATGCTTAAGATTGTAACCCATGATATCAGTTTTACACTTCCAAACATCAACATGTTCATTGTACTTTTTTTCAAAGAAAATTAATTTTTTTTGGTTTTATTAATTCTGTCATCCATATGATCATTTGTGTTTTTTAATTCAAGAGTTGATAAGTCACACCCATCTTGTCAGGCCACCTACTTTTTCCCATGTATCAACTAGTTACTCATCAAACTAGATAAAACCTTGTAGGTCAAGGGTTTTCTAGACCTAACCTATCAAGGGCTTGCATTTTTCTACCATTCACCCCTTGTGCTAATATAGGGGCATTTATGCTCCTCTCCTAATGAAGGGCCATGTTTGAAGATTGAGGGGGAGAGAACATTTAATTGAGATCATTAACTGATGTAATCATGCTCTCACAATCCTTTGTCCATGGTTATAATTGGAATTTATAAGATTATATTCAAGTTGATAGAAGTCCATGATTTGCAGCTAAAAAAGTGATAGTATTTTACAATGAACTCACAATAAAAGTTTGCAACAATTTCTTTGCAGAAAATTTGCAAAATAAAAGTTCTTTGAAAGCTGATACGAAAAAGATGTTAATGTTATGCACAAAGGAAGATGGAAACTAAGAATTGCAAATTTTGCAAGACCTCCTAATAGGAGTTTTCTTGACCCCTCAAGAGTTGGAAAACAAATATATGTTTGGATGCCCAATCTACCCTTCTTCCTGCAATTTGTGAGTTTTTATTTGTTTCGCATAGCATTAAGAGATACCTGCGGCTGCTAAAATTGGTTGACTGTTTTCTTACAAATTAAAGTAAGGCTTAGGAGTTTTATGCTTTACTGATTTCTTTCATAGTTTATAACTTTTCGTGATATGCAAAGTTAGAAGAGTCAATACAAATAATAAAGGTTTATGGTTTTTGAAGAGTGAAATGATAAAATTCAAGACTGCTAGCTTTAAGTTTAAGAATTATCATTAATCTGATAATGCTTATATAATCCTAATTGATGTTTATTTAAGCAAATTTTTAATGGCACGAATCTACCTTTCAATATTATCTAGTCCCTTTCTTAACAAGGAGTTCCAATTACCAATTACCAAGGTTGCATTAAAGCGAGCAATTTACTATGAATGATTTTCTTTTCTTTTTTGCTCTGTTGGGTTATCACAAGAAATTCTTTTACCAAAAAGGTTAAATATCTTTGTGTAGGGATTGAAAGGAGACACAAGATTTATTGAAGCAAAGTGGCAACTAAGGTATTGACCATTATAACAATCAATTGGTGCTTTTGCATGTTCTTGCTTCCAATACGCTCAAATCAAAATTTATGTTGTTAGGTATGATATTTCTTAGAATACCATTAGTTTGTGTTCATAAGCATATTTGCTATCTACAATGGAAGTTGGCATATTTGCATTAATTGAAATGGTTTCATCAATATATGTTGGTAATGAGAGAAGAGATCTCCAAGTGATATAAGATGTGAGAAATAGAGAAACTTGCATTAGAAACCTTAAGAATGGATCCACCTTTCAAAGAAGAGGCCATTTTGGAAATCCAACATTATGAGGGGAGATTGGTGAAATGTTCCACCCCAATTTATTTATTTTTCCAAAAAATTTCTACTCTCCCAAGGTTTCAGATTAACATTTTGTCAAACAGTTTACAGATATTTCATTTTGAAGCATAAGTTGGTCACAATTCAAGAAACAACTTCACAATAAATTTCACAATAACTGATAGCCCCAATTTTTAAAAGAATTTGATAACACATTTTGTCAAACAGTTTACAGATATTTCATTTTGAAGCATAAAATGGTCACAATTCAAGAAACAACTTCACAATAAATTTCACAATAACTGATAGCCCCAATTTTTAAAAGAATTTGATAACAGCTTTGGTTACAGATAGGATATACACCTTCTACAACAGATTTTAACAGATACATACAAAACAACTAATTATATCAGCTGGTAATGAAATAAACACATTACTTTTCCTGACCTGTGTAATTTCCAGCTACTCCTTATTAGTATGACATCCCCTTAAACTTCTGTAGACTGTATGATACCCTTTGATTTTAATATGGCTCCAAATGAAATGTATGGCAGCTCCAAAATAAGGAAGAAATAATTAAATTGACTGCTTAAAATGCCTTTAACCTATTGCGACCACCTTTTAAACTTTGTACGACACAATTCCTATTGTATGGACTTCCCAAATACTATGTAGCTTGGTCAAATATTGCACGACACGATTATTATAAAGCCTGATTCCTCTTACCACTATTCACACCTTCTTCTGAGCCCCCACACATAAAATTTCACTCATATGATTTGTGTTGAATGTTCAAACAAGCTTTATTAATTTTCTGCCTCAAACAAGACCACCCTGCACGACCCTTAATGACAATATGCTGAGATAGTACAAAAAACGTATGGAACTTTCAGTCAGATAAAACACATGAATTTCACAACATATCGTACGACTTCATTAAAATATTTTAATTTATTTCTTCATTCACACCCTATACGACCCAACTAGAATAGTACATACTCTAAAACTAAAGATATATGGTTGTATCCAAAAAATACAATCTCATCAAAACACTACAGAAACACCATTAATTACAAATATACCATTTCCATCTGCAAAGACCATTATTTTCAATCTATAACTCTATAAATTCACTAACAATGCAGCTTTAGCACAAGCTTTGAATAAGACTATTAACAATCACCCATGAAGGATCTTCCACCTTCGAAGATGATATTCTTCATGAAGCATTTTGTCTTCACAATGTCATGCCCTAAAAATTTACCCAACCAAAACCATTCTCAACTACCAAATTTTTAAACTTTCTATTGCTACTAAGGTAAATTTAAGTTTTCATAGCTAACATACAATCGATGACATCAAGTTTACGATGTCATCGTATCATTTAAGCTATATTAGGAAGAGTCCTAGTTTGCATTTTGCTCTAAGTGGTTCAAATTGAGATGTTTGAAAACTTTTCCTAGGTATTCTAAGGTATAGCAAATGATCACCCTTTAAGTTGTTGAGTTGATGAAATACAAATTTCCCTTTTCTCCCCACATTTGTTTCCCTAGTTTGGCTAAAAAAAGATAAATGTTATTGCACAATAATGACTTAACTATAAAGAGTTCTGAAATGGAAGAACTACATTATAATAAACAATCTCAACGCAAAATAATCATGCTTCGAAAAAAATTAAAAGTAAATGAAAACAGTTTCTCAATTCCACAATTAACACCTTTAACATATGAATTAACTTGATGCTATCAAAACTTAAATGATAGGTCAAACTAAATTTTGGAGATCAAAGCTAATAGCTGTCATTTATTGATTGATTTTTTGAGATTCAAGGTAAATTTCTTGTTATGGTTTAATTCCTAGACTAGATTAAGGTTTTCCACCTTCATAATCCATAGTTTCTTAATTGGTTAACAAACAATCTCTAATTGTTTTTTTCAAGTTTTAACTATAAATTCTCTAGAACCTTATGTCAAAGGAACTTTGCCTAATTGAAAACTTCTTGACATTTTTGAATGAGGATTATGACCATATGCATATGAAGTCCGTTTCAATTCATAATGTAGAACTCTTTATAATAATAGATTTAGTTTTTCCATACACACTAAATTGTTTTATTTAGATAATACTACATATACTTCCAATGACCCTATTCTTATACCCATTTAATTCGAAGGAAGATAATTTTAACATCGACTATTGGAATTTACTCTAAATTTTCTTACATAAGATTTAAATGAACATCCCTTTGTTGGAAGTTATGTTTAATAATTTTCATCATATTGATTTATTGTTAAGTTTCTATAAGGGATTAAATGGATTATCAAAATTCATCAATTTGGAAAGTTCTTACTTAAAATTTTCCCATTACATTATTCTACCCTTTAATAATATAAATATCATTTATCTTCCTATTAAATAATTCACGCATATGGAAAAATGACTCCAAAATTACTTTTGTTCTTCTTTCCACAACTCCCACACAAATTCTTGAAAATAAAACTTACTTAAATTTTAATTCCTTATATCTCCCATTTGGACACCAACAATTAAAACATTGACTTCACTTTTAATTTTACCTTATGTCTCCCCCATGTGCCAGTTTATAAAGTCCCCTTTTTATATTGTTTTAATAAATGCTAAGTTAAATATTTGATTTTACTTAAAAAGATTAGCGTTTAAATTAAAATAATATCCAACCAACTAAACCTAGAGAGGGGACATTACAATCCTCCTTCCTCAAAATTGCTTGTCTCCAAAAAAATTCAACTTTGGATGCTACAAAATCTGCTCACTCTCCCAGGTAGCATCCTCAACTGGAAAATTATTCTACTTCACTAGGTACTCTCTAATGGTCCTCCTCAAAGTATGCTCCTTGATATCAATGATAGCCTCAGGAATGAGAATGAGTTTCCCTTCCTCATCCAATGGTGGCAACTCAGAAGAGGGAACTACATTATGCCCCAACACCTTCTTGAGGCGAGATACATGAAAAAATTTGTGAACCTTGCTATTTTTTAGCAACTCCAACTAATAAGTTACCTCTCCAATCCTTTTGGAGATCCTGAACGGTCTATAATACCGTGGCTTCAATTTTTTTGATTCACTCTTTTTGAGAGTGGATTGCATGTAGGGTTGTAGCTTCAGATAAACCATGTCACCAACCTCAAATGTTCACTCAATGTGACGCTAGTCTGCATACTGTTTCTGCTGATTTTGGGCTTGCTACAAGTTCTCTTTCAAGGATTTCATGATATCTTGACTTTGTTGTAAAAAATCCTTTGCATTCGGCACCTACTGTCTCCAAACAAGAAGTCCATGAAGCTAGGGGGCTCATAACCATACAAAGCCATGAACTGTGACATCTTAATTGACATGTGGTATGTGGAATTATAACAATACTGTTGGCGTAACAACTAGCACCTCTGGAGTAAGAGTTGGTACGGACAGCTATACACACTACGCAATGAGTGCTCTTCAAATTAGGAGGGGAAGCTCCCTCGTTGTGCTTGACAAAAGTACTTGCAAATGGAAATAAACTAAACTATATCCTGTCTTTTTGCTTCAGCTGTAGAGGTACAAGGCTTTCTCGAAAACTATATACGTTGCAGCTGAGTATTTTCTGGTTTTGCAGACTACTAACTACAACTATGCCAATTAATTACAATCTATCCAATTTCCTCAAGAAAAACAGAGCATGAGGAAACAGAGCAAGGTTTGACTATCAAACGATAAACGAGTATAGATTCTCAACTTGAAGGTAAGGTGGCACATCTATCAGCTCAATCTAAACACGCTTATTGATAACAACACACGATAAACTGAATACGGATTCTCAACTTGAAGGCAAGGTGGCACGACTATCAGCTCAATCCGATAAGTTTATTAACCAAGTGCAGATTCTCTACTTGAAGGCAAGGTGGCACAACTATCATCTCAACTGGTATTGAACACAAAACAGATTTGATCTAACTATGGAAAGAATTCACCATTATAATTGCATGAAACCCTATGTGGCATAACAATTGATCATAATAGTAAAAACGCATGAACAAATACAAAAAGAGCAATATTGAGGGCAAGGTAGGCACAGCATATATTTCTCTCTCGTGCAAAAGTTAATTACAAATGAGCAAAAACTCTTATTTATATACATCAAAGGTGTAGGGAACCCTAAAATCACCTTGAGTCAACTACAGTCTTGCAATGCATGCAAGATTTATTGCTAAGCCATAATAAAGGAAACTATACAGTTAACTGGAAAACTACCATCAGTTAATTGAAACATCTAATCTAAAAAATGGACAATTGTGCAAGCATGCACGTCCTTATTGAAAGCGAGTTAACTGGAAGACTACCATCAGTTAACGAAAACCCTAAATGAAACTCCAAATAAATAAAGCAAATCTCAGAATAGATATGCATGTGATGACACAACGAGTTAACTTGAAAGGGTAATGCCAAGTTAACTCCTGTGTGTAAAGACTATTCTGAGAGGTAGGAACTGAAGTCTACTGATCGTGATCTCGAGCAACCAATCCCTCAACGAGATCGTTAACTGAATCACTGTCTGGAGCTCTGATACTCTGTCGAAGAATGCTATGCCTGCGCAGCATGTCTTCACCAGCTGTGATCTGGGACTGAAGTTCGCCCCTACTCCTGGTTGCCTCATCGAACAATGTTGACAAGACTGTAAGCTGATTAATCTTACAGCCAATGGTCTCCCCACTGAAAATAGCATGAATGAGTGCCTGGAGCTCTAACTGAACATCAGTAAGCTCAACATAGGCACCACCCTCAATCTGATATCGACACAGTAAGCAAGATGCTAAAATCCTCACAAACCGGAGTGCACTAGTAACGTGCTCTCTACTCAGCCAATTCTGACGCCATAGTCTCCTCTATCTTTGCCTTGAAAACCAATTGTGTTTTCCAAGAGTAGATAGCTTCTCTATCCTCTGCATCTGTGACTGATTCATATGCCATACTCAGGTGAGCAATCATAATCTCATCCCGGGGTCTGTTAATTGCCATTTCTTGCTCCTCATTTTGAAGACGAAGACGGAGCTCTCGTGCATTGTACCGTAACTGATATAACTCTGTGAGCATAGAATGGCCTCTGGCAACAAACTCCTCTTCCCACTCATCCAAACACTTGCCATATGCAACTAAATGATTAAGTTGTTCTTGTTCTGCTGGAGGCTCAAGCATTGGTAGGAGTGTAGTAATGGCATCTGACCTGTGAACAAGACCAGAAATGTATTGACGAAGTTGTCTGATTTCAGCCTTGAGGGCTGCCTTATCCTGGCTGCCTTATCCTCTCCGTCCTTCAGTATTCTATCTCTGGCACTGTCTGTAGCAACCTGTAGTAGATCAACCTGAGTCTGACGTGTGCTACGACCAAGGTTGACTGTGATAACCTCGAATTCCTGAGATTCCAATTCAGCCAAGTTCTTCCCCTGTGGAGGTACAGCAGTCTCGACTATGATCTCCATGTCAATATTCCTCTCCACGTGAACCATGTTCTTGATCCTTTTGTCTGGCGCATCCTGATAAATCTCATCAAAATCTGAATGATTAAGGACATAGGATGGCTGCCTCCTCTTCCTTCCTAGCTGAGCTTCGATCCAAGATTGATCTCAACTAATGCTACTGGAAGGGTCTGTACTAGCAACAGGAGGTTGCGACGAAAGTGAATGTGTAGAGGATCCACTGCGAGGTGGAGAGTCTAAATCCAATTCAATGTGAATTGGGACTGGTGACTGCTCTGGAACTGGTATAGGAACTTGAAGCTAAACCTCAGGCACTGGCGGACTCTAAACTGGCCTCTGAACTGACTCTGTGATAGGTTGTCTATCAGGCTCTGTGTGTGTATTAATGGCAAGTGCCTTGCCCTTTGAATTGTTTGGCGCTTGACCTTTCTTAGGAAGGTTACTCCTTTTCTTCTGTTTGGGTTTTGACGAGGAAGGTAGTGAAGGATTCACCACTACTGGCGGCTCTGCTCTGGGCACACTTACCCTCCTGGTCTTCTTGCTGTCGAGGTAAAGTATACTGTGTTGAATAACTCTACTTGACCTCTCCTTCACCGTTGCGTACTCCTTGGCGTACCAATCAACTGCTGGCAACGGTTGTGTATCAACTTGTTCTCTAAAAAACTGAAGGACTTCTCCCTCATCATCTGATAAACCTCCCACATCTTCTGATAAGAAAACAGAAATCTGTGAGAGAGAGAAACGGCCGTAGCTGCGTCTACGAACCTCAAAGTCATCTGCACAATTTGCCCAGTAATCCTCCATAGAAGGCTCATGAAATATGCTTCCAGCAAGGCGAGTTGTATAATGACCTGAAAGATCATAGGCACGTGCTTCAACAAGATACTTGAGATGATATTTCTCGAGCTCCTGCCCTGCAACTTTGGCATCAACCGCCGTCTTGCACCAATACATTCCAAATTGAAGAGGAAAATTGATAGATGGTCTGTGCCTACGACGTAAAAGACGATGAACGTCATGCATCTGTCTCAGGAACTCCATAAAGATTATTTTATCCAAGGGATAATGTGGAAGCATAGCTGGATTTCCTATAAATCTGTATACTCGGATGTAGGTATATGTCGGGAACTGAATAAACCAATCTGCCCAACTATCCATCGCTGCCCTAGCAACTGCCGAGATACGAACGTGCAACTCCCGGTCTAAATTTCTCACTGTGTAAGTCAGGAAAGCCTCATGAACACACTTGAAATTATGTTCAGCCTTAGTGAACTCAAGCTGATCATAATACTGATAGACTTTCTGAACACTGAGAATGCCCACAGTGTTTAGTCCTCGGAACTGACCCTGATAAGCAATCAAGTACACGAGATACAAACACATATGAAACTCATGGGCAACTAGGAAACCGGTGATCTGCTTGTGGATAATATCGCTGATGAAGGATGCCCAGTCATAATGTTCCTGCCTAGATATGATGCGACCAATAATGTAATACATCCAAGGCTGGAAAACATTTGCATGTGGCTGACCTGAGACACGATTCAGGAGTGTAATTAGAATCGCGTATTCATCCTTGTACTCACCACGACCCACATTGTTTGGCAATCTGTTCTTTGCTTGCTTTAACCATCTTTTTCTGACATTTGTCCATATCAGCATTGAATGCCTGCTCACACTGCTCCATAGAAATAACAAGACTGTTTGAGTGTTGAGGTATACTGAAACTCCTTTCGATGTCCTCAAGCTTGAGACTGCAAATAACTCATCCATCAACTGACACTATCTCACGAGTAGTGGAGTTGTAATGCTTAATACAAGACATTACGAACTGAAGACAATGAACGGAGATAGGAATGGAAGCGGCCTCCAATAACCCGGACTGCTGAATGTTCTGAATAATTGAACTTCGATCTTAACTGGGTCTAAGACTGCTTCTGGCAGCACCTTGTGAAGATCTGTCTCAACGTCCCGAGAAAGTCGTGAGTAAGGACTGATTTGGTCCTGTATTCAAGCTGAGTGTACTGCATTCTGGAAAACTCGCTGTTATTTGTGAACTCGACTGTGTTCGACAAGATTTCTGGAGAGCTAAAATAGCCTCTGAGGCTAAAAATAGTCTTTTGAAGAGTAATTTTTGGTGAAAATTTGAGATATGGGTTTTGTCCGGAAAAAGATTCTAAGACAACCCAGAACTTCAGAAATGCGAAAATCTAGCCTCTACTCGATCATGCAAAGACTTTTCAGTTGAGAAAATTAGTAACTCGAGAATGAACGTTCTAAAGTTAAAAATTCCTGAAAAATCAAACGCACAATTTGAATTCAAGGAAGTTACGTAGAAATGATCTAGATGTTTAGACTTGTCAAATTTGCCAATTTCAGGAACATGCGAATCAAAATCTGAGAGAAATTTGAGAACCAAGGAGGAAAAAGACGTTTTTTGTATGTTCTTCTTCAATGAAAATCGCCCTTGAATTCTTCAGATTGCTGATAAATATGAACTTCTAACCTGCAGAAAGATATGTAAGATAAAATCGCCTTTCGTTACAGATGAAGAATTCGCCTTTGATGTGAAAAATCGCCTTTGATATGAAGAATTGGGAATTTCCTTTGAAAAATTGCGCCTTTGTTCTTGAAGAAATACGAACTTTGCTCTTGAGAAATTATGAATTTCTATTAAAGCTTGAGAATTCGCCTTTGCAAACTGAAGGATTGAATTTGCTTTGAAAAATACGAATTTTTCTTAAGTTATGAATTTCTTCTTAAGAAATACGAATTTCTCAAAACTTGGTGAATATCAAATGAGTGCGCCATGTTTAAATAAGAAGGAATTCGTACCAACTTGTGAACAGCAAGATTCAAAACCCTGACTAAAATAGATGTCTTCTGATTGGACCCTTCTCAGTTTCACTGCCACTGACTTGGAGTTCGAGATTAAATAATAATAAAATATTTATCATCATGCAATTTGAAAACTTAGCAAAAAGAGGGCGCCAACTTTAGAAAATCGCCATTTAATGCCAAATGTGCATAATAAATATTAAATATTATTCAACTTTAGTTGACAAACCAGATGAAGCTTTAAGCTTCACCGTTAGACTTCACTGATTCCGAAAAGTCATCATTTGAGCTCATAGGCATCCATTTGCTCAAGATATTGCACTTTTTATTAACTTCCTATTTTGTAGCTGACGACAAAGTTACAACTAGCCATCTTCGACACTGAATCCTGAGTGACCGGATGATGCTGAGACTGAACTGAGATATTCATCGCGAAGCCTGCTGAGCAAAGAAGAAATGTCTGCTGGGAGTCATCACTGCAAAATCCATCATTTAACACCCTGAAAAATTAGGCGTCCTTGATTAAATTCATTTACAAGTACCAGACTTGACCATTTCTTCAAACTGCCATCTGACACTTCAAACGGCTGCTGCCGGCGAACGGTGAACCCTACTGACAGGAAATCAAGCTCACTGCATGCCTGGAGGCATTTTGCATCCAACGGATATACGCACGACATCAGGAAATTACATTAAGGGCCTCAAAAGCAAAAGTGCCCCTGGCCTTTAGTTGCACTAGCAGCATTTTGACGAAAATTAGACTTTCATCCAAGTACCCTATTTTGTCCTCTGATACTGAGAGCTGGGATACTCCGATTCGAGCCACGTTTGTTTTAATGGATAGCCAGAAGAACTGACAAGAGAAGTCTCTAGAGGTGATGAAGCAAGAAAACTGCTTCTAAGACCTCAAATAGAAGGGTGCCCATCCCAAGATGGAATAAACGACCAACACTTGGCCATTTTGCGAGTTGTCTTCACTTTTCAGCATTTCGCCAAAGGCCTTGCAAGTACGAGCGACTGCCAAATCCTGGAAGCTGATCGCTGGGCTCGTTGAATAGATAAAGTAATTACGCTCGAATCCCGTGAAGACTTCGAAAGCGAACAACTTCATTTGACAGGCCTAAAGTCTAGGCGCCTTTGGCCTACAGAAATACAATGAAAATGATATGCCAATCCGCCCGTGAAATTACGTGCTTGGTAGAAACTCTGCCACGATCACCCGGAATGTCGGATTGATAGGCAACTTGGTGCAACGTGAAGCGGAACTAGCATAATACTAATGTCAGGAAGACTTCGTCAACAAACTAGACCATCTAGAGGGTCATTTTAACCAGCGCCCCTGAGCTATAGTTGCGCTGGAAATGCAATAGAGAAGCTCAAAGACGTGAAAACTCCTTTATAAGCTCATCTTCAGATGTCGGCTGTTGAAGCTCTAGGACTCGGATGACTGCGCTTGATAGTTCGTTGAATGAGCAGATTAGTCGTGAAGAGATTGACTGCATCAGAGATTAGAAAAACCAAAATCCAAACCTCCTTCTAGAAGGGCGCCCTCAAGCTACAGGTGCGCTTTTGCTGGAGAAAGGCAAATTTTTGCCATGTAAAACTTTAGAATCTTCAACTTCTGTCGCCAGTTGTCGGAGTTCCGGGTCTCAGAAAGCTTTGCTGGATAGCTCGTCGGATAATGTAATGAACCGAACCAAATTTTTTCAATTCTCAAATTACAATCAGCAATGCAACACACCCGTTAGGGTTAGATAAATCAAACCAGCAGTTACAATATAACTCTTTGCCAAGAATGCGCACTCAATCTCAACAAGAGAGAGGTTGTCATATGGCAAGAGGATCGTCAGAACAATAAATCAAAACTGCAACTGAAAGTAACTCAACACCAAGTATGTGCTACCCAAACCAAAATGGAATGAGGCGACCATATGGTGGAGATTTAAAGAAATACAAATGCAACTTCAAAATAAACTCAACACCCAGAATGTGCTTTCAAACCCAAAGTGGGAATGGAGCTACCATAGGGCAGAGATGGAAGATATTACAATGCAATTCAACTATAGATAGGCGGCAAGCCAGCCTCTTCCACTTATGCAGTGGGCAATTACCAAAACATAAAGAGCCAGAATGAAGAAATGCTGACAGTACTACTGTGCAGCTTACAATATGATGGAGAATGCCTGCAAAAACATGGATTAGATCTCTTCAATTTGCTGCAATGATAAGTATGTCCTCCACATGGTCTAATATGACTATTTAGCACTCTAGCCACACTAAAATGCAATTTTTCCAAGTCTGGTCTGACAGACCAGCAACATGAATGACTGAACCAGCACCCCTTAGACTCACTAAAATGCTCATATATCACTCAAAACAGACCCAAAAGACTTCAAATTTGATGCAATGGACCTATAAAAAGATGGCGCCTAGTTTAGTTATGAGAAAGGACAGCTAAAAGTGGCTATTAATTAATGGCACGGATCCCAAAGCACTCCAGAAAGGGCGCCCTACAAGGAATGACGAATTTGCTTTATAAAATCATAAACTTCGTATTAAAATCTGCAAATATTCATGAAGGGTCTCTTCCAACAGAGAAAACCAATGAGACAATACCCAGAACAACTCTTTTTGTATTTTTTGATTTATGAGTGAAACTATAGATTCAGCCTTGTTATCAGCAACTTCAGAAAATGACATAAAATGCAATAAACTGAACTACATAAGTAAACCCAAACTACAAATGCAAACCTCACTACAAAATGTCACTCAAACAAGCAAACCTCTCCACTAGGTGCTATCTCTCAAGCACGAAGTCGAGCCAAGGCTAGGAGGCATTCATTCCTCGAAGCAATCCTGTTACCATTTCGGCAGCATAACAATATAGAAGTCATAAGATGTCTAAATGAAGACCCAAAGCTCCCTTTTATAATTTTGAGAGGACCCTCCGGAAGCTTCTAGAAAGAAACCCTAATTTTCAATTTTGTAACTATCTTCTTTTCCCTCCAATTTGGGCGCCCCCTTTCATGAAGTTAATATTTCTTTATTTTAAAATCTTTTCCTTCATAAAAAGGCGTCCTTTTCTCCAAGTAATATTTTTTGACTTTAGAAATATAAAATATTTCTTTCATGAGACAATACCCCTCAAGGTCCCCTTCTTTAAAACAACTTAAAGTCATAATACTAGGACAAGGGGTTATTTTATAAAATAAAACATTATTGTCTTTAAAATACTTATTCCTCCAAAATGAACCCCTTACGCCAAAATTCAGAATTACCCAATGAACTGCCAGAAGAGGAAAGTTGACTGAGCTGGTGCTGACTGGACCACTGCCAAAAATAGAATTTACTAAAAATAGTAAATTCGGAAAGTTGCTCGGAATGCAATGCATGCGCCACCATTGCGAAGCTCTCTGAAAACCCAGAAGGAATCCAGAATCCGAACACCCAAACTCCAACAAACAAAACCCTGAATCTTCAAGAGAACCCGCCAAACAGTCGAAAACCCTAATTCTGCCTCTGACTAGCCGACAGCACCCTGGGGATAGGCCATCAATCACTGAGAAGTGCAGTGCTAAAAATGGGGACATTACAGATAACCAGACCAATTCTGAAGAGTTTGACTGCATTTATGAGCACTTTCAACAAGATCTGGACCTTCAAAAAGAAGGGCGCCCCTGGGCTACAGGTGCGCTTTCTTGCTTTTTTCTGAGAAATCCTCATTATTTAATCACTAAAAACTCCACCTTGACCACTGAAATGACCATGTGCAACGTGAAATGCTGTCATGAAACGCTCCTCCATCATGAATGCTCTATTCTGAGTCTCTGATTCAGGTTCTGATCAATGAAATTGCCTTTGACTGGCAAACTACTGACAAAACTCCATGCTTGATATTGCCCAAAAACTATACTTGACGTCATTTTAGCAAGATTTAGACTCTTTTAAACAAAATGCCTTGATGAAGCAAAAATTTTGGTTTTGGGTACAACAAATACTCACCAAGGTGGATCCATCTCACCCATGCCTTTTGCTGCCCATTTGTCTGTGGGTGATAGCCGGTACTAGGAGTGATCTCTATCCCATTCAATCTAAAGAGTTCCTACCAAAACAAGATCAAAAATTTGCTATCTATATCACTAATTATGTTTTTGGGTAACCCATGCAATTTGAAAATGTCCCTAAAAAAAATATCTGCCACCTGTGCCGCTGTAGACATTGTTGAAATAGCAAAGAAATGGGAAAATTTGGTTAAACTATCCACCATGACAAAGATGCAATTCTTTCCTTGCACCTTGTGTAACTCTATGATAAAGACCATTGAGATACTTTCCCATTTTTGACTAGGAATTGGTAGGGGCTGCAATAGACCAGCAAGATAAGTATGTTCATGTTTTTTTTGCTAACATGTGGGGCAGCTTCATTCTTACTTTCCATGTAAACCTCTCCTGAATCCTCTTATATGTCTTGGAAAAACCCAGGTGACCAGCCATAGGAGTATCATGAAAAGCTCTCATAACTGCCATTTTAAAATGTGAAGTGGCTTTCAAATAAATTCTACCCTTGTAAATGATAAGCTCATTGATTATCTCATGCTTGTCATTTTGTATGGTACCCTATATAATACTTGTAGCCCAAGAGTCCTTAACATACTCTACTAAAATCAACTCTCTCCAATCAACAGTAATCTCTACTAAAGAACACAAATAGGGTCTCTTGGATAGGGCATCAACAACAATATTTTTCTTCCCTTTGACATACACAATGTCAAAATCATAAGCTTGAAGCCTACTCACCCATTTCTATTATCTGTCATTAAGGTCCTTCTGATTCAAGAAGTATTTGAGATTGTTGTAGTCAGTCTTAACTATAAAATTCTTTCCCACAAGGTATGGTCTGAATTTGGGCAAGGCATGCATAATGGCCAACATCTCCTCATCATAAATTTGGAATAACTCCTTTCGGTCCCCCTTAAATTTTTGCTCTCAAAAGCAATCAGATGCTTATTTTGCATCAATACAACACCTATTCCTTCTCTCGAAGCATCACACTCCAAGTCAAAAGGTTTGGAGAAGTCAAGAATAGTTAAAACTGGGCAAGTACACATAATCTGTTTGAATTGATCAAAGCATCGTTGCATTGCATCTAACCAACTAAAAGCCCCCTTCTTAATCAAATCTGTAAGTGGAGCTACCATCTATGAAAAACTCTTAACAAATATTTTGTAAAACCCACATAACCCAAAGAACCCCTTAAGTTGTGAGAGATTCGTGGGTGGAGGCCAATCAACAGTCGCTTTGATCTTCTCAGGATCAACTCTACCACCCCTAGAGCTAATGATGTCGCCAAGGTAAAGAAGCACTGTTAAACCAAAATCACACTAAGACTCCTTGGCATATTATGATTCCATCTCTAAAATGCTCAATACCTCATCAATATGACTCATATGATCTTCCCAAGTCTTACTGAAGATTAAGATATCATCAAAATGTATGAAAACAAACTTCTTGAGCTGATTACGAAATACCTAGTTTATACAAGATTGGAAAGTGGTTGGGGCATCAGTTAATCCAAAGGGCATTACTAGAAACTCAAAATGACTATAATGACACTCGAATGCAGTCTTCTCCACATCCTTGTCTTGCACCCAAATCTGATGGTAGCCTGACCCAAATCAATTTTAGAAAAATAACAAGCATCGTGCAACTCATCAATAAGCTCACCTATCCGAGGAATAGGATACATGTTCTTAGTGCCTTGTAATCAATGCACATACGCATTGTTCCATCTTTTTTCTTAACCAGTACCATTGATGAAGCAAAGGGGCTCTTGCTTGGCCTAATGTACCCCATGTCAAGAAACTCCTTAATATCCTTTTCTATCTCATCTTTGTGACTCTTTCGATGTCTGTAAGGGGTAGTGATAACCGGTTTTGCACCCTCCTCCAACTCTATGACATGTTCAATACCTCTATCTGTGGGTCTCCTTGGAGGTATGCTACCAAAGACTTTGTTGTGCTTGGATAACACAACCTCTATTTTAGAATGTTAACTCCTTTTTTGTTGCTTTGTAACTGTGGGCATGATGAATGCATTTTGCTACCCACTCTACCTAGTCCTGTCTAATAAGTCTCTCCATTTGTTTGGAAGACTATTCGTGGCCCACCATTCAACATGTCTCTAAGTGTGATCTTCTTACCCCCTTTATGAAATTTCATTTCCACGGTTTGCAAATTCATATAAAACTCCCCAATGGAACATAGCCACTGCATACCAAGGACCACATCTATATCTCCTATGCTCACCACATAGAAATCATCTTTGATCTCATACTCACCCAATTGAATGCTCAAGTTTGGAATCTTCCTGGTGCAAGTGAGGGTGAATCCATTAGCTAACATCACTTTGAAACCTTCACAATCTTCTATTTTGATTCGCCTTCTAGCTACAACACCCTCATCAATAAATTTTTTGTGGCACCTTTATCAATGAGAGTCACTATATGTTGTCCACATAACACTTCTTGAACTCTAAAAGATCCAACTTTCTGAAAGATAGAGAGTTGGGCCATTACACCTTCACAACCTTGATCCTTTTTGGACTCTTTAGATGAGCTTCCATCTTCACTTTCCCTTGAATCAATTTGCAAGTCTCTTTTTTTTTAATTTAATTCATCAACTGGAAAGTACTCAATTTGCTTAGCTTTTTCCTTAACAACACATTTATGAGTTGGGTTCCATGGCTCCCTACATTGGAAACATAATTTTTTCCTCCTAAGTTCATTGAGCTGATCATTATCCAATCTAGATGGCACATTTTTGGATTGGTTGGAATCCTTTTACAAATGTTTCTTGTCCTTATCCTTCCTATGTAAGAATCCCTTTGACTGAAATTTACTTTTTCAAGCGAAGGACTCCATGTCTCTCGCCTTTTTGATTGCATCTTATAATGTAGGTGGATTAAGTTCCTTAATCCAACCTCTCAACGGATTTGCTAATCCATCCATAAATAAAACAATTAGCCTCCTCTTTGAAATGTTGGTTACCAAAACCGATAACCTTTGAAAATCAGCAATGTAAGCATGAACAAAATCCCATTCCTTAAGTTGTGCTAACTCCTTAAAATGCAATTTTGGATCCTTTTTATTGAATTTGTCAACCTCTCAGCAAACTCTGCATATGAATCCATCTGATAACATTGCAAAGTGACCATTCCATGATGCCACCACTTGTGAGCACTACTATCTAAATGTATAGCAGCATATTTAATAGCCTCATCCTTTGGCATTGGGTTGAGATGAAAATAAATATCTAACATCTACAGCCAAGCCCTAGTTGTAGTCTTTCTAGATCCATCATAATAAGGAATTGATAGCTTACCAACCTTACTCTACATGCCTTGATTATGTGGTCTATCGCCCCTATGAGGTCTATGCTTCAACCTAAGATCCATGCAGTCATGGAAAAACATTTCAGTCTGAAATTCAATTCTTGAATTCCTCAAATCCTATAAAATCAGATCCTGCAACTCTTGTTGTGTAGGCTCATTTTCAACTTGAGGGTTATTCCTTGGAGGAAAGTTAGGCATAAGAGGTCTAGAATTGGCTGTCCTAGTCACTGTATGCTGATTTACAGCCCTATTATTGACTGATCCATCCTCATTCCCATCATTTATTTCATGGCCATTGTTCCCACCATTGTTATTATTGTTGTTATTATTGCCCCTCATATGCTGATTCATAAGTGCACACATTTGAGCTATATTCTGCTATAACTCTTGTTGCCCTCTAGCAAGATTATTCAAGATTTATCTTGTACTTGGTTCCCCATGTGTTCTATCACCCATATTTATCTCAACTTGTTGAACACTTGCTAAGGGATCAATATCACCTGTACCATTGCCTGTGGGTAAATCCTGATGTATTCCAAGGATACCTAAAATAGTTTTTCCCTCTGTGTCATGTCCCCTTCTAGTTGACATCTCTCAGAGCACAGGATTAGCCTATTATGCGACCCTCGTAGGCTGATGGGATGGATAGAGGGTCATGGTGGAGCTTGGCTTAGCTTCAGTTGTCAGTATATGATCAGTTGGCTTTTGTTCGGGCTCATTCGGACACTTCTAGCCTAAGTTGCTATTTTTAGCAGTATTTGGCACTCAACGTGGGACCCCTGCTATTTTTAGCAGTATGGATGGATCACGTGCAGAATCACTTCCTTATTCGTCAGCTTCAGACGGCTCGTGCATCGGGTGAATATTGAGAGAGATATTAATATTTAATTGAATTAATTAAATATTAATTAACTGGAGCATATAATATAAAGTTGTAATATTTTAATATTATGACTTAAATGATTTTAGCTGAGGGGGTCGCCCATCATGGAAGGGGCCATTTGTGATATTAAATTATAATGGAAAATTTGGTCAGAGACTATTGAATTAATTAAACAAGAGAAGTCGAATTTTTAATGATTCCCTATCTTTAAGGAATTCGCACTTTTCATGAGTATAAGGCATTTGCTTGGAAATTCGAGCCACTATGTCATTGTTTATTGAAAATTGATCAAGTTTCGTCAAGAGCACGGAAGCCAAGGGTTTCAGTCTCAGAGCATTGGGGAACGAGCCATCTCCAGTGAAAGCGATTCAGAGGGTGTGAAATATCATCTGATTTATTGCCAGGCAGAGGAATTTCTTCATCCAGAAGAAATTATAGAGCATTCAGAGATCTTTTACCTTCAGAGTTTTTATTAGGTTTTCATCCAGTAGTCATTCTTCATCAAGGCGCATATTATATTGGAGTCTGGACTTGTTTCCAAGAGGCCGTACCATTGTATTTGCTGCTGTGACAGGGTCGTACCTTTGCTGCAGGCCGTACTTCTTCATCTTCAAGCCGTACTCACATCTTGTGCAAAACGCCTTTCACTCTGGTTCTCTATCTTCATTCTGGGAGGCGCCTCAGTGTCTGGATCATTCTGCAAGCATTAGACAGAGGAAGAAGGGTTCATTTATTGCAGCCGTACCAGATCTGGTTATTTCCAGTTTGCTGCTAATACCAGGTTCTTTAATAAAAATCATTGCTTTTTAGATTGCATGTCATTGGATCTTTATTGTAATCGTCAGAAGATTAATTAATAGACTGGCATCCATATTTGCATTAGATACTATTGTTTCCAGAGTTGATTAATTTTATAGAATTTATTTTCTATTTCAGAAAATCGCGATTATTGCTTTTTATGCTCAAAACCACAAACAAAATTCAAAAACCAAAACTTCCTAAAAAATACACAAAAAACAAATGATTCAAATCAGGGAAACTAGGGTTTCTACAAAGGGTATCAGAGCTAACTCACATCCCCGAGGGTTTAGCGCCTTACGTTCGTAACGCATTGGGTCCTCACAGGAATACACACTAGACGAAGCCTTGATTGACAAAATAGGTTCCGATTCGGCCAAACAAAGATGAAGGATGTAACAGATGTTCCTAGAAATGAAATCTCAAAACCCTAGAGATCAGACAATGCAGAGGTGGTTTCGACAGAATCGTGAGATTCTGGAAAGGTGTCAACGGCAACGCCTATCGATGGCTTACAGCTACAGATACTTCCTCGTGAGATTGGGTACTCCGAGGAGACAGTCACCACATCGTGACGACGAGAGGAGTGAAGCAGGATCTCGCAGGGCACCTAGGACAGCCTCCCGGACAGCAGATAGGCCCACTAGGCCTACTTTTGTGAGACAGGAGCCCGATGAGGCTATCGCAGGTGAGGAGCAGGAGGAATTGTTTGCTGATACACTTATGGCAACGAATGAGGAGTGGGAGTTAGTACCACCTGAGGTCAGCGAGAGGATTTCTTTTGACCGTTTTGTCACTCAGAGGAGAGAGCACCACAGAGGTCGACAGGATTGGAGACCTAGATACCAGAACAATGACCTGAAGCATGCAACCAACAGGCTCAATCTAGCGATGTTCGATGGTAGTGGTAAGGTCACAGCTCAGGCTTGGATTAGTAAGCTAGATACATTCCTCACATTGTGCCCGATGGCTGAGAGAGATGCTATCAGATATGCGACACTGCATCTTGAGGGAGTGGCTTACGACTGGTGGCAATTATCAAGATGGTGATGCTACAAACATTTATCGTGATTCTGATCATATCAGAGTTTGTTGGATGTGTTAGTAGAGCGTAGTTTGACATGAAGAACCGTATCCTACTGCAGATCATTTAGTTGAGATGAGGTGTTTGGAGTCGTATATTGGTGACTTTCAGAAGTTATCAGTTATGGTTCCGAATATTTCTGAGAGGCGATTGGTAGTGCTTTTCATGGAGGGATTGACAGAGCCATTGAGAGGTTGGATCAAAGCCTTTGATCCTCCTTCATTACAGGAAGCGATGAAGAAAGCACGTAGTATGGAGTTGGCAGCACCGTCCAGTAGATTCAACTCCAGAGGTTCTTCTTCTTTCAGGGACAATAAGGGTTTTAACAGAAACAAAGAGAAGTCTGATTTTAACAAAGAAAAATCAGATTCTAAAAACGATTCAAAGGGTAAATCAGCAGCACCACCTTTGGATTGAGAGGCCCTTAACGATCTACACAAGAAGAAGCTTTGCTTCTACTGGAAAGGTCCTTATGACGCCAATCACGATTGTCCTTTAAGACCTAAGGGCAAGGCAAATCGAGTGATGTGGGCATACTATGAGGATTCGGAATCAGAAAATTCCAAACAGCAGGAGAGTTCTGAGGATTCAGAGTCAGAGGCTTCAAAGCCTAAGGCAGAGACAGAGTCAGAACTTCATATACAGGAGGCACGCTTATCTAGCATCCAGCAAGAGGGCTCATTCAGGATTCGTGGAGTGTTAGCAGGACAGAGGGTCATTACCCTTCTGGATATAGGAGCCACACACAATTTCATAGATGCTAGATTTGTTGAGAAACGCGGACTCATCATTGAGGAGTTCGAAGGCATTAGAGTTAAGGTGGCCGACGGGTACACTTAGGTGTGAACGCATGATCAAGGATCTCCCCTTACACTTGAACAATTATGAGTTCAAGGCTGATTACTACGTAGTGAACATGGGAGACATTGATCTAGTCTTGGGCATGAAGTGGCTTCATTCACTGGAGGAGGTCACTCTTCGACTCAAAGACATGGAGATCCGTTTTGATGTTGATGGGAAAACACACATCCTAAAGGCAATTCGGGACAGCAACATCCAAACAATTTCTTTTCGTCGGATGGAGAGACTCATGCGACACGACACGGTAGAGTGGGCTGTCGAGTGCACATTGGCACCTATACAGGAGGGACAGCAGAAGACTGAGTATCATCCGGACATTCAGCAGTTGAGAGTCAAGCATGATAAGGTATTCAATGATATTCCACCAGGGAGACCTCCAGACAGGGGCATTGAGCACATCATAGAGCTCGAGGAGGGCACTAAGCCCATTATGATAACTCCTTACAGGCATCCTAAGAGGTTGAAGGATGAGATAGAAAAGACAATAAAGGAGTTACTTGCTATGGGTCACATTCGACCTAGCAAATCACCATTCGCTTCTTCAGTTGTTTTGGTAAAGAAGAAGGATGGCACCTTACGCATGTGCATTGACTACAGAGTCCTGAATAAGAGGACGATCAAAAACAGGTATCCGATACTGCGTATAGACAAGCTTATTGGTGAGCTCCATGGTGCATGTTATTTCACTAAAATCGACTTACGGTCAGGGTATCATCAGATTAGGGTTCGTGAGCAGGACATAGAGAAGACTGCCTTCCGTTGCAATTGTGGGCACTTCGAGTTCGTAGTGATGCCATTTGGGCTCACTAATGCGCCAGCTACATTTCAGTCCACGATGAACAGAGCTTTTCATTCACTGCTGAGGAGATTCGTATTGGTCTTCTTCGATGATATCCTTATATACAGCAGGACTTGGTAGGAGCATCTGGCTCACCTGGAGACCGTGCTGAGTATTCTTGAGAGGGAGTCCTTGTATGCCAAGGAATCCAAGTGTGACTTGGGGATGACCGAATTGTTATATTTAGGTCACATTATCAGTGCAGATGGAGTGCGGATGGATCCTGAAAAGATCCGTGCCATTATTGACTGGCCTACACCGGCAAACCTGACACAGTTGAGAGGGTTTCTAGGTTTGTGTGGGTTCTACCGCCGATTCGTGAATGGTTTATTCACGACATGCAGCCCCTATGACAGATTTACTAAAGAAGGGTGCATTTATTTGGACTCCTGAGGCACAGGAATGTTTTGAGAGATTTAAGGAGTTGATGACTACATGCCCTATTTTAGCACTACCAGACTTTATGAAGCCTTTTGAGCTTTAGTGCGATGCATCAGGTGAGGGCATTGGTGCAGTGCTTATGCAGGGCAAGCACCCGATTGTGTATGAGAGCCGTAAGCTCAGAGGGCCAGAGAGACTTTATAGCATATATGATAAGGAGATGCTCGCTATCATGCATGCCTTAGCAAAATTCAGACAGTATCTTGTTGGCAGCAAATTTTGCATCAAAACTGACCATAACAGTTTGAGACACTTCTTAGGGCAGCGAGATCTCAATGATCGTCAGCAGAAGTGGGTCAATAAATTGCAGGCATATGACTTTGATATCTCATATATCAAAGGTACACAGAACGTAGTGGCTGATGCTCTTTCACGTAGGCCATATTTGAACTCTATGGTTCATATTACGGAGGATTGGAGGCATATGATTGTGGCAGAGTATGCCAAGGACACTTGGGCTTCCAGCATTGTTGAGGGATCATTACTGATACTGTGTACAATAATTTGTAATGACTTGATCATTTACAAGAATAGGATATATTTGATCCCAGGTTCAGAGGTGAAGAACATCATCATGCGGGCCTTTCATGACGTGCCTACAGCAGGACATCCCGGGTACTTCAAAACCTACAGACAGATACGGGAGAGATTCACATGGAAAGGACTCAAGGCGGATGTTCTTCGACGCGCGGAGTGCCCCGGTTTGTCGCGCCAGTAACAAGCAGGAGAATACGTACCCGACAGGTTTATTGCAGCCACTTCCGATTCCTGACAGGAAGTGGGAATGCCTGTCGATGGACTTTATCACGGGCTTGCCTAAAGCCCAAGGGCGTGATTGCGTATATGTAGTTGTGGATCGGCTTACGGCATGCCCAATTTCTTTTCCCATTGGACAATATCACCTATACAGCTACAGTAGCGTAGATCTTTTCCGCGGAGATATTCCATTACATGGGTTGCCTCGAGCATCGCTAGCTTACAGTGGGATAATGGGCTTGAGTCACTTCCGCGTGAGGTACCGTGACTTTGTGGACCGTTACACCGAAACTACGCACACCGGCGTACTTGGGATGGGCGTATCTGAGATAGTGAATAAATGGGTGGAGGGTTATCTCGTGAATTATATTGGCAGGCGTATTGGGCGGTCAAATGGATTCATTCTTGTGAGTATTGTTACATAACATTATCTATGCTATGACCATTCGGGATGTCACCTTCATGGCGCTAGGGCTTTGAGGCTTTAGTTGGATTTGCGTACCAGCGATGAGAGCGCCGGTGCCGAGACTGCTGCAGAGGAGCTGTGGATACTATGAAGGCTCTCAAGGAGAATATTGCCAAGGCACAAAATCAGCAAAAACAGTACGCAGATCAGAAGAGGACGGAGAGGCATTTTGAGGTGGGTGACATGGTTTATCTCATGCTGCAGCCCTATCGTCAGTCCACTCTTAGGAAGAGTGGGTCAGAGAAGCTTAAGCCACGGTATTACGGTCCTTTCAGGATCTTGAGGCGTGTTGGAGAGGTGGCTTATGAGCTTGAGCTTCCGACAGAGAGCAAGGTACACAATGTTTTTCACGTGTCACGTCTCAAGAAGGCGTTGGGTCACCGTGTGGTACCTTCTGCAGTTCTACCTCCCTTAGATGATGAGGGAAAGTTGGTTTTAGTACCTGAGTCTATCCTGGAGTACAGAGAGAGACAGTTGCGTAGGAGGACTATCAGGGAATATCTAGTGAAATGGAGAGATTTTCCTATTGAGGATGCTACATGGGAGAGCGAGGATATTTTGCAGCATCCTAAGTTGAGATTGTTTGAGGACAAGCAATTTCAGGAAGGGCGGACTGTCATGTCCCCTTCTAGTTGACATCTCTCAGAGCACAGGATTAGCCTATTATGCGACCCTCGTAGGCTGATGGGATGGATAGAGGGTCATGGTGGAGCTTGGCTTGGCTTCAGTTGTCAGTATATGATCAGTTGGCTTTCGTTCGGGCTCATTCGGACACTTCTAGCCTGAGTTGCTATTTTTAGCAGTATTTGGCACTCAGTGTGGGACCCCTGCTATTTTTAGCAGTATGGATGGATCACGTGCAGAATCACTTCCTTATTCGTCAGCTTTAGACGGCTCGTGCATCGGGTGAATATTGAGAGAGATATTAATATTTAATTGAATTAATTAAATATTAATTAACTGGAGCATATAATATAAAGTTGTAATATTTTAATATTATGACTTAAGTGATTTTAGCTGAGGGGGTCGCCCATCATGGAAGGGGCCATTTGTGATATTAAATTATAATGGAAAATTTGGTCAGAGACTATTGAATTAATTAAACAAGAGAAGTCGAATTTTTAATGATTCCCTATTTTTAAGGAATTCGCACTTTTCATGAGTATAAGGCATTTGCTTGGAAATTCGAGCCACTATGTCATTGTTTATTGAAAATTGATCAAGTTTCGTCAAGAGCACGGAAGCCAAGGGTTTCAGTCTCAGAGCATTGGGGAACGAGCCATCTCCAGTGAAAGTGATTCAGAGGGTGTGAAATATCATCCGATTTATTGCCAGGCACAGGAATTTCTTCATCCAGAAGAAATTACAGAGCATTCAAAGATCTTTTACCTTCAGAGTTTTTATTAGGTTTTCATCCAGTAGTCATTCTTCATCAAGGCGCATATTATATTGGAGTCTGGACTTGTTTCCAAGAGGCCGTACCATTGTACTTGCTGCTGTGACAGGGCCGTACCTTTGCTGCAGGCCGTACTTCTTCATCTTCAGGCCGTACTCACATCTTGTGCAAAACGCCTTTCACTCTGGTTCTCTATCTTCATTCTGGGAGGCGCCTCAGTGTCTAGATCATTCTGCAAGCATTAGACAGAGGAAGAAGGGTTCATTTATTGCAGCCGTACCAGATCTAGTTATTTCCAGTTTGCTGCTAATACCAGGTTCTTTAATAAAAATCATTTCTTTTTAGATTGCATGTCATTGGATCTTTATTGTAATCGTCTCAGAAGATTAATTAATAGACTGGCATCCATATTTGCATTAGATACTATTGTTTCCAGAGTTGATTAATTTTATAGAATTTATTTTCTATTTCTTGCAAAATCGCATTATTGCTTTTATGCTCAAAAACCACAAAACAGTCCAAAAAACCAAAAACTTCAAAAATACACAAAAAAAATAGTCAGATTCAGAAACAGGGGAAACTAGGGTTTCTACACTCTGGAACTTGAGGGGGCTGTCATTGAGTTTTTCTTTGTTCCCTGTTAAAATATCTCTATTCTCTTTCACTCATAGGAGGTCTACAACTTAATAGGTTTGTTTAAACTTTAAACTCATGTTGGCAAGAATAACCAACTTTGATACCACTGAAATGTTCCAACCCAATTATATTTTTTTTAAATTGCATCTCCCAAAGTTTAATAGATTAACATTTTGTCAAACAGTTTACAAATATTTCATTTTGAAGCATAAATGGTCACAATTCAAGCTAAGTTACCGGTTCGGTTTTGGGTTCGGGTTCGGTTAAAAAAAAAAATTGGGGTTGGGTTCGTTAATACAAAAACATATAAAAATCAGAAATATATACATATTTGCAGCAGTAATTAAGTTCAGAATACACCAACATATTAATAGTCAAATAACATAGCAAAAATACACCACCACTTTATACTCAAATGTCATGATATAGATTCATTTGGCATATTTTATTGCTTCCTCTTCAAACATAGGATTTGAGGAGAAGTATGTATCCAAATTTTGGATCTAAGAAGGTGTTGTGCATTTGTTTGAGTTGTCAAAAGTAGGTATGCACAACTTGCCTAACCTTCATTGTAAGTCCTAGCTATGGGTTCCTGTCTCTTTCTTGGGTCTATTTCTTAGCTTCAATTGGCAAAAAATTGTAAAAGACATTGTTTCATGAGATTATTCCTAAGAGATCTATACTCATTTAGGTAGTCCAAATAGCTTTGTCCTACATTCTTCTACCCCTATGACCATCTAGGTCTTCTGCTCTATCCAAAATTTAGGCATTAGGGGTCTAGTTACTGATCCTATTATTTGCAGAGTTAATTGCATCACTGTTCATATTTTTAACATTTGTGTCAACAACTTGGTCAACTGCTGTTGTCTCTATATAAGTGCATTTAGTTGCTGCTCTATATTAATGTCCTCATGTGAATTTCTTTTATCTTTGTTTGCCATAATTTCTTCTACTTCCAAATCTGCAAATGGAAATCCTTCTGTATTTTCCAAACATTGAAATTGTGGCCTTTTGAGTTCTATCTGATAGCACTTGTTTATTCTATCACTTGGATGCATATGGAGTGTATTTCTGCATCAATCTGTTAAAGACCCAACAGGCTGGTAGGAAAACTAGTTTAGATACGAGTAAAATATCCCTAACTGATTTTTTTGTATTTTTGACAAATGTTTGACAAAATGCTTATGAACTAAATAAATGCAAGAAATTGATTTACTTTGGTCTAACCACAATTCACGCAGCTATAAAAAAAATATTAATGGTATTCAATTGAAATTTATCTCAACACAACTACACACGAACACAACATGTATCTATTTCATGTGTTAGAGGCAAATATTAGGGTTAGAGGGAATAAAATAGTCTTTAAAAGTCAACAAACAGTCAAAAAAATAATAAAAAAATGCAAAAAGGCATTGGAAAAGTCTGCTTGGGTGCAAGTTCTGCCCAGGTTCGAACCGGATTCGAAAAAACCAAACCCTGGTCGGACCCACAGTCAGAGTTTCGAACCCTGGCCAAACCCACAGTCATTTTTTCGAACCCACAGCGAATTTGGTCGAACCAGACCCGAATTTTGAACCCGTATCGAACCCAGGCTTCCCAGGGGCGAACCCGGTAACTTAGAATTCAAGAAACAACTTTACAATAAATTTCACAGTAATTGATAGGCCCAATTTTTTTAAAAAATTGATAATAGTTTTGATTACAAATAGGATATATTTCATTTCATTGACACCTTCTATAATAGATTTAACAGATACATAAAAAAAAACTAATTATATCAACTGGTAATGAAATAAACACATTACTTTTCCTGATCTATGTAATTTCTAGCTACTTATTATTACGACATCCCCTGAACTTCTCTAAATTGTATGACACCCGTTGATTTTAATATGGCTCCATCTGAATTGTATGACAACTTCAAAATAAGGAGAAATAATTAAGTTGATTGTTTAAAATGTCTTTAACCTGTTGTGACCATCTTTTAAACTCTGTACGACACAATTCCTACTGTAAGGACTTCCCAATACTATGCGGCTTGGTCAAATATTGTACACACGATTTTTATAAGGCCTGATTCCCCTTACCACTATTTGCACCTTCTTCTGAGCCTTCGCACATAAACTTTGACTCATATGATTTGTGTTGAATGTTCAAACTGTTAGTTTTTATGATCAGATTAGAGCACAGAAAATTAATTGAAAATTCAACACAATAACACAGCAGATACCTTGGGAAAACCCTCCTTTTGAGGGAGAAAAACCCAGCAACAATATATCACTTATATATTGAATATCACAAAGAATGTCTCCTTTACAATGGGCCGATAGGAAGGCCAATAATAAGCATCACAATCTGATGAAAACACAGAAGCACTATGATGCAATCTACAGATGAAATCTCAGCCTCTAACAATGTCGATCTGCCTTGATGAAGAACTTGCACTTGCAAAGAACTCGAACTTGAGAAGGATGAATGTGTATCAAATGAATGCTCAACAATGAAATGCCATTGATTATATATACAAGTGAGAGAGAAGGACGTGACCTTTAAAGAACAAGTAGTCGGCCTTATCCAAAAATCGTGCCTCTTACACAAGAGGTCGGCTCCCTAGAAGATCTTGCCACTTCAAGAATTTGAATCTTCACAATAAATAATAAAATATTATTTAGAATGGACATGCCTCTTCACCCAATCACTATCATATAAATTAAATGGCCCCAGGCTATTATTTAATTTATTAATCATGACATAAGGAGATCAGTTGGAAGTGGAGACTGATGCTACAAACATCAACACTCCCTCTCAGCCATAGTAACGAGACTTGGACGCGGCTCGGACTCGGCGAGGGTGACTCGGCACGGGACTCAGGACTCAGACGCAGCGCAGACGCGGCAAAATGAAAAAAAGTTGAAAAACCCTAGAAATTTAGAGATTTTTAAGGATTTAAAACTTGTTTCAAGCACCCTTTATTGAATACAACACAAATAAAAGCAAATTTGATCACATGCACAAGTATACAACGATTACATAAGTATAAAGTACACAAATTGTAGTTGCGCTGCTGAAGGAAATTATATACTTAGATATATAAAATTAGTCAAATGTATATAAAACTCATGGAATATGAAATCCATGACATCAAATGTTCCATACAAATATGAAATATCAAAAGTAAAACAATAGCTATAAGTCTATGACTCTATGCCCTATGGCATAGTGGAGCCAGCATCCTTCCTACAAAGGCGTCTAAAGGTCCTAGATGATGTTGCAGCTGCAGCCATAGTCTCTGCCTGTGTCTGACCGACAACATCTATGTCTCCTTGTGCTCTAGCCGCCTCCTCAGCCATGGCTACAACCTCGGCCTCTCTCTCATCCTAGTCCACCCAATCAAGGTCCTCGTCACTAAAGACTGCATCTGTAGCCTCAGTGATCCACTCAGACTGTGGATCAACCTCCTCTAGACTAATCGGGGTTTTGTCGTGGTCAAAAAGTTTCCTGTATCTGAGCCGAAGGTTGTAATGAACATATACCAAGTCATTCATCCTCTCCACTGTCAATCTATTGCGTTTCTTGGAGTGTATGTGCTCAAACATACTCCAATTGTGCTCACAACCAGATGAACTGCATGGCTGGCTCAATATACGAATGGCAATATTTTGCAGGATCGGTGTATCAAAACCAAACATATTCCACCAGCTATCTAAGATGAGAAAAAGAAACAAAATCCATCTCATTGATAGTTTCAAGTTCAAGTTCAACATTTAATAATAAATTATAATATAAAAAGATGAATATTATGCCCTTAAATATATTTTTTACACGGCAATAATGTTGTCCTATTATGCTTGCACATTTGGCGTGCAAAGAGAGTCTCCTTAGTGAGCATCTATCTCTGCACCACACAGTATGCTTGGTGAGACAACATCCGCTCTATTATTAGTGTAGAGCCACCCAGAATTTCCTCTATGCCACCGGAACAAGGTGGAAGGCGGTTCGGAAAACATAGGCTGCATGAATGGGCCTATGAGTTGGTTTTGCCATCTCCTATCAATGATATCCCAAATGGAGACTGATACTTCTCTCAACTCGCCATGGTAGTCCACAATGGTCTTTGGCCCTATCCATGCCCTCATATATGTAGCCCATTGCGGGCTTCTCCCCATCTGCAACTCGTAGGAGAACTAGCAAGGGCTCAATAAACTACAAAGTGCAAACATGTTTCACAAATAAGTGTGAATGAAAATAAACAAATAAAAGTAAGATATGATTAAAAATTAAAACATAATAAATAATTAAATTTTACCTTCACAATCTCGTCCATTGGTGTCCAAAACCCTTGCTCATTAAAAATGCAATCAGCCACAACAATCCCTGCAGTGCTTGTAGAAAAGGATGAGGAAGACCACTCCTCAATAGTAAACATGCACCTGAAAGCTGCCCTTGACCGAATCAAGGATTGCATCGTGATAAAATTTGTTGCAAACCTGGTGATGCCAGGACGAGACAACTCCCTCAACCTCGTGTATTGCCTCATAAGGTTAAGCACCCATGTGTGGTTGTATACAAATTTGCATATTTTTTTGCTGCTTCCACACATGTTTTGATCCATGGGAGCTTCCCAAGATCCTCCAACATGAGGTCAATGCAATGGGCGGCACATGGAGTCCAAAATATAGTAGGGTGCCTCTCCATCAATAATCTACCGGCTGACAACATAATTTGCTGCATTATTAAATCTCACTTGCTACATTCTCTTCCCCACATCGGCTATGCCTCCTCCATAGCCTCCTACGGGTATGTGGCGTTGCATTTAGGCGGAAATAAAGTAGGACTTCATGAAAGGTATCACTGAAAAAATAAGCAAAACCAATTATTCAATAAATTAAAAAAACATAAATCAGCCATATTAGCATTATTAATCGCTGACAAGGCTAAATTCCCAATCATTTGAAGGAAGTACAATTACTTGCGGAGGAAAACTAGGAAATTAAGCGGTAGATCCTATTTCTCCTATCGATTAACCTTGATTAGCGGGTAGAACGTATCATGCTCCAACGCTGCCCTTCCACTCTAATTGTGCTTTCACATGCATACCTTTTGGCGAGTTAGTGGGCCCTTTAATTCATCTTCGCACTAGGGGCTTTGAACCCCGCCCCACATATGGTTATGGCATCAACCATGTTTTTCTAGAAAGGTGACCTAAAACATGTCATAAATAAATTAATAAGTTACATAAGTATTGTAAAATGAAAAGTTTTAAGTTTTTAACTTTAAATTTGAATTCGATAATGAGATACATCTAGATTCTAAAATTTAAATATAAATTTTAAAACAATTAAATGAAAAAGAATTACCTAGCTACATGGAAGGGAATGGCGCAGTAGTACCAAAAGTTTGCAATTGTCTTTTGCTACATCGTAATAGTCCTTGTTGCAACCCATGCTCTCAAGCGACGGTTGGGAACCAGGAGTAGTGCGTGGTACAAAATATGAGTCCACCCTAGATTTACGAACTCTAGGGCCAATGCTAATACTGCCACTACCACTAGCAGTAGTAGCGCCACCAACACTAGGAGTACGCATAGGCATAGTTGATGCAGAAACAGAAGCACTAGCACTAGGACGGTATGGAGGCATGGAAGAAGCATCTCCAACAGCACCAAGTCCCTATCCAACTCCAACACTCACCAACTCCTGCTTTTGTTTCTTTTTCAATTCTTTTTGCATTTCAAAAGTTTCTAATTGCACCTGCACTTAACGAACAACCTCAGGAGGTGCTCTAGGGCAACCCACTGCATCATGGACGGGTATGCATGCAAGATGGTATTTTAATCAATTTATGCCTTCATGATATATTGTTTTGCAGTAGAAACATTTTGCATCTCCTTTTTTTATTCCGGAAAAGATTTTAGCATGTTTCCAAGCAGGGTCTTTTCTGACTGGGGTTTGAGACATTGTGAAAATAATAATATGGTTTGATTTGCAAATGAATGTGGCTGCAAAAGTAGGGTTTCTAAAATTATTTAAGTTGCAAGTAGGGTTTGTAAAAAAATTATGCAAACTAAAAAAAACAATGATTTTACAAATTACAATGAATTATTTGTTAAAAAAACACAAAAAAATCAATTAAAATCGAACTTACCTCTTAGATTTAGCTTGGAATGCAATACAAACTCCTCCCATTCACTGGTAATGAGCTCTCAATGCACCTCCTTGCTGGTATGAAGCTCCCCAAATGATATATGACCACTGGATTTGTCTTCAACAACACTGGCGGTTGCCCCTCTCTTCTCCTCCTATTTTTCCAAAATGAATGAAATTGAGGCGTTTTAGGCTTAAATAGAAAATATAAGTTAAAAAATATATAAAAAATCCCTTTGTTTTGTTTTTTAGCCTTTTGCCTTTGTTAAGTCAGCCGTCGCACTGTGGGTCGAGGACTCTCCCGAACGGAAGGTCCGCTAGTCCGCTCGACTTGGTCATCAAGGCCCTGGCTACTTCAGATGCGCAGAGTCGCTACGGAGCGACCGGTCCACTCGAGTCCCGGGCGCGCCCCGATTCATGCTCTCGCCTAGAGAACACTTAGTCAAGCCAAGACATATCACCTCACATCGCGGATGTCTACCACAATGGCTACACCCATATGTGGAAAAGAAGATATCACCTCATCGTGATATCAGATATCACCTCATCGTGATATCAACCATCATGGCCACACCCATGTATGGTATGTACAAGTGCTCATCACTTAACGTGATGTTGTCACCTCATCGACGCTCACTCATTGTTCTCCCAACAGGATGGCAGGATCTTGGCTCTGATACCACTGTAAGAACCCTGGTGGTTCTCAAATTCCAAACCCTAACTGATGTCTAAGGTTTTTTTTGCAAGTTCGTGATTTTTGTATTTTTTTGTGTTTTCAGGCAAAAATGTAAAATGCGATTTTGCTCATAAATGCTTAGAAAATTTCAAATAAATTCTAGATCACAAAATAAGCTTAGAATTTGCTCAAAAACAATAGGCGCATCATTTATTGATCATTTCAGAGCATATACAATATTAAATACGGAGGTCTGAATGAAATACAACAAATTTATTGAAAAACCTGATTTCTCTTTAATGGCGGCTGCAGCAATAAAGAATGGTACGGCCAGAATTAATGAGGAATCTTCCAGCTCAAAAACCAATGCAATAATCTCCAGTGATCCAAGACGCCCAAAGAGCAAACACCAGAAACTGAAGAATACAGGAGTTCCTCTGGAGATGTGATAGTACGGCCAGGAAAGGTACAGAAAAGTACGGCTGACAGCAATAAATGAAAAAGTACGGCCTCTTGTAATGTGTGCCAGATCTCAAATAAATGCCCTCTGATGAATTCGCCTCAAAAGGTAGATGATCTTCTCTGCAAATCTCTGATGAATCTGTCAATAAACCCAAACTGTGATCCCTGTGTGAAATCACCAAGTGCCAGCTTCAACTGATATTTCACAGCCTCAGTCTGCCTGATCTCTGAAGAGTTTTCGTTCTCCAGAAACGACCGTCTGCCAGAAACCCTAAGGTTTGCAAACTCCAATGCCCAGAGCCAAAAGACAAATTAGAATAACATTTCATAATGGTTCGATTTGTCTTGACTGCAAAATATATACTCTCTTCAATAAAATTCGACCCAATGCTCTTTTAATTAATCATTTAAATTAAATGATTAAATTCGTCCTTTTAAGACTTAGGAGAAATCAATTTAATAATTGGCACTTATTTTAATTAATAATAAATATTCATTAAATCAAAAATTAATACTTTATTATAAAGTATAATAAATACTTTATAACAGGCCAAATTAATTAAATAATTTAATATTTCAATAAAGTGACTTTAATATAAAGTCAAATTATTAAATATTTAATAACCATTAAATACTCCTTATTTCTCCAATAAATCAACCTATCATTGACCAATGAATCAGCCGACAATCAAGGCTGTGTGCTCCCGCTCAAAATAGCAAATTACCACCTTAACTTTCTAAAAATAGAAAGTTCCCTAAAAGCTCGACGACTCTCAAGGCCTCCAACTCCGCCACAATCACAAACTGGAGCTACCAAACACTGAGCAACTGCCTCCAATGATCCTCTGCACCCATCTGTCAGCCTACGAGGATCGAAATAATAGGCTCACTCCTCGACAAACAGTGTCAGCTAAAACGGGGACATGACAGTCCGCCCTCCCTGAAATTGCTTGTCCCCAAGCAATCTCCACTGCAAAGAAACTCTAGTCCTCGCGAGGCCCAAAAGAAAAACTGTGAAATATCCCACACATCTCTAACTAACTCCTGTAGCACCAGCATAAACATAGTTGCACAAAATATTCCTGGATCCCAAACTCGAAATGGAAGTTTGCCATGCTTAATACCCTCTGACTTCCTCTGCGCTACTCTGATCTCAACTTCACCATGCCAGAAGTGGTGAAGCAATCCACTGGGACCCATCCAAAACACAATACCAACCCTGTCGCCACCTGGATCCCAATATAAACGGTACTCGCATCCATCCATCAAAATGAAGTAAGGATATCGGGAAGCATCCGCAACACAACATCTCTCAACAGTCCCTCTGAAACTCCCAGGGATGTGATTAACCAAACCATCATGTCCACTGCCACTACTACCTCCATGAAACCCAGAAGTAGCAAACTCTGTCAGGTACACACCAGCATGATGGAAGTCCAACCTCTGATCCTGCAAGTAATCCCCTGCAAACAACTCAGTCGGGAACTTGCAGCCTCTAGTCTCACCTTCTGAAGATAGTAACTCTGAACACAAAAATGATTTGCTTCTCTTGACTGCGCAAAGAGAAACATCATGCACACAAGAGTTGTGCATCGAATAAGAATCATGTACAGGTGGATCAAAGACAAAACTGTAAGCACTCCTCACCGTGTACACACTGTAAAACTCCTCTGTGAGCCCTGTTTGAAACCCCGTTGCATTGGAAAGATCCCAAACACTGTGATCATTGCCCAAAACCGGACTAGTATCAGGAGTGTGATTAGTTTCCAACTCGAAGAGTGGATTATCATAGACTAATCCACCATCAAACTCGAATAATGGATTATTCACAAACTGCACAATCACTCCATGCTGATCTGAATCACCCATCTCAGAATCCCTGGAACAATAAATTGACTCGTACTCCTGAATTGGCTCAACAAACTGATAAGCAACATCGTGTGTGCTATTGACTTCGCACACAATATCATCAAAGGTACTGCTGCTATGTACCTCATAAGAAGGCTCGACTGGCAAGGTAGAAGCTTCTGATGTGATATTATCTTCACCCACCTCCATATTTGTGGGCTGCAAACCACAAACAAGCACTTCTGCTTCTTTCTCGATCCTTTCATCGATAGAATGTTCTGCTTTTTCTTTCATTGTTCTTCTAATGTAATTGACCACAACCCTTTTCCCAGGTTTCAAAACCAACACACAATTCAAGTAGCAGTCAAAAGAAACATCATTCCTGAACTCATCTGACATACTCTGATATTCTGCACGGAATATGCAAGCATCATGTTCACATTCCCTTATGAATTGTTCGGAAAATCCACTGAATTCCATTGTAGCAACTCAAATTTATTTTTGTTCTCCCAACAGGATGGCAGGATCTTGGCTCTGATACCACTGTCAGAACCCTGGTGGTTCTCAAACTGAAACCCTAATTGTTTTTGTTCGGTTTTTGCAAATTTTTGGTTTTTTACGTTTTTGATGGATTTTGACAAAATACAAGAAGCTGCGATTTTCTCAAATAATGCTAATAAATTCATATAAAATCAAATGCGCATTGTAACACATAGAAATTGCTCAGAATACCAAGGCGCATCATTATATTTCACTTCTAGAGGGTTTACAAATGTAAATAACAATAAATGAATGAATTACAGATTTTTATGACAAAAACCTGATTTCCTTGCAGCCGCCTTGGGAAGTGTGAAACAGTACGGCCAGCTCTGGATACTCAGAATCCAAGCTTGAAAACGGAGGTGTATCTTCTAAAACCCCAAGCGCCCCTTCTGCAAAAGACTGGAGACCCAAAACCTGAATGATTTCCTCTGTTGGAAAAGTACGGCCTTTGCTGGTACGGCCTGTACAGCAGCAATAAATAACAAGGTACGGCTCCTTGGGAAGTGTGCCAAAACCTTGAAACTTGATCTCTGATGAAGTCGCCTGTATTGTCTGATGGATAACTCTGTAAATCCCTGTAGAATCTGTCAATAAGTTCAGTCTGTAACTCCTGAATGAAGTCACCCAGATGCAAGCTTAAACTGGTATTTCACAGCCTCAGTCTGCCTGATCTCTGAAGAGTTTTCGTTCTCCAGAAACGTTCGTCTGCCAGAAACCCTAAGGTTTGCAAACTCCAAAGCTCAGAGCAAAAGACAAATTAGAATAATATTTTCATAATGGTTCGATTTGTCTTGACTGCAAAATATATACTCTCTTCAATAAAATTCGACCCAATGCTCTTTTAATTAATCATTTAAATTAAATGATTAAATTCGTCCTTTTAAGACTTAGGAGAAATCAATTTAATAATTGGCACTTATTTTAATGAATAATAAATATTCATTAAATCAAAAATTAATACTTTATTATAAAGTATAATAAATACTTTATAACAGGCCAAATTAATTAAATAATTTAATATTTCAATAAAGTGACTTTAATATAAAGTCAAATTATTAAATATTTAATAACTCATTAAATACTCCTTATTTCTCCGTCAAATCAACCTACTGCTGAACTGGGTCGAATCTGAGCTGAATAACTGCGCCAGGTGCCCTGCCCGAAATAGCAGCTTCCGCCTGACCTAACTTTCTAAAAATAGAAAGTTCCTGAAAAAGCTCTCTGGACGATTCTGCGAAGGCCCAACCTGCCACAACTGCGAAACTGGAGCTACCAAACACTGAGCAACTGCCTCCAATGATCCTCTGCACCCATCTGTCAGCCTACGAGGATCGAAATAATAGGCTCACTCCTCGACAAACAGTGTCAGCTAAAACGGGGACATGACACCTTGGCAGTTCAGGAGTTGACAGCTTCTGACGGCACAGAGATTTATGGAGTTTTGAGAAAGTTATGATTATTTAAGTGATTTAAGTTATATTAATTTAATACTTTATTATAAAGTCAAATTGACTTTATTCTTTTAATATCACTTAAATATTCATAAAAGGGTGATTTAAAATTAAATCACTTATGCATAAAAGTGGGCGCCCAAATATTTGACTTGCAACTATTGGGAAAAGTGATTTAAATATGATTTAAAATATTTAAATGTTGCAAGTGGCGTATCTTCTTGGAAATGCGTGCCTTTTTGCATACAAGGCATTTTGGCAATGAGAAATTCACTTATTGATTATTTCGACTTTGCCTTTGGGTTTTCTTCTGTGCTATCCTCTGTGATCAGGGTTTGAACAAATCTTCCATTGGAGAACGAAATCTCTTCAATGTTGAGCATTTCTGAGACTGTGAGAGACCAGTCGAATTAGTGCATTGGTGAGAGCTTCATTCAGAGGTTCTATTGAGCTTAATTTGTGTTTCTATTGGGTTTCCTTATCAGTTTCAGGAGGGTTTGAGAGATGGCGTCTTCCTCTGGCAGACACTTTACTTCATGGTTGTACCTTCTGAGTTGGGAATTCTGGCTTTTTGCTTGAAGTGTGTGGCTCTTTGTGCAAGGGCGTTTGGATTTTCTAGGAGAAACGCCTTTCCTTTTGAGGGTTTCTCTTTAGCTTCTTTGGCGTCTGGCTTATATCTATCATCTGCCTCAATTTCTAGGTTGGACATTGCATTATGTAGCTTCCTACACTGGATTTTGTCAGTTTTCACCATCTTGGCTGGCAAACTGGACTTATTTTCTTAAATAAATAATCTGGAAGCTTTCGGGTATGTTTATCATTTGTGATCTATTTGTTTTAGTTAAATAATACCTTATGCACTTCCATTCTGTAGAAAATAGCTCAGATTTACATTTTATGAGCTTTTATATGATGCGCCCCTTCTCTTCTGTCTACAAACTTTCTCTTAAAAAAACTAAAAAATACAGGGGTTTGAGTTGTGAGCCAGCAGGGTTCATCACATCATGCATGACTTCTACCTGACGAATGCCACCGTGGCATACACGCCACCTCCCTCCGCCTTCTTGGAGGGATGCCCTCCCTACCTCCCCCAATAATTTATTATTAATTATTAATTGATATTATTCAAATTAAAATTATTTTAAGATATTAATTAGAAAAATTAGAAACAAAAAATAGAAAATATATAAAAGGGCTGCTGCCTCTTTGCTAAAGACCAACCTCCTTTTTAAAAAAGGCTGTAGTCAGCTTCTATTGTAAGAGACTTAAAGGTGAGGCTTTGGCAGCTAGTGGGAAGAGAAAAACAAATCACTAGAAAAATGAAGCTCAGTTAGTATTTTGGAGGTAGTGGATAGCATAAGGAAAAGAGGTACATATCTTATATGGCCTTGAATCTTTTAAAAAAAAGTTGCAATAAAGTTAAAAACTTGCACACAAAGTCATTAGTATTTCTTTCAAAAGGCATTTGTTTTGATGAGGGTTTTAATTAGAGAATTCAAGGCTTTCAAACAAAGAAAGCACCTAGGGTTTTTGGATTGACTTTGAAATTCCAAATTTTATATTTTAAAACCCTAGTTGTGCTTATTTGAAATTGACTTAACCTTGTCATCATTAGCAAAGTTTAGAAGCAGAAATCGTTAGTGTAATGACAGATTAGTAAGGGATTTTTCTAATCACAGCAAAATACAGAAAAAATATCAGCTTCATAACTTCTTCAAATTGCTTAAAACTTTTATTTGATATTTGCATATCAAAGAGAGTTTTCAGTTTCGGAGTGTTTTTCAAGGATCCGCCATGAAAGCAACAAAGTGAATTTTCGAGGCTTTGTTAGAGGTTTGCCATGATTTTATTAGATTAGAAGTAAGAAAGTTTTGTCAAAGCCATGACGACATCAAAAGATGATAAATTGTATGTTGGTGAAATATGCTAACCAATTTCTTTGCCACAGTTTTTACACAATAACCAACACTAGGCCAATGTGATTAGCGTTAGCACCAAAACCCCAAAGCTCTATTAAAGCAACTCTAACCAAGAATGCGCCCTAAAACCACTGAAGGAAGAGGGGCGGGCATATGGTCAGAGGATCCCTAGGATCAAAACACTCAACAACTGAAAATGCTTACAACTAGAAGTGTAAAATAAACTCGAACCCAAGAATGTGCACACAAGATCCATTTGAAGCCGAGGTGCTAACATATGGCGGAGTGATTATTACAAATTGAAATAACTAGGCAGATAACTAGCCATAGAAAACTCCAACTACTAATTCATCCGCTGCGGCGGGCAACCACTCAAGAGTGGGGATTCACCACTTGATAGAGGGTGAGAAAACCAAATACAAAGTAATTTTCCTCCTCACTGGCGGTATACCATCCAGGCGTTATTGTATGTGAATTAGAAGCACAAGTAAATGTAGAGTTGATAATGGTTGGATTAGTACTACTAATTCTCAACCTTACAATAAAAGAAATCTGCAAATTACAATGTGTTACTGAAATATGCTAACCAATTTTTTCGATAGATTTACACAACATAAACCAACACTTCGCCAATTGAATTAGCGTTAGCATTAAAACTAAAATCCAAGCTTGAAAGGACTCACGCCAAGAATGCACACTCCATCCCAAGGAAGGACAGGTGTTGTCATATGGCGGAGAAGCTAAAGAACAGTACTTGAAATGAAACAAACTCAATGTCAAGAATGTGCACTCAAGATCCCACTGAGGGCGAGGTGCTAACATATGACGGAGTGAATTGATTGAAAACTGAAACTAATAGGCGGATAACCAGCCATGAAGCTACAACAATTTAATTCATCCGCTGCGGCGGGCATCCACTGAATAGTGGGGATTCACCATTTGAGAGTGGGTACAAAGAGGTAGCAAGTTCGTTCTCCACACTGGCGGTAAACCATCTAGGGGTAATTAATAAAAAAATTAAACAAGTAGTTGCAGCAATACATTGGTTGGTTTAGTACTACTACATCACAACTTTACAATTCAAAAAGACTGCAAATACGAGAATTACAATGATTGAGAAATAAGTCAAGAAGAGAACAATGAATACTAATGATGTTCCTTTACTCTTCCAATGATAGAATTAAGACCAAAACATAAATCATATGAATCTGATATAAAAATCTGAGTTATGGAAATTCTGATTAGCAAACTGTGAAATCAATAAATTGTTCATAACTCCAACAAATTACCTCCGTTTTGATTGAAATCAATTGCAATGGATGACTAGAAGGTAGGCGACCATGCTAGGATGAAGAAACAACAACAAAGATCCTCTGTGGATTTAGCACGAATCCCAAGGCACTTCCAAAAAAGTACAGCCCTCCTTGAAGGGGCGATTTCTCTTTAAAAATCAAACTCAACTAAAAATTCTCAAAATTGGTATGATGAATCGCCCATGGTAAACAAATGGAATGATGAAATACCCATAACCAAATTCAAACTGGAAAATAAGCTATGAATCAAAATCACCTTCAGTTGTAGATGAACCAGCAATACCAAAATTGATAAATCTCCAAAAATTCTACACGATCGAGCTCAATCTGCTAGTCTGGATGAGAAGCAGCAAAGACCAACTAGGTGTTGTATCTCAAACACGAAATTGGTTAATTGGCTAGGAGGTAGCATCCCCGAAGCAAAGTTTCAAATGTCACTCCGACAGCATAACAGTATGATAGCATGAATGGATGATCAAAGCTGGAGTAAGGAATTCATTATATAGAAGAGTAGAAGACTCTTCAATTTCCCAAGGAAAGACAGCAAAAGTCACAACATGACTCTTCAAGTTTCCAACAACAATTAATTGCTCAAGAGTGGCGTCCATTTCACAAGGCAACATAAAAACTTTATTTAAAATAATAACTTCTTCAAAAAGGCGTCCACGTATTTCCCAAGGCATAAGACTTCATTAATAATTAAAATATAATAACACCTCATGAAGGCGTCCCCCTTCCAAGTCCCTCTTTTAAACACAACTTAAAGTTGTTCTCCTAGGCCAAGGGGTCAATTGCAGATTAAATCATTAATGCCTTTATTCACCAAAATAAAAACCTTTAGAAGCTAGACTTGAATTGCAATAAATGCTCCAACTGAAAATGAAGACCTTGAAGACTGATAACTGCATACTGCCCAAAATAGAATTTACTATAAATAGTAAACTCCCAGAAAAGCCATAGAACCTCAGAACTGGAAACCCTAATTTTACCTCAAACGAGCCTACAGGCTTCCAGAATAGGCTGATGAGTGACAGAACAGATCACTGATGAGAAGGGGACATTACAGTCTGCCCTCCTCGAGATTGCTTGTTCTCAAGCAACTGAAAAGATGGATGCAACAAAATCCGTTCTCCTTCCCATGTGGCATCTTCAATAGGCAAATTCCTCCATCTAACCAAGTATTCCTTGATTGTCCTTCTCCTCAAGGAACGTTCTCTAGTATCAAGAATCTCTTCTGGAATCAACACCAACTGACCTTCCTCATCCAATGGAGGTAATTCTGAAGTAGCCACCACATTGTGTCCAAGTGCCTTCTTGAGGCGTGACACATGAAAGACGTTATGCACCTTGCTTTCAGTTGGAAGCGCTAACTCATAAGCAACTTCACCAATCCTCTTGGTGACTTTGAAGGGACCATAAAAACGGGGCTTCAATTTTTCTACACCACTCTTCTTGAGAGAAGATTGTCGGTAGGGCTGAAGCCTCAAGTAAACCATGTCTCCCACTTCAAAAGATCTCTTAATACGCTGCTGATCAGTGTATAACTTCTGCTGGTTTTGAGCTTGTTGCAGATTTTCCTTTAGAGATTTTAAGATATCTTGGCTCTGTTGTAACATATCCTTTGCCTGTGGAGCTCTACTATCACCAAACACTAAATCAACAAAGTTAGGAGCATCATATCCATAAAGAGCCATAAAAGGTGACATCTTAATTGACATATGATAGGAAGAGTTATAACAATACTCTCCTAAATGAAGCCACTTAATACAAGCTCTTTGCTATCCTGAAACATAGTTCCTTAAGTAGCCTTCCAACCATTTGCTAACAATTTCTGATTGCCCATCTGTTTGTGGGTGATAACTAGTGCTTGGAGTAAGCACTGTCCCACTCAATCTGAAGATCTCTTGCCAAAAAACACTTAGGAACTTGCTGTCCCTATCACTGACAATAGTTTTAGGCAATCCATGCAAACAGAAAACCTCTCTAAAAAACAACTCAGCCACCTGAGCTGCTGTAAATGAAGTGGTGACAACAAAAAATTGAGCAAATTTTGTTAGTCTATCTACCACAACAAAAATACAATCACGTCCTTGCACCTTAGGCAACCCAGTGATGAAATCCATTGCAATGCTTTCCCATTTTTGATTTGGAATTGGCAAGGGCTGCAACAACCCAACTGGAAAAGAATGTTTATTCTTATTCTTTTGGCAAATAGAACACTCTCTTATGTAGTTCATTATCTCATCCTTCATCCCTTTCCAAACAAACCTTTCTCTAATCTGCTTGTAAGTCTTGAACATACCCTGATGACCAGCAAGGGGAACATCATGAAAAGACTGTAAAATCTTTTTTTTAAGCTTAGATTCTTGCACTAAAAAGACTACCTTTATAGAAAATTAACCCATCAACCAACTTATACCTTTCATCAACCAAATGACCTTCAAACAAGCTGGTTGCAAACTAATTTTTAGCATAATCAGCAGCAATTAACTCCTTCCAATCTACTGATAACTCACAAAGTGATTGCAAATGAGGTCTTCTTGAAAGAGCATCAGCCACTATGTTATTTTTTCCTTTGACATACTCAATGTCAAAGTCATACGCTTGGAGCTTACTTACCCATTTTTGCTGTCTTTCATTTAAATCTTTTTGGTGCATAAAGTGTTTAAGACTATTATGATCAGTCTTAACAACAAATTTACTTCCCACCAAATATTGACCGAACTTAGATAATGCATGCATAATAGCAAGCATCTCTTTGTCATATATTGAGTAAGATTTTTCTACTCCTCTCAACTTTCTACTCTCAAAGACTGTAGAAACCCTAGTTTACCCTGATACTGATTCTGACTGAGTTTTTAGGTTTTTCTGAAGGTTTTTGATTTTTTTGCAATTTTTGAGGTTTTGAGCAATAAATGAATGGTACGACTTTGCTAGAAATTAATGATAAATTCTATAAAAATGCTAGATGTCCAATATGCGTAGGAAATACAAGATAGAATGAAGGCGTTTCATCTATTATTCATAAGAGCTCAATACAGCAAGGATCTGCTAACATGCAATAATAAAATAATAATTTTTATTGTAAGAACCTGGTAAACCAGCAAGCTGTAGATGATCTGAAATCCGGTACGACTGAGATGTAGTCTTGATTCTCCTTCTATCCAATGATCTCTAATGATGCCAAAGAAGTGTGCGCCCAAACTGGAGATGACAAGCAACCCTCAATGCAAGCGATTTACTCACAGGATAAAATACGCCTTATTTATGATGGTACGGCCCTGGTACAGTTTGTACGGCTGAGACAGCAATCAGCAATAAATTAAAATGTACGGCTTTTCTCTGGTATCTCTGAAATGATGAAAAATATGTGCGCCTGACTTGCTAGATGACTTCTGGAAAAAGGGAAACTCTTTGTAACCCTGAATATTTAATACTCTGAAACTCAATGATTTCCTCTGAGTGAGAAAACCTCTGCTGGCAATAAATCAAGTGGTATTTCACACCCTCTGAATTGCTTCCGATGGAGATGGCTCGTTCCCCAAGGAATTTGAACTCGAAACCCTAAAGTCTCTTGCTCAAATAAAAGTTGATCAATTCTCAATCTCAATAATCTCATAATGGCACAATTCCCAAGGCAAATGCACTATAAGGCTAAAAAGTGCGATTTCCTTAAAAATAGGGTTTTAATAAATATTTGACTTTTTAATTCTTTTAATTCTCCATAGTCCTCAGCCAAATATTTTAATATAATTTTAAATGCCAAATTGGCCCCTTTCCTGATGATGGGTGACCCCTTAATGAAATCACTTAAGTTATAATTTAATATTATAACTTTATATTATAATCATCAATAATTAATATTTAATTAATATAATTAAATATTAATATCTTCCTCGTTACTCATCCGATGACTGATCCGTCTGAAGCTGACGAACTCTAAAGTGATTCTGAATACTGCCAAAGCCATACTGCTAAAAATAGTAGGGGTCCCCACCCGGCTGCCGAGAGCTGCTAAAAATAGCAATTCAGAAGTCCCGTCGAGCCCAAGCGAGCCTGTGATCAAAACTCGCCAAGCGGTGAGCAAGCTCGTGACCCTCTATCGAATCTGTCGGCCCTCACAGTGGAGTGTGATGGTCAATCACGTACTCAGAGATGTCGAGGAAGGGAACATGGCCAGTCAGCCCTCCACGAAGTGCTTGTCCTCAAGCAATCTCAATGCAGAATCTTTGTGAGAATCTCCTCGCTCTCCTGCCATCCTCAACCGGCAAATCTCTCCATTTCACCCGGATATTCACGATAGTCCTCAGGCATAAGCCTTCCTCTCCATTGCTCGGGGATGGACTCAAGTACTAAGATCAACTTTCCCTCATCATCTAAGGGAGGTAACACTGCAGACGGTACCACACGATGTCCCAACGCCTTCTTGAGGCATGATACATGAAAAACGTTGTGTACCCTGCTCTCTGCTGGAAGCTCAAGCTCGTATGCCACCTCGCCAACTCTCCTCGGGATCCTGAAAGGACCGTAATAACGTGGCTTAAGCTTCTCTGACCTCTTCCTAGAGTGGGTAGCCGGTAGGAGCTGCGGCATGAGGTAAACCATGTCACCAACCACCGAAATGCCTCTCGGAGTCACTGCCGATCTGCATGCATATGCTGATTTGTGCCTTGGCTATATTTTCTTTGAGAGCCCTCATAGTGTCACGACTCTCACGCAGCCAACCTCACACTTTTCGGCACTCTCGTAAACCGGTAACAAATCAAAGGAAACTTCGGCCTCATACCGTTAAGCGCCATGAAGGGTGACATCCCCGAATGGTCATATGGAATGTCGAGTTGCTTAATACTCACACAAATGTATCCGCCTGACCCGCTATTACGCTTTACGCAATATAATTCCTGAGATATCCTTCCACCCACTTATTCACTATCTCCGTCTGCCCATCTGTCTGTGGATGGTAACTGGTGCTCGGTGTAAGCTCGGTCCCGCAAAGTCTGAACACCTCCTGCCAGAAGTTACTCATGAACCGACTATCTCTGTCGCTCACGATGCTCCGAGGCAACCCATGAAGTTTGAATATCTCACGAAAGAACACCTCTGCTACCTGCGTAGCTGTGTAAGTCGTGGTGATCGGAAAGAAGTGGGCATACTTCGTAAGCCGATCCACAACTACATAAATGCAATCACGCCCTTGGGCTTTAGGCAAGCCCATGATAAAGTCCATTGACAGGCATTCCCACTTCCTGTCAGGAATCGGAAGTGGCTGTAGTAAACCTGCCGGGTACGTGTTCTCCTGCTTGTTCTGCTAACAAACAGGGCACTCACGCACATAACGAAGAACATCTCCCTTGAGCCCTTTCCATGTGAACCTCTCCCGTATCTGCCTGTAGGTCTTGAAGTATCCGGGATGTCTTGCTGTAGGCATGTCATGAAAGGCCCTCATAACTATGTTCTTCACCTCTGACCCTGGGATCAAGAATATCCTGTTCTTGTAAATGATCAAGTCATTTACAAGTGTATACCTGGTATCAACTGCTGATCCCTCAACTATGCTGGAGGCCCAACTATCCTTGGCATACTCTGCCACTATCATATGCCTCCAATCCTCCGAGATATGAACCATAGTGCTCAAGTACGGTCTACGTGAAAGTGCATCTGCCACTACGTTCTGTGTACCTTTGATATATGAAATATCAAAGTCATAAGCCTGCAACTTACTGACCCACTTCTGCTGTCTGTCATTGAGATCTCGCTGCCCTAAAAAGTGTCTCAAACTGTTATGATCAGTTTTAATGCAAAATTTGCTACCAACAAGATACTGCCTAAATTTTGCTAAGGCATGCATGATCGCGAGCATCTCCTTATCATAAATGCTATATAGTCTCTCGGGTCCTCTGAGCTTGCGGCTCTCGTACACAATCGGGTGCTTGTCCTGCATAAGCACCGCACCAATACCCTCACCTGATGCATCACATTTCAGCTTGACCCGTAAAATTAAGTGTAGTGCCAAAAGCAGGGCATGTGGTCATCAACTCCTTGAACTTCTACAAAACACTCACATTGCCTCGAAGTCCAAACAAATGCCCCTTCATCCAAATCGTCGCCGGGCTGCATGTAAGTGAATAACCATTCCTGCGAACCTATGAGTAGAATCCACACAAACCGAGAAACCCTCTCTCCAGCGTGGCCACGGGTTTGCCGGTGTAGGCCAATCAACAATGGCGCGGATCTTTTCGGGATCCATACGCACTCCATCTGCACTGATAATATGACCTAGATATAGCAATTCGGTCATCCCCAAGTCACACTTGGATTCCTTGGCGTACAAGGACTCCCTCTCCAAGATACTCAACACTGTCTCCAAATGAGCCAAGTGCTCCTGCCAAGTCCTACTGTATATCAGGATGTCATCGAAAAAAACCAACACAAACCTCCTCAGCAATGCATGAAAAACCCTGTTCATCGTAGACTGAAAGGTGGCTGGCGCGTTAGTGAGCCCAAATGGCATCCTCTGAGGGCACCGAAATGCCCACAATGACATCACGAAGGCTGTCTTCTCTATGTCCACGCTCCCGGACTCGATCGATGATAACGGTAGGCCAGTAAGTAATTTTAGTAAATGCGGGCACCATGGGCTCATCAATAGCTCATCAATCCTGGTATCGGGTGTCGGTTCTTGATTGTCCTCTTATTAGGACCACGTCAATGCACATCATACATAGCGTTCCATCCTTCTTCACCAATACAACGAAGAAGCGAATGGTGATTTGCTTAGTGAATGTGACCCATAGCAAGTAACTCCTTTATTGTCTTCTCTATCTCATCCTTTAATCTTTTAGGATGCCTGTAAGGAGTTATCATAACGGGTTTCGCACCCTCCTCGAGCTCAATGATGTGCTCTATGCCTCTGTCTGGAGGTCTACCTGGCGGAATATCACTGAACACCTTGTCATGCTTGATTCTCAACTTCTGAATGTCCGGATGATACTCTGTCTTTTGCTGTCCCTCCTGTATAGGTGCTAAATGACACTCGGCAGCCCACTCTACCATGTCATGACGCATGAGCCGCTCCATTCGGCGAAAAGAAATTGTTTTAAGGTCGCTGTCCCGTATTGCTTTAAGTATGTGAGTCTTCCCGTCGACCTCAAAACGGATCTCCATGTCCCTGAGACGAAGTGTGACCTCCTCCAATGAATGTAACCACTTCATTCCCAAGACCAAATCAATGTCCCCCATGTTAACAACATAATAATCTGCCTTGAACTCATAATTGTTCAAGCGTAAAGGGAGATCCTTAATCATGCGTTCGCATCTCAAAGTGTACCCATCTGCCACTTTGACTCTAATGCCCTCGAACTCTTCAGTGACGAGTCCACGTTTCTCAACGAACCTAGCATCTATGAAATTATGCTTGGCTCCTGTATCCAATAGGGTAATGACCCTCTGTCCTGCTAACACACCACGAAGCCGGAAAGAACCCTCCTGCTGAATGGTAGATAAACGGGCCTCCTGTACCTGAAGCTCGGGCTCTGTCTCTGCTCTAGGCTCTGGAGCCTCTGACTCTGAATCATCTGAATGCTCTGGCTGTTCGGAATTTTCTGATTCGGAGTCCTCATAATACGCCCACATCACACGATTAGCCTTGCCCTTAGGTCTTAGAGGACAATCGTGACTGGCGTCATATGGTCCCTTGCAATAGAAGCAAAGCTTCTTCCTGCGAAGGTCAGTAAGGGCCTCACGATCCAAAGGTGGGAATGCTGATTTACCTTTCAAATCGTTTTTATAGTCTGATTTTTCTTTGTTATAATCAGATTTATCCTTATTTTTATTAAAGCCCTTGTTATCCCTGAATGATGAAGAACCTCTGGAGTTGAATCTACTCGACGGTGCTGCTAACTCCATGTTTCGTGCTTTCTTCATCGCCTCCTGTAATGACGGAGGATCGAAGGCTTTGATCCAGCTTCTCAGTGGCTCGGTCAAACCCTCCATGAAGAGTACTACCAATCTCCTCTCTGATATGCTCAGAACCATGACGGATAGCCTCTGAAAGTCACTGATATAAGTCTCCAGACTGCCACTCTGCCTCAACTGTGCTAAGTCTCTGAAGTAGGTTTCCGGATCCTTCCGGTCAAACCTCTCAACCAATCTATCCACGAACTCCTGGTATGTAGTGATCCTGTCATGCTGTAAAGTCACCATGCCGTGGTGCCACCAGTCGTAAGCCACTCCCTCGAGGTGCAGTGTAGCGTATCTAATAGCGTCCCTCTCAGCCATCGGACACAAAGTGAGGAATGTATCAAGCTTGCTAATCCAAGCTTGGGCTGTCATCTTCCCACTACCATCGAACATCGCTAAGTTAAGCCTGTTAGTTGCATGTTTGAGATCGTTATTCTGCTGTCGGGGTCTCCAATCCTGTCGAGCCCTGTTGTGTTCTCGCCTCTGTGTGATAAAACGGTCAAAAGTGATCCGTTCTCATTGCAGGAGGTATCAACTCCCACTCCTCGTTCGCTGCCATAAGGTTATCGGCAAACAAATCCTCGTGCTCCTCACCTGGTATAGCCTCATCGGGCTCCTGTCTTGTGAAAGTAGGCCTAGTAGGCCTATCTGCTGTCCGTGACACTGTCCTAGGAGCTCTCCGTGACCCTGCCTCACTCCACGTCATCGCTACGATGTGGTGGCGGTCTCTGAGTACCCATTCTACTGTGCTACGTCAGCTGTTGCAATACCGGTCGGTTGCTGGCACGTAGATCTCTGAGTGCATGCAAGACCTCGCATCGTCCTGATCTCTGTTATCTGTGGGATCTCACTTTCTGGGTATATCTGTTCTCAAATATCATTCACCGTACGATTTAGTTTGCTTGCTCAATTCGTTGCCTTTCAATCAAGGCACGTCTGCGAGTATAGTACCTGTATGTATCAAATTCCTCTAGCTGCATGTGATGGCTAAACCCTCAGGATGGCAGGATTTAGCTCTGATACCACTGTAGAAACCCTAGTTTCCCCTGATACTGATTCTGACTGAGTTTTTAGGTTTTTCTGAAGGTTTTTGATTTTTTTGCAATTTTTGAGGTTTTGAGCAATAAATGAATGGTACGACTTTGCTAGAAATTAATGATAAATTCTATAAAAATGCTAGATGTCCAATATGCGTAGGAAATACAAGATAGAATGAAGGCGTTTCATCTATTATTCATAAGAGCTCAATACAGCAAGGATCTGCTAACATGCAATAATAAAATAATAATTTTTATTGTAAGAACCTGGTAAACTAGCAAGCTGTAGATGATCTGAAATCCGGTACGGTTGAGATGTAGTCTTGATTCTCCTTCTATCCAATGATCTCTAATGATGCCAGAGAAGTGTGCGCCCAAACTGGAGATGACAAGCAACCCTCAATGCAAGCGATTTACTCACAGGATAAAATACGCCTTATTTATGATGGTACGGCCCTGGTACAGTTTGTACGGCTGAGACAGCAATCAGCAATAAATTAAAATGTACGGCCTTCCTCTGGTATCTCTGAAATGATGAAAAATATGTGCGCCTGACTTGCTAGATGACTTCTGGAAAAAGGGAAACTCTCTGTAACCCTGAATATTTAATATTCTGAAACTCAATGATTTCCTCTGAGTGAGAAAACCTCTGCTGGCAATAAATCAAGTGGTATTTCACACCCTCTGAATTGCTTCCGATGGAGATGGCTCGTTCCCCAAGGAATTTGAACTCGAAACCCTAAAGTCTCTTGCTCAAATAAAAGTTGATCAATTCTCAATCTCAATAATCTCATAATGGCACAATTCCCAAGGCAAATGCACTATAAGGCTAAAAAGTGCGATTTCCTTAAAAATAGGGTTTTAATAAATATTTGACTTTTTAATTCTTTTAATTCTCCATAGTCCTCAGCCAAATATTTTAATATAATTTTAAATGCCAAATTGGCCCCTTTCCTGATGATGGGTGACCCCTTAATGAAATCACTTAAGTTATAATTTAATATTATAACTTTATATTATAATCATCAATAATTAATATTTAATTAATATAATTAAATATTAATATCTTTCTCGTTACTCATCCGATGACTGATCCGTCTGAAGCTGACGAACTCTGAAGTGATTCCGAATACTGCCAAAGCCATACTGCTAAAAATAGCAGGGGTCCCACGCTGCCTGCCAGGAACTGCTAAAAATAGCAATTCTGCAAGAAGTCTCCGATCGAGCCCAAACGAAAGCCTGCTGATCAAACTCTGCCAACTGAAGCTGAGCCAAGCTCCGAAGTGACCCTCTATCCCGTCTATCGGCCTATGAGGGTCGTGTGATAGGCCAATCCTGTACTCCGAGAGATGTCACTGAGAAGGGAACATGACAAAGACAATGGGGTGTTTGTCTTGCATAAGAACAGCTCCAACTCCCTCACCTGAAGCATCACATTGTAATTCAAAGGGCTTTGTGAAATCTGGTAGGGCCAACACTGGACATGAGCTCATTATGTGCTTGAACTTGTTGAAGACTCCTTGTGCTCTATTTGTCCATAGGAAGGCTCCTTTCTTAGTAAGATTTGTAAGGGGGGCTGCCATGTGAGAATATCCCTTAACAAATCTTCTATAGAATCCGCACAAACCCAAAAATCCTCTCAACTGAGAAATATTCTTTGGAGGTGGCCAATCAAGGATGGCCTTAATCTTCTCTGGATCAACCTTGACACCCTTGGCACTAATGATGTGGCCGAGATACAACAGTTTCGTCATCCCGAACTCACACTTTGATTCTTTGGCAAACAAACATTCCGCCTCCAAAATGCTAAGCACTTCTTCCAAGTGCTTGAGGTGCTCTTCCCAAGACTTACTGAAGATGAGAATATCGTCGAAGAAGATGAGCACAAACTTCCTCAACTGCTGTCTAAAAATCTTGTTCATACAAGATTGGAATGTAGTTGGAGCATTTGTCAAACCAAAAGGCATGACAAGAAATTCAAAATGCCCAAAATGGCATCTAAAAGCTGTCTTCTCTATATCCGCCTCCCTCATTCTGATTTGATGATAGCCCGAACGAAGATCAATCTTCGAGAAAAACATAGCCCCATGGAGCTCATCAATAAGCTCATCAATCCTAGGGATAGGATATCTATTCTTGATGGTCTTCTGATCCAATGCACGGTAGTCAATACACATACGCATTGTACCATCTTTCTTTTTGACCAGCACTACTACAGAAGCAAAAGGACTCTTGCTTGGACTAATGAAACCGGTCTCCAATAGCTCCTTGATGGCTTTTTCGATCTCATCTTTTTGCTTCTTTGGATAACGGTATGGTGTAGTTATGACGGGCTTCGCTCCTTTTAATTCAATTACATACTCAGAACCTCTTTCAGGAGGTCTTCCAGGAGGTAGGCTTCCAAAGACTTTTCTCTTCTTTGAAAGTAAGGCTTGGATATCAGGATGATATTGCCTCTTCTCTTTTACTGGCTCAATTGGTAGAACCAAACACTCAGCAGCCCATTCAACCTGATCGTGACGGATCAGCCTTTCCATCCTCTTCAAAGACACAATTCAAGGGCCCCCATTTGACATCCCTCTTAGAACAACCTTCCTTCCATTAGACTGAAATTTAAGCTCCATAGTTTGCAAATTCAATGTGATCTCACCAAGAGATCGCAGCCATTGTATGCCTAGCACAACATCAGTGTCTCCAATTCCCACCACATAAAAATCATCTTTAACCTCCTATTTCCCAATTGCATAGAGAGGTTAGGAATCTTCCTTGTGCAAGACATAGTAAAACCATCTGCAACCATTACCTTGAAACCTTCAAATTCCTCAGTCTTCAAACCCTTTTTAGCAACCAATCCTTCATCAATAAAATTATGAGTTGCTCCAGTGTCAATTAGAGCAACAATCCTTTGTGAATTAACTACTCCATGAACCTGAAATGACTCATTTTTCTGAAAATTTGATAGTTGTGCGAAAGCACTACCATCTACCACCTCACCAGGCTTCTCTTCTGGGGCTTCTTCATCTTCACTAGCTGATTCGTATTGTTGATCAGACGAATCAGATTCTGATCTATAATCAGAATAGCCCTCCATTCGATTTGCTTTGCCTCTTCCATAGCAACGGTGACCCTTAACCCAAGGTTCATGACAAGTGTAGCAAACTCCATCTTTTCTAAGCTGTTCTTTGAGCTCCTCTGATAATCTTGGTGGAAACTTCTTAGGCAGATTTGAAAAAGTCTTTTTATCTTTCTTATGGCTGAAAGGTTTCGAATGAAACTTAGGCCTTGGGGCTGCCAATTCCATGCTCCTAGCTTTCTTGATAGCCTCATCTAAAGTTGGTGGATCAAAGGATTTGACCCAACCCTTCAAAGGCTCCATTAGACCTTTAGCAAAAAGAACCACGAGTCTTCTCTCAGTAATGTTAGGCACCATTACTGACAACCTTTGAAAATCAGCCACATAATTTTCTAAAGATCCTTGATATTTCAATTGCGCCAATTCTCTGAATCTCAACTCTGGATCCTTGGTATCAAATCTCTCGATCAGCTTGTTGGTAAACTCATCATAGGTACGAATGAGGTTATGGCCAAGAGTGACCAAACCATGAGTCCACCATTCGTGAGCTATCCCATCCAAATGCAAAGTAGCAAATTTGATAGCATCTCCTTCTGGCATGGGTCTGAGAGAGAGATAATTATCTAGCTTCTGCACCCATGATCTGGCTGTACACTTATTACTACCATCAAAATGCTCCATAGTTATCTTTTCCAAAGCTTGGTAGAAATCATTTCTAGGCACCATAGGAGGACGTTGCTCATTCCTTCCTCCATTTCTCCAACTCCTTTGATTCATGAATTGATCAAAGGTCCAAGCACCTCTCAAGTCAAGAGGTCAAGAAATGAACTCCATGTAAGTTTGACGTGCATCATCAGCAAAGGTTGGTGCAGCTTCAACCGGTTGTTGCTCTTCCATTGTCGTGAACACGGGGAAAATAGGTCTAGAGGATGACCCACTAGGAATTGCGGCATGCTAACCCACAATTCTATTTCTTGTATTCACCTCAGGATTGCCATTATTGTTATTCCCATTAACTCCACTGCTTTCTCCAGTTGAGTTATTTTGGGGCTGAATGATATTCTGAGCTGCTTGCTGGTCCAACTTGGACAATAATCGGGACATCATGTCTATCATCCCATCAAACTTCTTCTCAACTCTGTCCCTCTCGTCATTAGCTTGCCTTACACTGTCTGACATTATTTCAACTGTCTTTTTTGTACCTTCCACTGTTTTGCCAAGATCCCTTAAGGCTTCTGAAAAAGTCTCTGCCTCTGGAACAGGTGGAAACTGATGCTAAGTTCTGGCCTGACTTCTGGTGAATGGCCTAGTGTCTCTTTCACTCATCAGACAACCAACTACAAAATGCCACAGGATTGCAGGGTCTTCTGCTCTGATACCACTGAAATATGCTAACCAATTTTTTTGATAGATTTACACAACATAAACCAACACTTCGCCAATTGAATTAGCGTTAGCATTAAAATTGAAATCCAAGATTGAAAGGACTCACGCCAAGAATGCACACTCAATCCCAAGGAAGGACAGGTGTTGTCATATGGCGGAGAAGCTAAAGAACAGTACTTGAAATGAAACAAACTCAACATCAAGAATGTGCACTCAAGATCCCATTGAGGGCGAGGTGCTAACATATGACGGAGTGAATTAATTGAAAACTGAAACTAATAGGCAGATAACTAGCCATGAAACTACAACAATCTAATTCATCCGCTGCGGTGGGCATTCACTGAATAGTGGGGATTCACCACTTGAGAGTGGGTACAAAGAGGTAGCAAGTTCGTTCTCCACACTGGCGGTAAACCATCCAGGGGTAATTAATAAAAAAATTAAACAAGTAGTTGCAGCAATACATTGGTTGGATTAGTACTACTACATCACAACCTTACAATTCAAAAAGACTACAAATACGAGAATTACAATGATTGAGAAATAAGTCAAGAAGAGAAGAATGAATACTAATGATGTTCCTTTACTCTTCCAATGATAGAATTAAGACCAAACAGAAATCATATGAATCTGATATAAAAATCTGAGTTCTGGAAATTCTTATCAGCAAACTGTGAAATCAATAAATTGTTCATAACTCCAACAAATTACCTCTGTTTTGATTGAAATCAATTGCAATGGATGACTAGAAGGTAGGCGACCATGCTAGGATGAAGAAACAGCAACAAAGATCATCTGTGGATTTAGCACGAATCCCAAGGCACTTCCAGAAAAGTACGGCCCTCCTTCAAGGGTGATTTCTCTTTAAAAATCAAACTCTCAACTAAAAATTCTCAAAATTGGCATGATGAATCGCCTATGGTAAACAAATGGAATGATGAAATACCCATAACCAAATTCAAACTGGAAAATAAGCTATGAATCAAAATCACCTTCAGCTGTAGATGAACCAGCAATACCAAAATTTAGGCATCTAGTTTGTTTTTTCGGTTTCCTTTTCTACTTGTGTTGATCCCTTATTATTTGGTTGTGCGTGTTTCCTTTCTCAAAAATTTGTTACTATTGAGTAGTTTCCCATTGTTTGCTTCCTTGGCCATTTTGTTATTTCATTTATTTTCTCATGTTTTTATATTCTTGAACTACTTCTTATTCTCTTTGTTTCTTAATACTTGAATGTTTTCCTATTATTTGATTTTCTGGTTGTTATATTTTTATCAATTACCTTGGGTTGCGCACCTCACCCTAACAACCTCATCTCTCCTCTTTTCCCTCTCTTTTATACAAGCTGGGTTTGCAACTTATCCCTTATCATCTTTTTCAACTCTCTCTATCCTGATGATGGTTCACTGAGTGTGATCCGAAACGTTGATAAAAAAAGTGGACACACAATCAAATCCAGAAGCATTCAGACATAAATACCAAAATTGATAAATCTCCAAAAATTCTCCACAATCGAGCTCAATCTGCTAGTCTGGATGAGAAGCAACAAAGACCAACTAGGTGTTGTATCTCAAACACGAAATTGGTTAATTGGCTAGGAGGTAGCATCCCCGAAGCAAAGTTTCAAATCTCATTCCGACAGTATAACAATATGATAGCATGAATGGATGATCAAAGCTGGAGTAAGGCATTCATTATATAGAAGAGTAGAAGACTCTTCAATTTCCCAAGGAAAGACGCCAAAAGTCACAACATGACTCTTCAAATTTCCAACAACAATTAATTGCTCAAGAGTGGCGTCCATTTCACAAGGCAACATAAAAACTTTATTTAAAATAATTTCTTCAAAAAGGCTTCCACTTATTTCCCAAGGCATAAGACTTCGTTAATAATTAAAATATAATAACACCCCATGAAGGCGTCCCCCTTCCAAGTCCCTCTTTTAAACACAATTTAAAGTTGTTCTCCTAGGCCAAGGGGTCAACTGTAGATTAAATCATTAATGCCTTTATTCACCAAAATAAAAACCTTTAGAATCCAGACTTGAATTGCAATAAATGCTCCAACTGAAAATGAAGACATTGAAGACTGATAACTGCATACTGCCCAAAATAGAATTTACTATAAATAGTAAACTCCCAGAAAAGCCATAGAACCTCATAACTGGAAACCCTAATTTTACCTCAAACGAGCCTACAGGCTTCCGAAATAGGATGATGAGTGACAGAACAGATCACTGATGAGAAGGGGACATTACAGTTACAATGATAGAATGAAGCAAGGTGAGAGGAATGATTCTTGCAAGCACTAAACAATTCAAATACCGAAAATTGAAGCCAAAAACTAGACTTATAACAGTCTGATTATAAAAACCAGCAAACTGAAATTGTAAACTAGCAACTGTGAAACCAATGAAATGTTCATAACTCATTCAAAATACCTCCGAATGGTGTGAAACGAAGTGCAAAGGTCTTCTAGGAGGATGGCGCCCCAAATCAGATCATAAAACTGCATCAATACATCCCTTTTATTTGGCACGAATTCCAAGACCATGAATGAAAGGTACAACCCTCCTTGAGGGGCGATTTTGGCATATAAAATCTGAAACTTGATAATAAATTCTCAAATTTGGTGGAAAGGGTCCCCATAGTAGACAAACATATATCATCAATGCCCAGAACCAAATTTAATTTATTCAATGAGTTGTATACAAAATTCACTTTCAGCTGTATATGAACCAGCAACTTAGAATTTGACAAAACTCCAAATTCTTCAACTAATGAGCTCCATCTGCTAGTCTGAATGAGAAGCACCAACTAAAACCAACTAGGTGTTGTATTTCAAACATGAAATTGGATTGAAACTAGGAGGTAAGCATCCCTCGAAGTAGAAAACAAGTTGTCATTTCGACAACATAACATTAGCATAATTTCATGGATGCAAATGCTAGAGCAAAACTTCACTTTTATAGAAAAAGGAGAAAACTCATCAACTTCCCTTCAAGGCACGCCAAAAGCCACAGAAGAAACCTTTCAAATTTCCAAAATTCATAATTCTTCAAGATGGTGTCCCACTTCAAGGTAACATAAAAACTTTATTAAAAAATATAAACTCCTCCATGAAGGCGTACCTCCACAATGACCCTCTTTTAAAACAACTTAAAGTTAACTTCCTAGGCCAAAGGGGTCAACAAAGAAACATAACATAATTTGCCTTGAATTAAATATTGCCAACAAAAACTGCATTTTGAAAGTTGCACCAAAAATACCAATTGCTCCAACAAGAATAAGAACATATTGAAGCACTGTCAACTGGACCACTGCCAAAAATAGTATTTACTATAAATAGTAAACACCAAGAAATGCCACCGAACCTCCAAGCATGGAAACCCTAATTTTACCTCAACGAGCCTACAGGCCTTTGGAATAGGCTAATGAACAATTGACTAATTACTGACGAGAAGGGGACATTACAGTCCGCCCTCCTTGAGATTGTTTGTCCTCAAACAACCGCAAATCTGAATGCTGCAATATATGTTCACCTTCCCATATTGCATCTTCAAGGGGCAAGCTCCTCCATTTTACCAAATACTCTTTGATTGTTCTTCTTCTCAAAGAGCGCTCCCTAGTGTCGAGAATCTCCTCGAGAATCAACACCAACTAACCTTCCTCATCCAATGGAGGTAATTCAGAAGTAGCCACCACATTGTGCCCAAGTGCCTTCTTGAGGCGTGACACATGAAAGACATTATGAGCTTTGCTATCAGCTGGAAGCTCCAATTCATAAGCCACTTCACCAATCCTTTTGGTGACTTTGAAATGGACCATAAAAATGTGGCTTCAACTTTTCTGCACCACTCTTCTTAAGGGGAGATTGTCGATAGGGCTGAAGCCTCAAGTAGACCATGTCGCCCACTTCAAAAGATCTCTCAATACACTGCTGATCAGCGTATAACTTCTGCTGATTTTGAACTTGTTGTAGATTTTCCTTTAAGGATTTTAAGATGTCCTGATTTTGTTGAAGCATATTTTTCACCTGTGGAGCTCTACTATCACCAAATACCAAATCCACAAAGTTAGGAGCATCATATCCATAAAGAGCCATAAAAGGAGACATCTTAATAGACATATGATAGGAAGAGTTGTAACAATACTTGTAATGTCCCCTTTTTCGGCATGATCATGGTTGATGGTGGTTAGCCTATTTCTTGGACCCTTGTGGGCTAACTGGTTTGGTTAGAGGGTCAGTGGTATCTTCTGGAGAGTTTGATCGTTCTCATTTTTTGTGATCTGGGATTGGCTCATTGCAGGCCTTGGCAGTACAGGAGTTGTCTGCTTCTGACGGCACAGAATTCTGTGGAGTTTTGAGGAAGTTAGGCTTACTTAAAGTGATTTAAGTTATTATTTAACTTAAAGTATTTCTTATAGAGTCAAATTGACTTTATTATTTTATATCACTTAAAAAGTAAGGAAAAAGGGTGATTTTAAGTTATTTCATTATACCTTTATGTGGGGGCCAAATATTAAATCTGAACTATTGAAAAGGACTTCATGTTTATTTCAAAAGATTTAAATTGACCTAAAGTATGGCCTCCTCTTGAAAATTCGTACCTTTTTGCTATATAAGGGTTTTAGGCAATGAGAAACTCATCTTTTGAATATTTCAACTTTGCCTTGAAGGTTTTTTTTCCTTGCTTTCATCCTGTGATCAGGTTTGCAGCAAATCCACCATTGGAGAACGAAATCTCTTCACTGTGAGCACTTGTGAGGCTGTGAGAGATCAACTGAATTGGTGCAGATTGAGAGAGCTTCATTTCAGAAGTTCTGCAGTGCTTCAACAGATTTTTTGTAGTGTTCTTCATCAGAAACAGAGGGTTTATTGGTTGGTGTCCTTCCTTCACCATGGCAGGCTTCATGGCTGTTTGGGCGCACCTTCAGAGCTGGTTTCTGGTTCTTTTTGCTTGAGGGGCGTTGGATTTTGAGCTAGGGCATGTTTTCTTCTTGGAGAAACGCCTATCTTCTTGAGGGTTTCTCTCCACCATCTTCAGCACTAGGCATCCCCTCTTCTTTTGCTCCATTTTCACAGCTGGATACAGACTTTGTATCATCCTATTCTGAATATAGTCAGATTTTCATGTATAGACTGGCAAACTGGCTTCGTTTTTTAATTAAAAAACCTGGAGGCTTTCGGGTATGTTTATATGTTCTAAATCCATTGTTGAGCTTATTAAATACCTTCTACAATTTCAGTTTGATTAAATTTGCTCAAGTTTTCATTCTGTGAGCTTTTATATGATGCGCACCTTCTCTTCTGTCTATAAATTTTCTCTAAAAAACTCAAAAACACAAATAGACTTAACAAAAAGACAGGGGTTTGAGCAGTGAGCTAGCAAGGCTCATCACAATACTCTCCCAAATGAAGCCACTTAATCCAAGCTCTTTGCTGCCCCGAAACATAATTTCTGAGGTAGCCTTCTAGCCACTTGTTGACAATCTCGGATTGCCCATCTGTTTGTAGATAATAACTAGTGCTTGGAGTAAGCACTGTTCCACTCAACCTGAAGATCTCTTGCCAAAAAGCACTTAGGAACTTGCTGTCCCTATCACTGACAATAGTTTTAGGCAATCCATGCAAACGGAAAACTTCTCTAAAGAATAATTCAGCCACTTGAGCTGTTGTAAATGAAGTTGTGACAGCATAAAAATGAGCAAATTTTGTTAATCTATCTACTACAACAAAAATGCAATCACGCCCTTGCACCTTAGGCAACCCAGTGATAAAATCCATTGCAATACTTTCCCATTTTTTATTTGGAATTGGCAAGGGCTGCAACAAACCAGCTGGAAAAGAATGTTCATTTTTATTCTTTTGGCAAGTAGAACATTCTCTTATGCAACTCATGATCTCTTCCTTCATCCCTTTCCAAGCAAATCTTTCTCTAATCTGCTTATAAGTCTTGAATATGCCTTGATGACCAGCAAGGGGAACATCATGAAAAGACTGTAGAATCTTCTTTTTAAGCTTAGATTCAGGGACTAAAAAGATCCTACCTTTATAGAGAATTAACCCATCAACCAACTTATACTTTTCATCAACCAAATGACCTTCAAGCAAGTTGGTTGCAAACTGATTTTTAGCATAATTAGCAGCAATTAACTCCTTCCAATCTGCTGATAACTCACAAAGTGACTGCAAAGGAGGTCTTCTTGAAAGAGCATCAGCTACTATGTTATTTTTCCCTTTGACATATTCAATGTCAAAGTCATATGCTTGGAGCTTACTTACCCACTTATGTTGCCTTTCATTTAAATCACTTTGGCGCATAAAATATTTAAGACTGTTGTGATCAGTCTTAACAACAAATTTGCTTCCCACCAAATATTGACGAAACTTAGACAAAGCGTGCATGATGGCAAGCATCTCTTTGTCATAAATTGAGTAAGTTTTTTCTGCTCTTCTCAACTTTCTGCTTTCAAATACAATGGGATGTTTGTCTTGCATTAAAACAACTCCAACACCTTCACCCAAAGCATCACATTTAGACTCTTTGGCAAACAAGCATTCGGCCTCCAAGATGCTAAGCACTTCTTATAAGTGCTTGAGGTGCTCTTCCCAAGACTTACTAAAAATGAGGATATCATCGAAGAAGATGAGCACGAACTTCCTCAACTGCTGTCTAAAGATCTTGTTCATACAAGATTGAAATGTTGCTGGAACATTTGTCAAACTGAAAGGCATGACAAGAAATTCAAAATGCCCAAAATGGCATCTAAATTTCGTTTTCTCTATATCCACTTCCCTCATCCTGATTTGATGATAACCAGAACGGAGATCAATCTTCGAAAAGAACATAGCCCCATGGAGCTCATCAATAAGCTTATCTATCCTTGGAATAGGATATCTATTCTTAATTGTTTTTTGATTCAATGCGTGATAGTCAACACACATGCGCATTGTGCCATTGTTCTTTTTGACCAACACCACTGCTAAAGCAAAAGGACTTTTGCTTGGCCTAATGAACCCCATCTCCAATAGCTCCTTGATGGCCTTTTCTATCTCATCTTTCTGCTTCTTTGGATAACGATATGGCGTAGTGATTACAGGCTTTGCTCCCTCTTCTACTTCAATCACATGCTCGCAACCTCTTTCAGGAGGTCTCCCAAGAAGTAGACTACCAAAGGCTTTGCTTTTCTTAGAAAGCAAGGCTTGGATATCAGGATGATATTGCCTTTTTTCTTCCATTGGATTAGTCGGTAGGACCATACACTCAGCAACCCATTCAACTTGATCATGCCGGATCAGCCTTTCCATTCTTTTCAAAGACACTATCCGAGGGCCCCCATTAGACATCCCTCTTAAGACAACAATCTTTCCCTTTGACTGAAATTTAAGCTCCATAGTTTGCAAATTCAATGTGATCTCACCAAGAGATTGCAGCTATTGTATACCTAGCACAACATCTGTATCTCCAATTCCAACCACATAAAAATCATCTTTCACCTCATAATTTCCTAATTGCATAGAAAGGTTAGGAATCTTTCTTGTGCAAGACATAGTAAAACCATCTACAACCATTACCTTGAATACTTCAAATTCTTCAGTCTTTAAACCTCTTTTGGCTACTAATCCTTCATCAATAAAATTATGAGTTGCTCCTGTGTCAATTAGAGCAACAATCCTTTGCGAGCCAACCACTCCATGAACCTGAAAGGATTCATTTTTTTGAAAACTTGATAGTTGTGCTAAAGCACTACCATCTCCAACCTCATTAGACTTCTCTTTTGGAGCTTCTTCACCATCACTACTTGCTGATTCGTATTGCTAATAAGACGAATCAGATTCTGATCCATAATCAGAATAGCCCTCCATTTAATGTGCTTTGCCTCTTCCATAGCAACGGTGACCCTTAACCCAAGGTTCACGGCAAGTGTAGCAAACTCCATCTTTTCTAAGCTATTCTCGGAGCTCTTATGACATCTTTGGCGGAAACTTCTTTGGCAGATTTGAAGAATGTTTTTTATTCTTCTTATGGTTGAAAGGTTTCAAATGAAACTTAGGCCTTGGGGCTGCCAACTCCATGCTCCTTGCTTTCTTGATGGCTTCATCTAAAGTTGGTGGATCAAAGGCTTTGACCCATCCCTTCAAAGGCTCCATTAATCCTTCAAAAAAGAGAACCACAAGTCTTCTCTCAGTAATGTTAGGCACCATTACTGATAACCTTTGAAAATCAGCCACATAATTTTCTAAAGATCCTTGTTGCTTCAACTGTTCCAATTCTTTGAATCTCAACTCAGGATCCTTGGTATCAAATCTTTCAATCAGCTTGTTGGTAAACTCATCATAGGTGCGGATGAGGTTATGGCCAAGAGTGACCAAACCATGAGTCCACCATTCGTGAGCTACTCTATCCAAGTGCAATGTGGCAAATTTAATTGCATCTTCCTCTGGCATTGGTCTGAGAGAGAGATAGTTATCCAATTTCTGCACCCATGATCTAGCTGTACACTTATTACCTCCATCAAAATGTTCCAAATTTATCTTTCCCAAAGCTTGATAAAAATCATTTCTAGGCATCATAGGAGGACGTTGCTCATTCCTTCCACCATTTCTCCTACTCCTTTGATTCATATATTGATCAAAGGTCCAAGCATCCCTCATATCAGGAGGTAAGGAAACATATTCCATATAAGCTTGTCGTGCATCATCAGCAAAAGGTATTGCAGCTTCAACTGGTTGTTGCTTTTCCCTTGTAGTGAAAGTAGGGAAAAGAGGTCTAAAGGATGATCCACTAGAGATTGCAGTATGCTGACCCTCAATTCTATCTCTTCTATTCACCTCAGGACTGCCATTACTGTTATTCCCATTAACTCCACTACTTTCACCAATTGGATTATTTTGGGCCTGAATGATATTCTATGCCGCTTCTTGATCCAACTTGGACAATAATCGGGACATCATGTCAATCATCCTGTCAAACTTTTTTTCTATCTCATCCCTTTCCTCATTAGCTTTCTTAACACTTTCTGACATTATTTCAACTGTTTTCCCACTTTCTTCTACTGCTTTACCCGTTTCTCTTAGAGCTTCTGAAAATGTCTCTGCTTTTGGGACTTCTAGAAACTGATGCTGAGCTCTGGCGTGACTTCTGGTGAAGTATCTAGGATCTTTGTCGCTCATCAGATAACTGACTACTGCTGAATTTCACAGGATGGCAGGGTCTTCTGCTCTGATAGCACTTAAATATGCTAACCAATTTTTTCGCTACAATTTTTACACAATAACCAACACTAGGCCAATGTGATTAACGTTAGCACCAAAACCCCAAAGCTCTATCAAAGCAACTCTAACCAAGAATGCGCCCTAAAACTACTGAAGGAAGAGGGGCGGGCATATGGTCAGAGGATCCCTAGGATCAAAACACTCAACAACTGAAAATGCTTACAACTGGAAGTGTCAAAATAAACTCGACGCCAAGAATGTGCACACAAGATCCCTTTGAAGGCGAGGTGCTAACATATGGCAGAGTGATTATTACAAATTGAAATAACTAGGCGGATAACCAGCCATAGAAAACTCCAACTACTAATTCATCCGCTGCGGCGGGCATCCACTCAAGAGTGGGGATCACCACTTGACAGTGGGTGAGAAAAGCAAATACAAAGTAATTTTCCTCCTCATTGGCAGTATACCATCCAGGGGTTATTGTATGTGAATTAGAAGCACAAGTAAATGCAAAATTGATGTGTTACAATGATAGAATGAAGCAAGGTGAGAGGAATGATTCTTGCAAGCACTAAACAACTCAAATACCGAAAATTGAAGCCAAAAACTAGACTTATAACAGTCTGATTATAAAAACCAGCAAACTGAAATTGTAAACCAGCAACTGTGAAACCAATGAAATGTTCATAACTCATTCAAAATACCTCTGAATGGCGTGAAACGAAGTGCAAAGGTCTTCTAGGAGGATGGCGCCCCAAATCAGATAATAAAACTGCATCAATACATCCTTGTTTATTTGGCACGAATTCCAAGACCATGAATGAAAGGTACGGCCCTCCTTGAGGGGCGATTTTGGCATATAAAATCTGAAACTTGATAATAAATTCTCAAATTTGGTGGAAAGGGTCCCCATAGTAGATAAACATATATCATCAATGCCCATAACCAAATTTAATTTATTCAATGAGTTGTATACAAAATTCACTTTTAGTTGTATATGAACCAGCAACTCAGAATTTGACAAAACTCCAAAATCTTCAACTAATGAGCTCCATCTGCTAGTCTGAATGAGAAGCAGCAAATAAAACCAACTAGGTGTTGTATTTCAAACACGAAATTGGATTGAAACTAGGAGGTAAGCATCCCTCGAAGTAGAAAACAAGTTGTCATTTCGACAGCATAACATTAGCATAATTTCATGGATGCAAATGCTGGAGCAAAACTTCACTTTTATAGAAAAGGAGAAAACTCATCAACTTCCCTTCAAGGCACGCCAAAAGCCACAGAAGAAACCTTTCAAATTTCCAAAATTCATAATTCCTCAAGATGGCATCCCACTTCAAGGCAACATAAAAACTTTATTAAAAAATATAAACTCCTCCATGAAGGCGTACCTCCACAATGACCCTCTTTTAAAACAACTTAAAGTTAACTTCCTAGGCCAAGGGGGTCAACAAAGAAACATAACATAATTTTCCTTGAATTAAATATTGCCAACAAAAACTGCATTTTGAAAGCTGCACCAAAAATACCAACTGCTCCAACAAGAATAAGAACATACTAAAGCACTGCCAACTGGACCACTGCCAAAAATAGTATTTACTATAAATAGTGAACACCAAGAAATGCCACTGAACCTCCAAGCATGGAAACCCTAATTTTACCTCAACGAGCCTACGGGTCTCCAGAATAGGCTGATGAGCAACTGACTGATTACTGACGATAAGGGGACATTATAGTTGGAAGAGAAATGATTATTGTTAATTTCTCGTAAATTACAGTTCTAGTTGTAATTATGTTTTTGTGCCTTAGTTATGCAATTCGATCTTAAGATGATGTGGAGGATGTATGATGTGCAAATCATTAAGGAAGATGTTTGGAGTCAAAACACCAAGTGATTTTCAAAATCTCATAAGGTTTGCCATGTAAACTTCATCGAAATCATCCAGAGCCTTCTAGAAGTTTTTTTTTTTTTTAAAGTTGGAGCTCTCACGATTTTTAGATTTTAGTTATTGTTGGCATTCACCATCTATAACCTGGAAACGACTATTGTTAGATCATCTATCTCATCATGCGAGAGACATGAGCATTGAAAAATAAATTTTAGGAATTTTAATGATCGGTTCAATTGACAATTGCATGTTGTAATATAAGAATTAGCAGATGAGATATCTTGTAATTAAGCTTTCACGTCATGCAAGCAGTCATAGGTAGAGTTAAAGTTTAGTCAATTTATTTCATTTATTTGATGCATAGCTCTATAAACAATATAAATAAGTGTAATTTGCACTTAGATGGCTAATGGTAATTCTTGCACTTATAGATTGTTGGAGTTGCTATTCATCGAGTATTCATTGTTATTGTTACCCAAAATTTGTTATTCACTTAATGACATTTATTACACCTATCTTGCTTATAAATGTTTATGGAGATGTCTCATTGTGTGGGCTAAGGTTTAAATTACTAGGGTGAATTTGCAAGCTTTGAATCGTAGGTGAGCTTGAAGGTGTAGGTTGTGGCTTTGTATCAAGTCTTGCATTTAATCTAACCATAGTATTCGTGTTTTATGTGTTAGCCTATTCAACTATGTATGTGTACTTGCATTGTTTAGTCTCTACATTTAGTTAAACTGTTAAACAATGCAATCATCTAGTTATAAGATTTCTTTTTGTCAAAAACTTAAAAATTGCTTATCTAATGCCAATGTATTGAGTTGCCTTGAGCTTTGAATTATGAAAACAAAAAGGTAGGTTTTTATTTAGTTAGTTTGTATTGCATACTCAAAAACACCCCAAAAAAACACTATAAAGTTTGTATACAAGAAAATACATATTGTGTTGTTTAAGTTAGATTTTAGTTTAAAGGGAGCATAACATCTAATTCAAATGGTGGTTCTTCTACACATCTATTCCATCTTATGTCGAACTAAAAGGTGCAAATTAAAATGCTAACACAACTATCTTTTATTTTATTTTTATCAATCCACTTGGATGTAGAGTTAACTGTCTAAATGTAATGTGCCGGCCAATTTTTTCAATTTTTGAATGGGCACACCAGCACAATAAGCACCCCGTTAAGGTTAGCTTAAACCAAAACCAGCAATCGGAAAGTAACTCTTCGCCAAGAATGCGCACTCAATCTCGAGATGAGAATGATGCTGTCATATGGCAAGAGGGTCGTTAGTAGCAACTTGGAAGTATTACAATGTTGAAAGAAGCTCAACGCCAAGAATGTGCTCTCCGACCCAAAGTGGGAATGGCGCTACCATATGGCGGAGGTACTATGAAAGAAAAGCAATGCTAGAAAGTAAACTCGACACCAAGCATGTGCACTCCAAACCCGAGGTGGGTAAGGCGCTATCATATGGCAGAGAATCTATTGATTAAGATGCAATGCAAGAAAGTAACTCAACACCAAGGATGTGCACTCAAGACCCAAGATGGGTGAGGTGCTAACATATGGTGAAGAGGATCTAAATGCAGTACAGTGAAGACTGAGCAATGGCCAGTCTCTTCCACAGCCGTGGGAATATGATATGTAAGTTGCAGAAATATAAAGAGCTGATCAGTACTACTGATTCAGCGTTACAATATGAGGTATAATTTGCAAAAGCAATGAGATATAGATGTTCTATGATCACCAAATGGTTAGAGCATAATCTCCTAACAAGTACTTGACATCTAGCATATGAAATATGGCCAAAATGACTGAAATAACAGGTCTGATATAAATTTGTAGCAAACTGAAAACTCAAACCAGCAAGTACAGATTTCACCTTTATGCTCGTAACTTCGCCAATACTTATCCGAATGATGTCAAACCAAGTGCAAATGAAGCATATGAGAAGGGCGACCAAGTACAAACCAAGAAATAGCTGCAACAACAACTCTATGAATTATCTAAACACTTGCTAGGCAAGATGAAGTGGTACGGCCTCAAGAAGGGCGATTTCTGCAATATAAAATTCAAATCTGCATATTAAAAGCTGAAACTTAGCTAGAAGGGGCGCCCAAGGTAGACTTGAACAATGGGCCAATACCTAGAACCAACAAAAATTCGAGCAAGGAGCTATGATCGAAAATGTGCTTCAGCCAAGCACCACACTAGCATCACCAAAACTGATAAAAAGTAAAACTCTCCAAAATCAGCAAATATCAAATGAAGCCATCTTTGTGAAGCTCTATCTGCAACCTTTGAATGAAGAAGTAGTCTCAAACCAGCTAGGTACTATCTCTCAAGTACGAAACAGATATAGGCTAGGAGGTATGCATTCCTCGAAGCAAGGGTTCTGAAATAATTTCAGCAGCATTTTGTTATGATAAGCAATGGATGATAAACAAAGAGCCCAACAATCTTATTTATAGCCTTCTGTCTCCAAATTCAATTTCATTTCCCTCTCATTTGGGTGCCCAATTTGTATTTGCATTTCATTTAAATTCCAACCCTTTCCTCTTTGACTTTAGGCGTCCAAAACACATGAGGAATAATACTTTATCAAAATGCAAATATTGCATAACATAGGCGTCCAAGTATATATTTAAGTGAAATACTTTATAATTTGCAAATATTCCTCCAACTAGGCGTCCATTTTTCCTAAGTTAATATTTCACTTAAAATATTATAATTTTCCAAATAAAGCCTCCAAAATGTTTAACATTATAAAAATCACTTATCTCTCCAAAATCGTCCTCCATGCCTTAGCCAAATATTTTTTCACTTAAAACATTATTTTCATCAAATATCAATGAAGGAAACTCAATATATATTGTTGCAGCTTTATATATCTCTTGATTCACATTGATAGCAAGGCATTATCTTTCAAATTGTAAGCTGACAGTAGTACTGACCAGCAGTTGTTATTCTTGCTTATCATGCTTTGTAATGCTCAACTCTACATTCAGTAATTGCAATTGTATTTCGTTTACCTCCGCCCTATGGTAGCTCCTTTCCCACTCCGGGTTAGAAAGCACATTCTGGGTGTCGAGTTACTTTCAGCATTCTAGCTTATTTCCCTTCAAAGCATTGTAATTCTTAGCACTCCGCCATATGGTCGCCTCAATTCCATACTGGATTGGGTAGCACATACTTGGTGTTGAGTTTTCTTTCAGTACTTATAGTGTAGAAGATCCTCTGACCATATGCTCGCCATCATCGGCGCCATTCTTGGTTAGAGTTCCTTCCAGTTCTGTTTCTGCATTCAGATCCTCTGACCAATGCTCACACCTTGCCCACATCGGGATCCTGGTGTACATTCTGGTTAGAGTTGCTTCAGCATCGTTTGGGTTTAGATCTAACCTTAACGGGTGCGTTTGTTTGTAAACTGTTATTGAAAATTTAAAAAAATTGGCTCGGAATATTTCACATGCTCGGGTTGGAAAGGTGGCAAAAATCAAAAGAAAATGGCCATTGAATGACTGCAAAGTTAGTGTAAGATAGTGCATTGTATAGATGTCCTCATGTCAATGTTGGCGTTCAAGTAGAATAGGGCCTACAAAGGCTCAAAACAATAGTATGGCACTGGGTTGACACAAAAAAAATCACTCACTTACATGGCAAATATAAAGACATACAAAAAAGTGAAGCTCATGTTGGCACCGAGAGTGGGATAAAGGCTAAGATAGGGCCAAATGAACTTTAAAACATGCTAGGGGAGATGGAAACTAAAACGTTTGCAAAACATAGTGAGAAAGTTGTAGGGTATGGAATTTACATCATTACACAATCTTCATAGTGAAATCCTATTTCTTGAGCTTATGAAAACCTTTTCCACACATTGTAACAAGCTTGGGAAGACATTTATTGAGATGAACATCCCTATTACCCTATCTTGTGGCAAAAAAACCCCTCTTCACGGCTTCAATAAAAGCATTATGCAACAATGATAGGAGCCATCCATTCAAATTGACCAAACCATAGACCAATCCTTATCCCATAAGTTCAGTATCAAATCTATGATTCCCAATGAGATATTATTCCAATCTAATAATCCGCCTATATCCCTCACCATGAAAATTGGAGATACCCATATTAAATGAGCCCTTGTGGATCAAGGCTTCAAAATTTGTCTCACTTCCCTAGATTTCATCATCCTTGGTTATTCTATCAATAACCTCAAACTATTTGGAAAATCTTGTAAAGGTTATAACCTTGGATGCATTTGGCGTCCAATCACATTACCGCCCAAAATCATGAATCCCAAAGTTATAAGCATATTTTCCATTCTCATATAACAGCAATTTGCCTACCTTCCCCCATTCTCCTATAATAGCAATGAGCATATTTTCCATTGTCCTATAATGAGCCCTTGTGGATTAAGGCTCCGAAACTTGTTTCACTTCCCTAGATTTCATCATCTTGGGTTATTCTATCAATAACCTCAAAACTACTTGGCAAAGCTTGTAAAGGTTATGACCTTGGATATATTTGGCTTCCGATCACATTACCACCCAAAATTGTAAATCCCAAAGTTATGAGCATATTTTCCGTTCTCCTATAATAGCGATTTGCCCACCTTCCCACGTAGAACCATCATATGAGAGCCATTCCATCCTCTGCATGCTAATGCATGTTACAGCCTTAGCCTATTAGATGTATCATAATATGGAATGGCCAACTTGTGGTAGGCATAACCCTAGCCTTGGTCATTTGATAGTTCCTATATTTTGTAGTTGGCCTCATTGGGATTATGAGATCATTAGAGCCTAATTATTCTATATATAGGAGGCAGTGATGTGGTGTTTGGATATAATATTGTGAATTCTATTTTTATTGTAGAACTATGGAGGTTGTACCCTCAAAGTGGCTCAGTCTGATATTCAATATTTAGCTTTCATTTTGCTCATTGTATGGATCTGATATATTCTGCTCTTATGTGTGGATTCATTTGATTATTTTACTCTTGTCATCTTATGGATCTGTCATTTATTATTGTTACTTTGGCTCTTGCAATAAGAGAAGGTATTAAAGCTTCAATTTGGACAAAAGGTTCAGCCTTTCTTGGAAATTGTAATAGATTATCTGTTGGTGATCTTTTGGTCTGAGTTTCTGCCGCATTTGCTACCACATTTTAGCTCCTTTTCCTGTGCTGTATTTTGTAGGTGACAAAGAAGCATAATGTTTGTTGAGTTTGATCAATAGTGACATTTATTTTCCAGTTAGGAGCTTGTTTATTTTTATGGATTATCTTCATTTGTAACAATTGCAAATAGGGACTATTTTATTGAACTTTCCCCAAGAATATTGTGCATTTGTGTGCTGTCTTTATTTGTACTCATTGCAATTTGTTCCCCTTGAAATGCCATATTTGGCATACAAATATGGCATTTCTTTGGTTGGTTCAGTTCACGTACACAACCTAGAGTTGATTAGTGCCTTTTTCTCTCAAAACATGATTGTTGTCTGCCTTGTATTCTAACACATCTTTGACTCTTATTCCTGCACGTAACATAACCAATTGCCTGGACATCGGACTATGAAAAAATGTTGTACTAGTAAATGAAAAAAATCAAATCAATCATTTCTATCAAGAATTTGAATTTATCAAACCCTCACCACAATCAAGGAAGAACTCTTATTCACAAAAGATGATGTCATGACAAGTAAGGGTAAGCTTTCTATACCAAGCATTATATTAGCTGTGCACAATCTTTATCCATAAAAGTAAATGAAAAGAATCAAAGTAATAATTTCTATCAAGAATCTGAATTCATCAAACCCTCGCCACAATCAAGGAAGAACTCTTTTTCACAAAAGATGATGTCATGACAAGGGTAAGCTTTCTATTTTGAGGATTATTTTAGCTGTGCACAACTAGGTAGTCAAGCAAAATTTGAAGTGTATGTCAATGATGTAACTTTCAGTCCAGCTTATCGCTCATGTCTAAAGTTATAAAACAGTAATGTGCCATATTCAACCTCTTAATTATGTGTGTACCAAATAGCTGATCAATAAGATGCACAAGACAAGTAGATATGGACATAGGGCAGGACTGGTGCACATACTAATTTATAAATTTAGTTTCTTGATCCCTGTTTTCCAGGGAGAATGGAAATAGATTTTAGAAGCCAAGGAATTTTAGATGGCAGCTTAATTATGGAACTTTACTAATCAGATATTTGCACCAAGAAGCTTGTGGTAAGAGCACAAACTGCATGCATGTATGGTTTGTAAATCAAAATTACTCATTTTTACCAAAAAATAAGAGTAATTCCTTTACAAAAAGAGAGGACTGTTAAAAGACAGTGAAAGAATCAACTTTTAAGGAATCTTCAACTAGCAAGCATGAGCTCTCGTTATCCGCCTCTGTTTTGCAATTTGCTTAAAAAATAATATCCTATTTTCTCTTTTGCTTATAGCAGTGAATGCTAGTAAGTTCCTAATGTCTTATATGCCATGTAAACAAATGCTCTTCTAAGTCTGCTAATAATTGTTAGGCCTGCTAGATTTTAGCTGGATGTTACTTGCCTGAGAACTGAACATTTGCAAAATGACTGATGAAACAGCTCGACATTTTTTAATTAATAAAATATTATATATAGAATCTTAACAAAGTTAGATATACAATGTTGGCCATAATGGCCCTGTGAAAAGATATCCTCTATTTACTTTTTGTGAGATAATATGATATTTCTTGAAATCATTTAAATTTTACAGTATTAACATTTTCAGCATTTTTTCTTTACAGTATACTTTTCGTAAACAAAATAAAGTTCTGTCCTTTTTTCTGTCCAACCTTTGGATTTCCTGCTGTATCATTGCCTCGAGGGTGATGAACTACATGTAAAGCTCTAGAGGAGGTTCTATGATGGGGCATGGTGGGTAAACCTTTGGTCAGATTTGAAATTGAAAGAAAGCTTGGAAGCTGTGTTTGCAGTTTCCATCTTGGATAAGATAATTGCAAGATGTTCTATTGGATGACACACCATCTTCTTAAAAGTGCCATTTCTATCCAATTTCTTGTCATCATTTATGAGATTTTCTGTGTGATTTTGATTCAAGAAATAATATCTTCTTTGGTCTTCATATGCCAAAACAAATCTGGTAATTGTTCAGGGTAAAATGACAAATTTCCAACTTTCTCTGTTCTTTATGAAGATTTTTGAAATCAGAATAGACTTGAAGTGAAATGGTAACCACTTAGTTAATTCTAATGACCTATCTATTAATAACTTTGACATTTCTTGTATTATCAGAATCAGTTTCTATGATGGGGCATGGTGATTAGACCCTTGGCTGAATTCGAAATGAAGAGGAAACTTGGAAGCTGTGTTTGCAGTTTCCAGCTTGGAGAAGATAATTGCAAGATGTTCCATTAGACTTCCCTCCATCTCCTGAATATCATTTAGAGTTGCTATTTCTGTCCAAATTATCATCATTTGTGAGATCCTATCAACGTGTGTTAGTTTCAAGAAATATTACTTCTTTGGTCTTCTTATGCCAAAACAAAACTAGTAATTGTTAAGGGTACAATGTACAACTTAAAATTATATCTTATTTTCTGTCATTTGTGAAGATTTTTCTAACCACGGTTCAGTCTAACAACCAAATATTATTAATTATAATATTTCTTGAATTATCAGTTACAGGTGATTTACTCTAACAGGCAAGAGGTACAATGTTACTTCCCATATATTAGTTCAAGCATAGTTCACAAATTATACAATTCATTTTCTCGAGAGGGTATAAATTATAAAATAATTGTTTTGATCAGTTTTTAACATCTTCCAGAACTATAAAGTTATCACATCGAACAACTTTTAGCACATTTGTAAAAACATCTCACAAAGCCATGCGGTTTGAAGAGAAGCAGTTATAGATCAACATAGGTAGCTTTTGATTTTAAATCGAGTCTCCTAAAAATACTTGCACTTCAGTATTGAACATTGCTAAGAACAAGAGCAAGCCATTAGCTCACAGCCCTAAACTCTGTACATGTAGTATACAACACATTATGTGTATTTTCCAAGGTGGGATGAAAACCTATAAAACAGTGAATGAGTCACAATAATGCCCTGCTACAATGATATTAAAAAACAATCAATCTGATTGGGGTGTGAAATATCTGGTTAGATAAAGAATTCTGACATCTTTAATGAACAACAATGTTCAGTTTTGCTACCAACGTTTACTTAATGCATGCATGTTAGGTAACTACATGGTTTTTTTGATTCTTGAATTTTATTGCTTGTAGTGTGGACAAGGTTTCACAGAAGATGAGCTTAGTCCCACCTATGTTTCATCACTTGGAGGCTTGCAAGTACAAGCAGTGGCTGCTGGTTTGTGGCATACAATCTGTATCACTGCTACAGGTGATGTTTACGCATTTGGTGGGAATCAATTTGGTCAACTTGGAACAGGTGGAGAACAGGCTGAGGTCTGTGTAATTCAGTCCTTTTATATATGTAAAATGTTCTGCATGTTTTTGTTGTAAGGTGATTTATTAAAGACATCCTTGACTGATATCTGAGAAACGTTTGCTCTCAGATGTTTCCAAGGCTTTTAGAGGCATCAAGTTTGGAGAACCAACATGCTAAAATTGTTTCCTGTGGGGCTCGACACAGTGCTATAAGTACAGGTATTGTACCCTGTATCCTACCATTTTATTGATGGTTTTATGAATTTCATTTCCTTTGTTTCCTTTAAAGCTAAGACTTCTACAATATAACAGAATGCCATTATTATGTGTGCGACTCAATCAATTACGCTATAATGTTTATCTTTTCTATTAATTTTAATGGCATAGAAACTAAGTAATTTGGCAGTTACTGGTTAGAGGTTTATGTCTTTGGATTTCAGATCTCTAAAGAATGGTGTTGAAAAAAATAATCTGATGCTTCCTCAAAATTTATGGTTTCTTATGCAATCATCTTTTCTCTAATTGAATAGATGCTATGGGTTCCTATCAAGTTTCTGAAAAGGTATGGTATGAATACTGATGTAGTTCACAATGTTTTTTGGCTTTTGAAGAAAATGGAAAAGTATTTTGCTGGGGCTGGAACAAGTATGGACAGGTATATGGCTTGTGTAGATATTTTTGGTTTTCTTACATCTGTATTCATGAAATGCCTTTTTAATCTTTTGAAGATTGCAGGCATTGGTTTTATACTAATAGTTGTGTTCTTTTTGTTCATGCAGCTTGGCTTGGGTGATGCCATTGATAGAAATATTCCATGTGAAGTACCTTTTGGAAACTGCTTTGTTAGGAGTGTTGCATGTGGATGGTGGCATACATTAGCATCAGCGAATTCCCAATAAATTGTCAGGGGTAAAATCGTAATATTGGTAATACTGAGCCATCCAGTGGTATATACCACGGGTGGTATATTTTTCTTGGAGGAGCTATATTCAGTTTTGGTTTTGATGTTAAACAATATCTAGGTACTTTACATTTGGCTTTTGGGACTTCCAACAAGCCACGGAAGTTTTTATGCCGAGTGGAAATTTTTATGCCGAGTGTATATTGAGTTCCACACTTTTACACAGCATATTTTGTAAATCATACTTATTGGATTCTGAACTATGACGCAGCATATTTGATAAATGTCGTGTGCAACTCATCCTTGTTAAGTTTAGAGTCCATTAAACACTAGGTATGCAGATTGTTCTTATATTGCTGCCTTGTATCCACAGGTGTGGATTGTATGTATATAGCAGACAATGTTGGTAATTGCAAATTGTACAACATATATAATCTTGTAGATGAAAATAACAAAGATTCAATTGTTTATATGAAGAGTTCTGAGTGTTTTTTTATCTTTTCCAGGGCCGAAAGGTGTTAGAACTACTATTTGCTCCAGGTTCCACTCAGAAACATCTGCACGAACAATATGTAAAGAGTGAATTGTTTATGATCCCATATTCTATTTACAGAGATCTTAGTCTTAGTCTTTCCTGTAGACTACAAATCTGTTATATATGTTATAGGTCATGTTTTATAGCTTCTAATTAATAATTATACTGTGCTGACAAAAACATTGTACAAAGTTTTCGTATGTTCTTGACGTAGGGGATGAATACAGAAAAAACATGTGGCTGCAGGACCTCCCATGTCAAGCTCGATTCTATAGTGGCAACTTGATTGGAGACCCATAAGAAGCAGGCTTTGGACTGCTAAAGAGATTGCTCAATTTTAAACAAATATTGAAGGATGAGAGACTTATTTGAGAATGATGTTGGGTTGGAAACAAGTCTCTTTCAAATTGTGTCAATCCTTAACCTTTAAGGGAAAGCTAGTTTTTTCTAGCTGACTGCCAAGCAAGACACCAGTTTGGTGTATGACTTTCCTTTTAGGAGTCCATAAGAGGACTGTTTTTCTATTTACCTTACATATTATTCAAATTTGTACCTTTTAAGTTCCAAACCTTTGACTTTCAAAAATATGTTATCTGATTCAGACGCGGGTTTTTCTTATGTGGAGTACATTTGTGCCTCTTCTGTGGACGATCCGTAGTTTTTTTTGTAATCAAGAATACCCAACCTCTAGTTCATACATATCGATTTTTCATAGCTTCAGTACGTACGAGGGGCATGTCGATGAAGTTTAAAAACTGTTGAGTTTGTTATTTTTCTTGTGTACAGTATAATTCTTCTCCCGTTCTTTGTAGATATTTGGCAGTGCTTATCTGCAGCTGGCAGACACATATAAAGCAATATGGGTAACGATTGCAATATTTCTATTTAATTTTAACCCCGACGAGTCCATATCGTGTCAGCCAAATTGTCTCTATATTATTCACAAAACGATGACATGTATGAAGAGATTGGTTTTGTGAAGTATCACATATTCCTTGTTAACAACAAACATGTAACCACCATGAAAATGCATGGCTGTCTAGTCATCAACTAAATATGGAGATACTGAATTGCAACGGGAGTCTTAACATGAAAGATTTTATCCAAATTGGGTTAGTGAGTTGGAAACTCACTACTGGTCCAATATTTGAATTAGAAATTGACATATTAATAGTTGTAAGTTAATTAAGAACAAATTAGCTTAGATGACAAAGTTGAAAGAGACAATTGCAATAAATGCATGAAAATTCAATGAATGAGTTTGGTCTAGTTAGCACTATAAGATCAATGATGATAAATGTCAAATGTCATTGATACTATTCTAAGTCAATTTGCCCCATGCCTTGATCTAATGAATGTTATAGTGTTATTCACAAAAAATGACAGTTCAATCTAGAGCACTATAAGTTCAATCTAGAGCACTATAAGTTAGTTGATGCAAACTTGACTTGATGCACAAACTTGATCTATGTACATGAATGATTTGATAGAAATTACACAAGATTTGTTTTGCCTTTGTCTTCAAGGTATTGGAGATAGTTAAGGTGGTAGCTTGAGACATTGTTGATGAGCTTACAAACTTCATTTTGGAAGGATTTTGCTCAAATTGTAAGAAAAGGAATGTGTGATCAAAGGTCGTGGCTAGGAGAAGAAATATAAAGGCATAGAGGATTGCATACATTTATAGTGCTTGTGTAGCCGAAGTAGTGTTGTGTTATCCAAATTTGATTCACCACTATTGTGTCACCAATGGCATGCACAATCATAGTTCATTATACTAGGATGAAATTGATTATTGTTGCTCATGAGGCAATGATAGGTGTTGACTCACCACTATTGTTTGTGAGTCATCAATTGTATGCTCAATCATGATTCATGTTGATTGCATGAAATTGATTATTGTTGCTTGTGAGGCAACAACAGGGTGTACCAACATAAGAGGAACTACCCTCTTCACGAGGAATAAGAGTTTTGTGAAAGACAAGGATATTTGGTCCAAGAGTTGTGATGGCAATATAGATAAGTAGGGTTGTTTATGGGATAGTGATCTTTGTTTGAATAGTAAGTTCTCAATGAGCATTTTCAAAGAAGATATCAAAATAGAGAGTACCTATCTTGAGTATTGTTTCCATATGGCCAATTGCCAATTGTTTTGTTTATTGTATAGCTTGGACTTGTAATTCTATTAGACCAATAGGAGTTGAGTTTTCCTAAACTCTCATAGAGTGGTTTTAACCTGATCTTTATTCTTAGACACAAATGCAATATGTTGAATGTGGTCAAAACAAAAAGGATGTGGATAAGAAACACCTTAAAAATTACTACTTGAATGTCTAACTTTTATTGATTAATAGATGTCAAATTACTTGTGACTACTTTGGTTGCTTAATTGTTGTTTTGTTGGATGTTTGTTTACTTGTTAAATGTGTAGTTGTTGAGACTAAGTTTTGGAGCATGCTCAACTTAAATACAAAGGTCTTAAGTTTAGTTTTTAGAAAAAATGATTGCCCACAAGATAAAAATTGTATATCAAATTAGGTGTTGAAATAAAAATGATAAATGAAATAGATTGAGATTAATCTATGTTTTAGAATTTTCTAATATGGAAGTAATTAGCAATCTATTTGAAAATGAAAATTGAGATTTATATTAGTGCAACTATTATCATTTTTTAATTATTTAACTTTTTTATTTTTATGTTTGTGAATGACAATGTACAAGTAAAGCAATCTAACTTAACAAATAAATCAACAACTTTTTTTTTTCCCTTCATCTACATTATGGTTTGAATAATGATTTCAATAGTAACAAAATAATTAATCAATTCAAATGTTTATTTCAATTTACACTTGTTCAAAATAGGTTTTCACAAAATAAAACAAATTATATAACATTATTTCTATACGAGGCCAAAAAATGTGTTTGTTTCTTCTTGTTTTGTTGTTGCCTGATCAATTCGATAGTTGCTTGTTACTAGATTGTGTTTGGCCTTGCTTTTTTTTATAAAAAAAATATGCATTGCTACTAATACAATGAAATAAACTAACCATTTCTTAAAATCTAAGTATATCCACCAAAATTTTTGGACCTAGAGATGAGTGTGGAACTAATAAAATCTAGTTTTAAATATTCCACTCTCAAAGTAACAAACTATTCTAATTGAAACAATTGAAATAAAACTAGGAATTGGCAATCCAAAATGTTGGAGATTGGTGATGTTCTCAAGGACTTAGTTTTGTTTTTTTGTTTCTTTCTTCTTTAGTCTTTGATAGTAGGGAGAAAACAAAATTAAAAGATGTGAAGAGTGTTGAGGACAAAGAGGTACTACTATAGGAGTTGAAAATCATTTTAAAATGATGGTAATTTTCTCCTCAAGCACTAGTGAACACAAAATAAATTGTTAATGCTAAAAATGAACTATATTGAGGAGACTTTAAAATTGTAAGGAGAGAATACTCCTAATGTTGTGAAAAAATCTATTAAAGCTCTAGAATTTGGTTTAGACATGTTGGACACATTAAGGATTGAATGAGTAAGAGTTAACAAAAAACAAGTTTCCAAGAGACTACATGAAAAATTGCACACAAATTTAAATGATAGAATCACTAGTTTTGTTAGTATAGAATTGTCAAAGTGGTACCACAATCATCTCTAGGGCCAATAGAAGAGGAAACAATGGTTGAGGATAGATTTACCTTATAATTGAGACATAGTTGCTAGAAATAATGTTATCTCATCACTCAAGCTTGTAAATAACTAATTGAATTGTGGGGCAAGGTTTCTTGAAATAAAAATTTCATGTCACAAGGATCAAGTGAGTAAGAGTCGTTAACAAAAAACAAGTTTCAAAGAGACTATATGAAAAATTGCACACACAAATTTAAATGATAGAATCGCTAGTTTTGTTAGTATAGAATTGTCAAGGTGGTGCCACAATCATCTCTAAGGCCAATGGAAGAGGAAACAATGGTTGTGGATAGATTTACCTTATAATTAAGACATAGTTGCTAGAAATAATGTTATCTCATCCCTCAAGCTTGTAAATAACCAACTGAGTTGTGGGGCTAGGTTTCTTGAAATCAAATTTCATGTCACAGGGGAACAAAAGACAAATTGGAAGAAAATGTGAAAGTGAATTCTCAAAATAAAAACATGCTTTCATAGGAGTAGAAGAGGCCATAAGAGCCATTTTTCTCATATTAGATTACTTTAATGCTTTAGAGTGCTTTATTTTTTGTTTTTCAATAGTTTTAGGCATTGCTACGCCCTTAATATTAGAGTACATTGGGTTATGAATAGTTAGATTGTGGCTATCTTAACTCCTAATTAAGTCATATTATCATTATTGTATATTGTTATTTAGTTGATTAGGTTGGTCTAGGGCTTATATAGGGTTATCTTAGTCAGTTGGGTGGTATCTTAGGCATAAATAGGTATATATAGGAGGTTGTGAGTCTTTTTTTATCATCATATTGTGAATTGTGTTCTCATTGAAGATATTTGAAGGTTTTCCCCCTCGAAATGGCTTGTTGTTCTCAATTATTATTCAGTATTTTCAACATATTTTCTATCATATTCTTCTATTGTGCAAGTTATTTCATTACAAGTGGTATCAGAGCATGATCTTGGCATCGTAGAGGCAAGGCGTCTTCTTAATATTGGAGGTCATTTTGAAAGGTGTGTATCTTCAATATTTTGACGATTTTTATCTTTTATTTTTAAATGATTTTTGAAGACCATATTAAAGAAGCTACACTCCAAATTTCAAAGGAATTAGAGTTGAATTGAACAAATTATTGCAAAATTAGGGTTTCTACACAATTTATTTGGAAGATACATATCTCTCACATACTGTCGAACTGGAGCTTGAATTTTATTGGGTTTTGAAGACATAATAAATGAGCCTACAATCCAAAATTTGGAGAAACTGAAGCACAAATAAGAGAGTTATTGCAAAATTAGGGTTTCCAATAAATTCACTCTCAGGGTTGAAAATATGCTAATTTCTTGGATTTGTTTTTGGGTAAGTGGTATCTTGACCCTAGTAAGTTGTAAAAATTTTAAATAATTTAAGTTTCATTTGTATGATTTATTGCAAAATTATTTTCTACCATAATGACAGGGCTTACAACAAGAGGCAAAAAGAATGCTACCACACCGGGGAAATCTTCAAAGAATGAGGGAGTAGAAAGTGAGGATTTTAACCCTAAGGATAAAATAAACAAAGTCAAGGGTGATATTTCATCATTAGAGAAGAAGATTATGGAAGAAATGGGTGAATTGAAATCATTTATTCAAGGTATGTGATGTAAGGGTGAAGATTCACCTCATAAGGTGGAAGATAATGCTTTTGTTGGACATGAATTCCTTGGACTTGACTTTGGTTTCAATAAGGATCCTTCATTTAGTAATCATATGCCAAGGCAATTCATACCTAAGTTGGATATGAGAAAGTTTGACGGCAAGAATCCAACCAATTGGCTATGCCAAATGGAGCAGTTCTTTGATATTCATCATGTTCCTAGTCAACAAAAGGTGGCTATGGCATCATTATACCTAGAACCAGATCAATTTATTTGGTATTGTTGGTTTTGTGATGAGAAGAGAAAAAAGGGTTGTGTGGTACATGGTCGATTTTTCAAGAGGAGCTTGCTACTTATTCTGGAGATAACTTTATGGATAGCTACTTCTGCCAACTCACCAAATTAAAGCAAACGGGCATGGTCAAGGATTATATTCAGGAATTTCAAACTATTTCTCTAAGAGTAGAGAATGTGGCAGAAGAAAATATGAAGGAACTATTTCTAGGAAGTTTAAAGGATCACATAAAATATGAAGTACAATTGTTCCAGCCACAATCCTTATTGCAAGCAATAGTAATGGCAAGACAAGTGGAGGATAAGTTTCTGGCTAGTAAGAGAAAAGGGAATGTAAATTTAAGCCAAAGGAGATCTCCTACACATTCACTACCAAAACCTATTAGGTTGACTCCACAACAAATTGAGGAGAAAAGAGCAAAAGGGTTATGTTTCAATTGTGACAACAAATATAGTCGAGGGCATAGATGTAGTGAAAATAAATTGTTTTATATTGAAGGACCGAGTGAGGAAGAGGAGGAACCAATATTAGAGGGTGATAGGGATCTAGATGATGAATCACATGATTCCCAACCAAGCATTTCTTGTCATGCACTCTTTGGATTTAGTGCCCCTCAAACTCTCAAGGTTGTTGGATTCTTAAAGAAGAAGAAAGTAACTGTGTTGATCGACTCAAGTAGTACTCATAATTTCATCAACAAAAAGTTGGCTACTCGTCTAAATTGTTTTATATATCCAACTCCAAAATTTTAGGTCTTGATTGTAGATGGTGGTACCATCAGTTGTTTTGGAAAGTGTCATAGCATTAAATTATTCATGGGAGATTATCACCTTGATAGCCCAATGTATGTTATCTCCATGGGTGCAACATATATTGTTTTTGGAGTACAATGGCTTACTACCTTGCGAACAATTGAGATGAACTTCCGAGAATTGTTTATGAGGTGCCAATCAGAAGGAAAGGAAATAGAGCTAAGAAGGTTGAAGGAAAAGTCCCAACTAGTTAGCTCTCATCAAATGCAGAAGTTGCTTAAGAAAGGAGTGGATGGATTTGTGGCCTAGTTGTGATCATTAGAAGTCTCTCAATCTAATGCTCCTACCCATCTAGATTTACAAGCAATAATTGAGCATCACTGAGTGGTTTTTGGAGATATTCCTAAAGGAATTCCTCGTAAGAGGGATCATGATCATGCCATACAACTAGTTTCAGGGAGCCAACCCCCCAACATTAGGCCTTGCTGGTACCCACATATACATAAAAGTGAGGTAGAAAAGATTGTTGAGGAGATGTTAGAGGCAAGAATTATCAGACACAGCTAAAGTGCTTACTCCTCGCCGATTGTGATGGTGTGGAAGAAGGATGATACTTAGCGCATGTGTCTGGACTATAAGTTTCCTATTCCAGTCATTGATGATTTGCTAGATGAATTGAATGGAGCTTTGTATTTTACAAAGTTAAATCTTAGATCCGATTATCACCAAATTTGAATTAAGATATTTGTAAGACAACATTTAGAACTCATGAGGGTCGTTATGAGTTTTTGGTGATGCCATTTGGTCTTACTAATTTGCTCCATCTACATTTCAAATTTTGATGAATTCCATCTTTAAAAAATTCTTGAGGGAGTTTGTATTAGTGTTTTTTGATGATAAATTGATTTATAGCAAGACATGGGAAGAACACTTGCAACATGTAGATCAAGTATTACAAGTTCTCGAAGAGCATCAACTGTATGCTAAGCTATCCAAGTGTGTGTTTGGTCTTAATGAGGTGGAGTATTTGGGACTCATAGTTTCACATGGAGTAAAGGTGGATCCCAACAAAATTAAGGCTATCATGGAATGGCCTATTCCCAAAACCATTAATAAATTGAGGGGTTTCTTGGGATTGACTGGATACTATCACAAATTTGTGAATAATTATAGTTGTATAGCGACACCCCTCACAACTTTACTGAAGAAGGATTCTTTTCATTGAAATAAATCTGCTAATTCAACATTTGAAATGTTAAAGGAGGCTATGCGCACAAATCCAGTACTTGCCACTCCTGATTTCACAAAGGATTTTATTGTGGAATGTGATGCTTCTAGAAATGGTATAGATGTAGTTCTCATGTAGGAGGTTTGACCCATTGCTTTTGAGAACCGTCAATTAAAGGAGAAGAATCAACTCAAACTTATTTATGAGAAGGAAATGCTAGCTATTCTTCATGTAGTAAAACAATGGAGGCCTTATCTAATGGGTAGACACTTCAATGTTAAGACAGATCATGATAGCCTAAAATATGTTTTTGGAACAAAGATTGTCTTCAAAAGAACAACAAAAATGGGTTAGTAAGATGTTGGGATATGATTTTGAGATTGTATATAAGAAAGACAAGGAAAATTTTGTGGCAGATGCACTATCGAGGAAGGATGAGAAGGATGGAGCATTATTATGTTCCCTTTCAATAATACAAGAAGATTGGGTAGAAGAATCCAAAGAAGAGTGGAAAAATGATGTGGCTACTAGTAATCTCATTCAACAATTATAGACTGACCCTAGTAGTTTAGATAAATTTTGTTGGAAGGGAGATACTTTGTGGTATAAAGAGTGATTATATCTTTGCAAGAATTCCTCTCTCAAACAAAATATTCTCATAGAGCTACATGAGTCTCTAGTGGGTGGTCATTCAAGATTTTTGAAGACATATCATCAGGTTAAGAAAAACTTCTTTTGGGAAGGGCTAAAAGGGGATGTTCAAAAATTTGTGGCAGAATGTTTGGTTTGTCAACAAAATAAAGGGGAGACAATTAAGACACCTGGTCTCTTGCAACCCTTAGTTATTCCTAACCATCATTGGGAAGAGGTCTCCATGGACTTCATCACAGGGTTTCCAAGATCTAATGGTAAGAATGTCATCATGGCAGTTGTGGATCACCTCACTAAATATGCACATTTTATTGCATTATCACATCCTTTTATAGCGAGTACAAAGGAAAAATCATTCTTGGAGAATATTCAAAAGCTACATGGTATACATAAGGTTATTGTTAGTGACTGTGATCCTATCTTTACTAATAACTTTTGGACAGATTTATTCAAGTGTTTGGGTACTCAATTGGCTCACAGTTCTTCATACTATCCATAGTCTGATGGGCAAAAAAGGTGGTTAATAAGTGTTTGGAAGGATATCTACGTTGTTTCACTTCAAATAAACAGTCTCAATGGGTAGATTGGCTACCACTAGTAGAATGGTGGTATAACATTTCCTTCCATAGTTCATCAAAAATGTCTCCATTTATGGAATTGTATGGATATCATCCTCCTTCCATCACATCATCATTGAAGGTGTCACCAAGAGTTCACACTGTGGAGGACCACATGATTCATCAAAAAGTACTTTTAGGACTTAAGAGAATCTATCCATGGCACAAAATTGAAGGAAGCAGCAGGCAGAACAACACCATAGTGAAAGAAGTTTTGAGGTTGGGGATTGGGTTTTCTTGAGATTGCAACCTTATAAGCAAATTTCACTGAAGCAAAAACCAATGAATAACAAGTTGTCTCCAAAATATTATGGCCCATATCAAATCATGTAGAAGATAGGTAGTGTTTCGTACAAGCTTGAATTGCCATCAACAACAAAGATACATCCAGTTTTTCACGTTTCTTGTTTAAAGAAGGTAATTGGGAACAATATCCCTACTCATAAAATATTACCAGAGCTTGATGAAGAAGGAAGAATCATATTGGAACCAAAATGTATTCTTCAAAAATGCAAAAGGAAGCTAAGGACCAGAACACTCACTCAGTATCTCATCCAATGGAAGAATTTACCAATTGAAGATGCTACATGGGAGGACGAGGATTTCATTCAAAAACATCCAAAATTCCTAGCATTGAGGACAATGCTTATCTGAAGAGGGGGGCATGCTACGCCCTTAATATTAGAGTACATCAGGTTATGAATAGTTGGCTTGTGGCTATCTTAACTCCTAATTAAGTCATATTATCATTATTGTATTGTTATTTAGTTGATTAGGTTAGTCTAGGGCTTATATAGGGTTATCTAAGTCGGCCTAGGTGGTATCCTAGGCATAAATAGGTATATATAGGAGGTTGTGAGTCTTATTTGATCATCATATTGTGAATTGTGTTCTCATTGGAGATATTTGGAGGTTTTTCCCCTCGAAGTGGCTTGTTTTGATAAGGTAAGCAAGGTTTTGAAAGGACCAAGAACCTTTTACAGAGCTAAGAGAAGGACACTTCCAAACAACAAAGTCTCAAACTTTTCCAACACAACAGAAAAATAGCACTAGCAGAAACATCGCAGCACACAGAAAAAACATCGATAGCACCTGGTCACCAGATAACTAGGCAAGACAGAACACTCAGAACCAACAGTAGTCCTAAGTCAAAGGCAGACTAACAACCCATTCCTATCACCAAAACGACAAGCCCAAACTACTTGCCAGAAACAACCAAGCCACAAACCACTTGCAGCAACAGGACCGCAGTAGAAACACCACTCAAAACCGATCTTAATAGATCCCACTGAAAGACTTTCCTGAAACAACCAAGCCAAAAACCACCTACAGTAGTCAGACCGCAGTAGAACTTCCACTCAAAACTAAGCCTAACAAAATCCCAACAAAAGCAAGGACTAGACTGAGAAAAGGGTAGCACCAGCTCCCTATCAGAAAACCCAACAAAACCTTCTTCAAACCTTTCTAGTAGTAACATTTTCCACCTCAATAGGAAAACCACCTCAAATTGAGACACTAGAAAGGGACGACTGAAAATAGGGCAGCAACAGCTCCCTTCACTATTCTCATACTCCACCATAAAAGGAAGGAGAGCCAAACTGAAAGCAGGGCAGCAACCACTCTCATGCAATAGCACCATCAAATCTTGATGAGGAAACTAGATCCCAACATTAACCTTGAGAACCAACTTAACATAGGCAATAAGGTTGACCTCCAAAGCCCCCAAACGGTGATTCCCAACACCAGTAGCACAACCATCCTTGAAATCCCTGTCAAGCCAAGAAGCCAACTCAATCTACAAAATAAAGAGAGAGAGCCCCCCTCTATTGGAGAGGATCACATGAAAAAAAATTCCACCAAACCCGGAGAACTCCAGCAACCCCATACTCCACCTCAATAGGAGTATATCCCACCTCAAGAGGGATAGCAACAGAGAAAACCAACAAAGGAAGATTCCTACCAAAACCATAGCACCTAACTTCACCTCGATAGAAGAGGAGTCCACCTCGATATGAATAGGCTATAGAATCAAGGAGAAAGCCACCACTCATACATAAAAAGTAAACACACCATCCTTCAGCAACCCTGGCAACAATAAATTTAAAAGGAGCAAGGAAAACATCAGGGTCATAAGGAAAGGCATGAAATAAAACCCAACAGATAACCTATTGGTATGTGGCGACTGATCGTGCTATACTATACACTCTTCATGTATCCTCGCCAGGGTTCGGGGCCAAGCCGAGCCTTGGGTGGGGGTTCAGGGGCGGGATCCCCCAAGAAAACTTTTTTTCCCATTTTTTCGCGTCGTCACCGAAAAAGGAAAAATCATCAAAAAAAAAATCAACTTTGTAAAACCCTAAGTTTGGAAGCTTTTAAAAAGCTTGTAATAAGCGGTTTGGATGGGGGTTGCAGTAGGGCATTATTAGCGAGATTGTACTATGTTTTACACTGGATAATAAAATCATTGGATGGCTGCGGTTTTGTGGATGTAGCCCAGATTGGGTGAACCACGTTAAATTCTTTGTGTTGTCTTGTTTCTACTATAATTTTATGTGTGTTTTGTATCTCTGTTTTATTGATCAAATATGCATTTAACTATTAGATATTTTCCTTCTAACCCTAACATAACCAACAAACCAGAGGAAGAGCAATGCAGAACCACCATCAACAAACCACACCCAGGGTTGCAAAAGAAGATAACCCAACCACCATGAGGACAGAGAACCACCTCAACTAAAATTGGCAGAGACCCACACAACCTTCAGCAGCAAAGCCTCTGATGCCACACAAACTAGACAAACAAGCAACCAAAACCCAGAAGGGGAATGAGAATCCCATGGTAAAAGAAGAGCCTAGCCAGAGAAGAAGCCACAGACTCAGAAGTAACCACTCAAAACCTAGAGCCAACAACCTAGCTAAAGAGCACCCCTCCAAAGCACAAGGAAGACCAAAGGAGAAGTAGAACACCAATGTGAGGGCCAAAGCATAGCCAAACCCCCAACAAGCAGGACACAAAAAACATAGCTGACTCACACTACAGAAAGGACAAGTCAACAAAAGCAGAATGACAACCTCTAGCCGTTAGAAGGACCAGAACAAAGCAAACAGATTGCAAAGCAAAGAGGTGACCCTGCCACAAGGCGCTAGAAGCAAAGAACACGAAGAGGGCACCACCAAGGCAAGGGAAATAAAGAAACCCTTACCACCACCCCCAATAGGAGCCCACACAAGACAACAAAACCATAGCATAACTCCAAGCAGACAAGGCGCCAAGGCATGGAGCCAAGCAACCACCACAAAATGAACACTAGAGATAGCAAAAACCCCCACAAGACATGGCTTATGCCAAGAAGAAGCCTTCCAAGAGACCACCAATGCATTCTAGCACCACCGGATCCCCAACTAATGGCAGTCATTGTCTTCGTCCTCCACTTCAAAACCTCCATCCTCTGCAACCCCAAAGGAATTCAAAATTCCCTGCCCGTTATCACTCTCGCTCGCCATCTGACACCCTATGTAACCTAATACTTTGGAATGTTTGAAGTGGCTTGTTATTCTTAGTTATTATTCAATATTTTCAGCATATTTTTTATCATATTCTTCTATTGTGCAAGTTATTTCATTATAGGCATTTTTTTAAAGACATTATTTTTTAGATAAATTAATTATCATCAAAAATCTTAAAAATTAAATTTTCATAATGAGTCTTCCTTTGATAGTAGGGAGAAAACAAAAGCAAAATGATGTGAAGAGTGCTAAGGACAACGTACTATTTGAGTTGTGGATGACTCAAAAAGGATGGTTATTTTCTCCTCAAGCAATAATGAACATAAAAGGTGTTGTTAATGCTAAAATGGAGGCCTATATAAAAAAAACTTTAAAATTGCTAAGAGAGAAGTCTCCTAAAATTGCAAAAAAATTATTAAAGTTCTAGAATCCAAAATCAGTGGAGTGAGGTTTAGACATATTGAGCACATTAAGGATCAAGTAACTAAGATTTGTTAACTAAAAAAAGATTTCAAAATGACCACATGTAAATGTTCATACACACAAATTTTGAAATGATAAAATTGCTAGTTTTGTTAGTAATAAAATTGTCAAGGTGGTTTGATTGGTAGTTTTGTTTCCTCTTCCATTGGCTCTAGAGATGACAGTGCGGACCCTATGGGAAATTTTGATTTTTTTTTAAAACACGTATTGTTAGAAAATGCACGATTTAATCCTAGAGAGGTTCAATCTAAGGGGGTTCAACCAAAGGGGTTTAGATTGAAACCCCTTGGATAGAACCCCCATAGGCTCAAATCAAACCCTCAACAAAGTTTTTTTTTGTGCTTGACAAAACATTGAATAAAAGCAACTTAGTTTCACTTTTTTGGAGATCATATGAAGTCATTTAACAATGTCATTTTCCAGGTATGTATCCCTTAGTGTTAATTTTTGTAAATTATAACATATAATTTTTTTTAATAGTATATATATTTTTAATTTTAAAATGAATGTAGTTTGTTACACAAAATCAATGCTCTCTATTTAAGACATTAGAAAAAATAACAAACATTAGAAAAATCTCAAAAACATCCATTGCCCTCTACACTAATGTCCTTTAAATGAAAAAGAAAAAATATGTTGATATATGCTAAGAGAAATATGTTATTACAAAGTATAGCTTTGAATTTTTTTAATATCAATTCAATAATTTATAATAATAAAATTCAATCATAAATTTTTAAAAAATATTTTTCCGTGAATATTAGAGTTAATGATCTAATTCCAATAAATCAAAGAAAAATTTCATTTGTAGTGAAAGTTATGTCGTATGGTAAAATGTCACTCAAAAAATTGATTGTAGAAATAAATTAAATTCAAAAAATATTTTTTTTATTTTTTTAATTACAACTTGAATGTACATAGAAAATGTCACAATTCATTAGTTTACATCATCATTAAATTTTTGATCTTTTGTTTGATATAATTGCTAAAAAATAAAAATTGTTAATTTTGAGTTTCCCAAAAAGTGATGCATACTATTGTGCTATCAAAAGGGGAAATTTAATTATTTTACGTGGGCCATGTGTTAAGCCATTAGATCATCATTGAACTTGTTATACATGCTTTTTTTTTTTTTTCAAGGACTTACATATTTTCCCCCTTAAGAAAACAATCTACAAAATGAGTGGGTGCCATTTAACCTCAACACTTCTCTAAACTACAAAAGTGAAAAAAAGATCGCACATAGTAGAAAGTAATTTCATAAATATGACTAACAATGAAAACATACTTAAGAGCACTCCCCATTAGTAGGGGGTTTGAGAAATACTACCTTTGCCATAAGCTCTTGTCATCTGCCCATGAATTGCAAAACAAACACAAAAAGACATAACTCAAGCTCATTGGAATATAAACATCAACTTAGATTTGTGAAAGACATAGACAAGATGTACCTTGTGGGTGGGGATGTTATGTGTACATGTTTTGCCTCTCCTAAATGACTTGTGAGACAAATAATGTGTAAAAAAAACAAAAATTAAAACCTAGCATATAAACTAAGAATCAAGGTTTTTAGACCTCATTTTGCACTTGTTGAGTTAACATCTCTAAATAGCACTAAATTTAGAAAAAAATTTATCCTACATAGATGTATTCGTGTGATGCTTTAGTGATGGTTGGTGCACCAACTCAAGTGTATCCATAAGTGTGTAAATTGATTAAAAAAAAAACATTTTTACTCTATTTTTATTCTATGTTAGATTCACAAGTATTTAGCTATCAAATTTAGGGGGTTAGATCAAAGGGGAGGTGTCAAGGTTAGGAATAGATATATGGTTTTTTCATTTGCATTTTGAGGTTTTTGGTCAAATTTTTATTGTTTGGAAATAGATAAATAGAATTGCTAGTTTGCATTCAAAAAAATTCAATGTATTTTTCAAATCGTTCAGTTAGTTTAGGAATTGTCTAGATCATTCAAGGATGTTCACTTGTCAATAGAGAAGATTGAAAACAATGAGCTTGTATTTTTATTTTTGGGTTATTTTCTATGATTTTTTTTTTTTTTATGTCTTAGGGAGTTCTAATTGTTTTGGAGTTTTCTTAGAAGGTTTTCAAAACACTTAATAGAATTTATACATTAGGTAGAGTGCCACTAGAGAGAAGTCGTGACTTTCTTGTCCTTTGAAAAAACTTCTTATAGATTAGGTCATTCTACAATAGGATGGATTAGATAAGGTAGCATGAACCTTGATTTAATGTTCATTCAAGTTAGATATGATTTTCTCACTTATTTACATCTTGATAGGAACATCTTCCAATTTTTTGTTGTTGCGAAGTGGATAATCACATTATACTATGTCTGCCATATTCAAGGTATCCTAGCTTAGGGGGATTGTCTTGTCCTAAGAAATGAGACTTTTGAGGCTCAATGAATATCATGGGATGCCTACAGGAGGATGAGAACCCACAAGAGAGGAGAGGGATTCAATTGGCATTGGTCCTAGATCTAGATATATTGCTTTTATTAAAGATGATCATTGGATGTATCACCAAAACTATCTAGACAAGAAGGAAAATATCCTTGTTTGGGCTTGGGATCCTATTATTTAGTTAATGGAGTAGGGGAGAGTTATTATATGGTGTGTAATTATTCTAACACTTGTATATCATGATCTCTATAAGATTTATAAGTGTGGAGCCTTGCCATTAATTCCCCCTTTTGTCATCATGGTTTATATCTTAGAGTCTATAGTATGGAATCATTGGAGCTATCTATATTGGTGGAACCTCCTTAAAATACTATAATACCTACTCAATTTGGTGTATCTCCATTGACCCATGTTTGTCTATCAGGAGGTTCTCCACCCAAAAAGTACACTATATCATCACATAACCATCTCTTAGTCATATTTGTGTATGAATCTACAATCATGTCTATATATTTTAAGAAAACCACCATCTACCTCACCACATCAAATGGCCCACTCCCCTTCATCACATAGTTATGTGAATTCATTGATCATGAATGGAAATGAGCCTATTGTATGGCGAGATTGCTAGGTCCTAGGCATATTTAAGTTGTTTAAATAAGATTTTATATTTTTAGCTTTTATTAAATATTAGAGACCTAGATCATTTCATGATGGCTCATGTCATTTAATAATGGCACTAGTCATTTAATGTTTTGCATTTGGTACTTCATATCACCTTATTTATGTAAGAAAAGTCATTATACACTTTTATAAGATACCTCATCATCATATTTGATAGATCTTAATATCAAGAAAGCTTATTTCTTGCATACTCTCTTGTGGAAGGTTTTCATTATTTTTGTAGGTGCAACTAGGTATAAAGCTAATCTTTAGCTCCTATATGGTATCAGAGCACAGCCTTACGAATTCCTTCTTAGATTTGAGGGTAGAGCTATTGCCAGTTAAAGATCTTGGTGGTTTTTAGTAAAATTAAGTATGCTCTTCTCTTGCACTATGTGGTGATCTGGAGAATTAAAAAAAACTTGAAAAAAATAACAGATTTGTAATTCATTTTGAAGCATTTGGGTCAAAACAGACCCTTTCATTGAATCTAGAAGGTCCAAAAGCCCTCGTTTTCTTATGAATACTTCATATTTTGAAGAAAAAAAGGCATTTTTTTAAATTTTTTGGGTAATTATCTTAAATTTGATGGCCAAATAATCATCACAAAGGACTATGTTAAATTTGACGGTTAAATGGTTGTCATACCAGTGCTTAGTCTAATCTTTCAGCTTCTAGTCACATGGGGCAACCACCCACTAGCCCTTAGGGGGGCTTAATTTTGGCCACTAAAGCCTTAATTGGGCAGTTTTTTTAAAACCGCCATAACTTTTGACTCAGGTATCAAATTTTTGAAAACAAGGTATCATTGGAAAGTTGGTTCTGAGCACTTTCTAGTTGTGCAAGTATTAGTATCCAATTTTACGTGGAATATTTTATTTATGTTTGAAGTCAGATCTCCTTTTTGGACCTTCGAGCTCATAACTTTTTGCTTGGATCTTCGTTTTTCTTGATTTTTGCAACATCTAAAAAGTATTTAGGAGATCTATCATTGTGCACATGCACTTTTTCCATATTCAACCCCAAGTGTCATTTATTCATATTTTGGCATATTTGCATTATGGTTAATTACTTGGACATCCTGACTCTTAGAGAGGTTTTATTTTTTGGGAAGGCTTCATTTGCAGTATACATAATGTTTTGGGGTTTCTAATTGTTGTTGAAGGTTTTAGTTTTTGTAATTTTGGAGATTTCTCATATTTCATTATGAGGTTTTTATTTATTCCTTCTCTGATTATGTTGCCAAGGGGAAACTATAAATAATGGAGAGATTCCATCATAAAACATCTATGTTGGTTTCATTTGTGGCCACATTTGTATGGTCTAATTTCCCCTCTTGGTACTGATAGTAAGAAATTTGCTTAGAATTGCAAATGGATCATGTCTTAGGAGTTATTGTTACGCATGTAGATGATGACATTTGGAATGCTATTGTTCATTTTAAGTGTCATCATACTCTTTGGACTAAAATTTGGGATATCTAGAGATCCTGATACTTAGCCATTCTCATATGAATTTATTTCAAATTGTCTTGTGTCTCTTCATTTTTTAGAATGGATACCTTGTGATTATGATGCTACTCAAGAGTTTGAAGATTTGGAGTACTTTGAATCTTCAGATGAGGATGACGAGTTTTCTTTGAATGCTTCTCTTTTAGAGATGGTTGTTGATGCTTCACCTTCATTGATTCCTCGTGTAGTCACTGATTGAGACTCCCATCATTCCTATTCAATAAGACCATTCATCTTTTATTAGTGAATCAATGAGAACTTCCAATGATTCATTCCAACAAGTGTATAATTGTCTTCTTGATTGGGGTTCCTATTTATCAAACATCGCATCCTTGTTGTAGAGTCTCGCATTCGAGATTTAGAACACATTTGAGCGGTTATCTCTCCTCTTTGATGATAGTCATTGCACAATTGTTGTCAAACCATCTTTGTCTTTGAATCTTGTTCAACATTAGTTTTCGCATAGTCTTGATTTGTTGCCTTCTTCATTGATTAGGCTTGTACCTGATTTGCTTGTTTCTTGCATACTCTATTGTATTAGGTTTTCATTGTTTTGTAGGTGGTCCTAGGTATAGAGCTAATAATCTTCAGGCCCTACATTAGAAACAAAAGAAACTGTTTATTGTTAATGTGTTTCTCATCTTTATTACATTTAAAGTTTGTATTCATTTATACTCTTAGGTTTACTTTATATAAAAGAAATCACAAAAAGAGAACATGAAAAAATAATTTTCCAAGACAATTTTTTGAGATTTCTTAAAGGTAAGCTCTAAGGAAACAATTAGATTTTTTTCAATAGATCTTAGCTACCTTTGACAAGACCCTTTAGCTACCTTAACAACCACATTTTAAAACCAAATCACCATCATTCTAATATTTAATCAAACAAGAAAAGCTTCATAGTCTTCTATTATTTTTATTCAAATAAATATTTTATTTCTTCTATCTAATTTATTGATACTTTGTTGTTCATTGTGTTTATCTAAAAGATTAAATAGCATTTATTTGATTGATTGCACTAAAACAAATCAATTTGATTAATTTAGTATAATTATTTATTTATTATTTATTATTCATTATTCACTATTCACTATTCACTATTCACTATTTATTATTTATTATTTATTATTTATTATTTATTATTTATTAATTATTAATTATTAATTATAATTAATTAGTTTGGTTATTTATTTCATAAAAAAATTAAAAGCAAAATGAACTAAAGGGCATTTATTTTAATTGGAATATTTAAATTAAATTAGTTTAGTTAATCATTTGATTAGATTAATTTACATCTTTTGTTTAAAAATACAAAAATGACATTGAAAACAATTAAAAAAAAACACATAAATATTTGCCATCTTTTAAATTGTTCAATTAAAAATGCCCACATGTGCAATTAAACCAGCTAAACAAATCTAAGCATTTACAATCAAGAAAAACAAGTATATTCAAAACACCATATGAACAATCTTGATTAGAATTTGACCTTATGAGAGATAAAAGAAAAGTTTGTTTTTTTCAGCCTACTCTTCTCCTTGAAGAAGAGTATATCATAGAAAATTGGTCAATAAATATAACCATTTAAAGAATCCCTAAATACTAGGTCTCGTTCAAATTAAACCTCAACTACCTATTATCTAATTAGTATTACCATAAGAAAATCAAATTCAAACAAAGATTTAGGCATTCATTGGCTACTTCACCAACTTTTGCTTCATCTTTATAGATAAAATAATGGATCATGTGACCAAATGAATATTTCAATGTGACCATTTTGGTGCACACAGTGACCTCTATGTGGTGACGAGTACAAATGGTGTATTCTTAACTAGGATTAAACACAACCAAAGCTTTATTTTTTCTTAATTTCACTCTTTCTTATGGACTAATGTGATCCTTAGTTTTACCTATTTCATGTTTTAGGTGAAATCTATTATCATGAAAGGGATCTTGGTCATTAATAATGAAAGAAGATAAGATCTAAGAGAGAAATAACACAATTTATAATCACATAAAGACACAATATGTATCTTGGAAAACCTTTCAAAAAATCCCATCCTCCAAATTTTAAACTAATTGTACAATAAAATCATAGGCTCGAGCTTTTCACAATAGAACACCATGTCTATAAATATTCTCACAACACAATATCCATCCCAAGCATCAAATAAATAGAGCAAGTCGAAACCACAAACCACCAAGCGATCACAACTAAAAAAGAAAGCTTAATCTCCCTAAGAGATCACATTCTAATTGTACAAAGTCTTGCCTCTCATAGAATCCCAAAGTTGTACCCCTTCACACTATCATTATATCTAGTAAAAATATGCTTAACTGCTTTATAATCCAACTTTGACATATTCTCAAGGCATATGCACATGTATATTAACCAAAAACTAGAATATGTCGAAATGAAAGCTTCTTGCTCATCCAAGTCTCCATAGGATTTTTATTAACAAGTGTTGACGTAAGAGACCTATAAATCAATTAGCATGTGGTGCTAATTACTTTAGCAAAGTTTTTGTTCCAAACCAACTCCACTTAGCATACTCGTAGTCATCTCCATCAACCTCATGTTCATCCTCTCTAGAACTTCATTTTGTTGAAGGGTACATGGAGTTATGTCGTGCAATGTCAATATCCTTGTAGAATCTCTTCATTTCCATTGGACAGTATTCTTGGTCATCATTTGTTCTCAACGTAATCATTTTTTACATATGATTCATCTGAGGAGCCTAAAATTCTTTGAATTGACTCAACACCTCATATTTTTGCTTCAAGAAATAAACATGTGCCCTTCTAGAAAAATCATTAATGAAAGCTACATAATACAAAGATTTTACAAGTGAAGATACATCAACTAGACTAAAAGCGTCATTGTAAATCTTGACCGATGAGCAGGTCTTGCATGTAATGCTTCCACAGCTCAAAATTCATGTTGTAATGCTTCCACAGTGTTCTTATATTCTTTCTTAAAACAAAGATCTATTTTATAGACATGTCCCACTCAAACCAAGATTAGACTTGCTCAATCTAATAGTCTTGCATTTCATGCTGCCACAACTCAAAATTTATGTTGAATTTTCCCCTCTCCAACCATGATGCGTTTTTCTTGTCACCTTCCCTAAAAGGAGGATGTAATTCACCTATAAACCAATTGTCTTCTAGCCACGAAACAATTGCCTCCATAACAACTATAATAATTACTATAAAATGAAACTTTGAGGATATTCCAATAACACAATGTCCCTGCAAAGCATGATACAATCCCAATCTCCTTCCACACACCAAATGAACTAGAGCAAGCCCAAACCACAAACCGAAATGGTCTAAAATTTCTTAATACTAAACACCCAAATATAGAGCAAAATGCAATGGCACTTTTGTGATGGTCAACTACTAAAAACGGAACGTAACCCCCATGTCAAAATGTCACAATCCACCACCCAATTTGGGCACTCCACTATCTTTGTTCAAAGATGCCCAATGGCACGTCACTTTTATGCATCATAAATTAGTCAAACTGTCATAATCCACTTGTAAACTCCCTCCTAGATGCTCCTACACATCATAGAATCTTTTACATTTTGCAATGTCATAGATTCTCAGACATAGATGCTCCTAAATGCAAATAATGATAAAAATATTACCTTAATGCGTTAACACCCTTCTTCATTAAGCCATAAAATAATATAGATTAATAAATAAATTGAACATTAAAATTGCAGGCATTCTGCACTTGCAAATATGGCCCCTTAATTTAAATTATAATTCTAAATTGCAAAAAAATCCAAGCAACTTGTGTGCTTGAAAATGTGTCCTCGATCTTTATCTAGCTGTTGCAATAGTTCTTTACATTGTTTGACACAAGGAGGTAGTTATCCCTACCACATGCAAACCAGCAATAACCACAAACAAAGTTTTCAAGTCAATGCAGAATTAGAACATTTAGTTGAGCCAAAAACAATGTCAAAGATAACAGAGATTGGATCTGCAGGGATAGAACAGATCAATGCTTGCCCAAGAAAACAGAAAACACAAAGAATCATTAATGTCCAAGAATCAATTTCTGGTTCAGTGTTTGCAGAGAAGAGGAAGCCTTGTCTCCCTAAAAAAGCTCTTGGAAAGATGTCTCTGATAGCCAGAGAACAAAATTAAGAAACCACTACAGTGACAAAAGCCAAAGAAAAACAATATAATTCAGCAAAATATTTGCAGGCATAATTCTCAGTACAGATCTTGTTTTGTTAAGAGTACGAGGCATTATCCCAAACAAAACATGTTCACATTTAGCACAATTGGAAATGATAAAAAAGCAATTTCTAACATTTTGTTCTATCATCAGAACATCTCAACCTAGAGTTTCATATGCATCTCTTTTCAAAGACGATTAGGTGAACAAAAAACAACCTAATTTTGTTCTAGTAATTATATTTACGCTTGGCACAGGCATGCAGCCCCATTACTTCAGCAAGTAAAAGGTAAATGATGTTTTGCAATCTTTATAAAACTAGTAGAGCATGATAAATTGAATTTCTCTCTGCATTTTTCTAATCATTCTAGATGCCTGCACAATTGAGATGTTATTGTATACATATTTTTTTTATGCAAAAAACTAGCACAGAATCTAATCCAGGAGCAGTTGTAATCCAATTCAAAAGAACCCAATATCAAGAGTAGAAAAACATAAGAAATTCAATCCATCTGATTGCATGACCTGTTAGTAAATAGTTAATAAAAATGCAAGCAAGCTAGTCATCTAAAATACTTTATGCTAGTTAAAGCATGCAAAATGTTAGGAGTTAATAAACAATCTGTGAAAGAGTTATGAATCAATCTTTAAAATTAGCAGATCGAGTGCACCTTTTCCAGTGCACCTTTTCCAATGATCAGAAAATGAGTACTCTCTGCACTTAAATTGCCAAATAAAGTGGGATGGATGGCCCATCAAAGCAATATTTAGCAATTCATATTGCTTAAATTACACTAGTGTACTTTGCATAGAATGATGTCAGTAATGGATGGCTAAGACTATTAAGGCCCACACACCATTGGTGATAGCTGGAAAGTGTCAAATGTCTGGGAGACATTTTCAGTGACCTGAGAGTTCGATAAGCTAGAGTGATTACTTGTAGAGCTACCCTTGGTGTTAGGTTGCAATAATTGCATTAGTGACCATAAAATTTCGACCCTGTGTACATCCCTGTCTGCCTGCAATCAAATGATAAGTAACCAATGTAAGGAATACAAATCACTTAAAAAATATCTATTACCCCTTGGTGACCCAAATAAATCCAGAAAAATAAGTTTTCTTAATCGGAGAATTAAGCAATGCAGAGGAACAACTTACCTCAACAACAAAGCGTGCCCAGATCTTGTCATTGCGAGCCTCCATGATACCCTTCAAGATTGTTAGCCCCAAGTTCCGAATGATGTCAGCTATTTCCAGAAAGAGACCCCTTTCTTCACACAACATCTGCAATTTTTATGAAGCCATACGGACAAAGAAAGATTAACACTAAACCACTTGATCCAAACAACCAAAACCAAAAGTTGCATATAAAAGGTTCCTCTTATTCTTTGAAATTAAGAGCACTGTTTCTGAGCTATTGTAAGTTTTCAGAGCCTTTTCCAGCCATGTAAATTGGCTAACATTGGTTCCAGCAACCCAGCATAGCACATCAATGAGTTAGATTGAAAAACATATTTCATGTTAAATTCAAGGGATAATTCACAAGCAAAAAACAGCAAAACAAAATAAAACCTATCAAACTGTTAAATTAGCCACACAAGAAGTAGAAAAAAAGAACTAAATAGTAAATCCTGCATCACACGAAGTGGTTATGACTGTCATGCAATAACATTCTAGATAAACTTCAATTCATGATAAAACATTGTTTGGTTCCTCCTCTCAATTGTGTTGTAAAGTCCATTTTTCAGTCGTAGTCATGATTTTTCCACAGTCCATGAAGATAATTGAAAGTACTTTTGGATTCAACTCAACAAATTTATTTTAGATCAACATTTTGGATGACACTAGAAAACATGATCTGAAATGTTGATGCAAAATAAATTTACAGTTGAATCCAAAAGCACTCAATTAGTTTTCAGTATTTACCAATTGCTTTTTCTGTCAAATTGTTAATATATCACATAAACAGAATATATCTGTGTGTGTGTGTGTGCATATGTGCATCCATTTCAGTTATCAAAAATATGAATCTTATACTGGTACAATGACTGACCTCTACAAGCATTTGCCGGGGTTGATTCAAATTCTCCACAATGATGGGACATCCTACTGCTTGACTGCCCAATTCGAATGCCCAGCTAGCACCACCTTCCATAGAGGTGGCTAGCAGAGCAACATCCTCATCAAGAACCTACATGATTTTCCAAAATCACAAAGTTATGCACTGAGATTAGCAACACAAATCTAGTTTCTGCAGAATTATCTTTAAAAGATTTACTATAAAAAAAGACAGCATTGGTACATCCAAACCTACACATTTAACATCCGAAGTTTTCCATTGAAATGGTAACCACAACGGAATCATATTGAGAATGTATATTTCAACTAATAAGTTCATAATAAAGAGTCTATGCCTAATATCCTATTTAATCACCTTTAGTTCAAACATTTTTGAACATAGACAAAATAAAATATTTTAATCATAAATATGATATATCTAGAATCTAAATGATTACGTAATTATCACTAGCAATTATAAACTATCAATCTGTACTTAGAATTTAACTTCGTGTCATTTATTTTGGCCAATGACTCCTTGTGAATTAACTCGACAAAGAGATCTGAAAATAGGCATTGGCACGTCAAAGGGACAAAATTTATTGACACCAACAAGCAATCAAAAGCAATTAATGGAGTAGCAGAGGGAGGTACAAGACATCTTGAATCTGAAATCTTGAAACTGTTTATGCTCTAAATTCTAAAACTTACTCCAACAAAAAAAACCAAAAAGACATACAAATACTAGCAGCACTTAATCAGGCAATAAAGCTGAAGACCTGCAACGCTGTCAATGGCAGACGCTGTCAATGGCAGAAACGACCCACCAACTCAACTGAGAATAATTGGTTTGGATTCAAATACAGAAAAACGAAAAATGACATTTTCCCCTGGGTGCTTCCTAGCTGAATGAGGTACATTATCAAAAACTTGACAAAAAACTTTCCTACGGAAGCAAATTGTAGAAATTTTCTTGGCAGACAACAGTCCTAATGAGTGCATCATTGAGATCATAACCTTATAAGAAATTTGAAGCACTGGGTCGAATAATGGTTCATTCAAATACACTTCTCTGAAATATCAAGAAATCATTTATAATTAACCCTACAACATATTTATGAATTATGAAATCATAGACCTCGCATCATAATGAACAAAAGAACTACAGACAAGTATCGTCCTATAAGTGAGTGCATCCCAACAAACACCTGGAGCTACCTTCACACCTATTTGCGAAGAGCCTGACTTCTATTCTGACAGATAATTCCATAATTTTATCATGACCCTGTCTAAGGATGAGTGTAAAACTCTGAGATGAAACTTAATATTGAGTATGCATTTAAACTTTTTCTTATTCAAAATCTACTAATTAATTTTTGTATCGAAATTATAATTTGAAATTTGAAAGAAGACATGCACTTGGGTAAAAATGCAAAAACAATTTCATAGCCGCTATTCTATTATATAACCAAATATTATAGCAAGGTGAAGCATTAATGAAGACTGACAATATTGAATATTGTCTACAGATACTTCAGGTAAGCATTAATGAAGACTGTTAAAATTGCAATAACCATAAAATATGTTTCCCACTCCCTACCGAATCTATTAAAGCAAAGTGAACACTTCCTGAAAGAAATGCTAAGCTAGTAATACAAAGGGAATCCGGTATACAAATGAACTATACCTTTGATTTGCCAGTCAGCTTGAGTTTATCAGCATACTTTGTCACACTCTGTAAGAAATGCATGTGCTTTATGGTGCGTTCAAGCAAGGTATCAATACTGCACTGAAGTGTTCACAAAATTGTTGTAAGTAATGGCCCTTAATTTCCAGCTCTACACTTTAGAGACCACACACTTTTTTATCTTCAAAACCTGTCATAGCAATTATGGTCTAAAGAAAACAAAAATGAGGTACAAGTTGTTACCTTGGCTCCATTTGGAATAATCTCCCGTAGTTCTTTAAGTCGATCTTGGATCTGTTGCCTGTCCTTGGGCCTTGGCCTAGAACTCTCGCCAGGCTTGGCTCTCTTCCTGTTACCTTTTATAGGCTCCCCAGGTCTTTTTGTCTGTGAAAACCCATGGTTTTCACAATGGGCCTCATTCACTAGAGATTTTGGCATTGAATTTGTGGAAGATTCATTTGTAAACATTTTTACCCCTATGTCCTCATGGAACATAGAAGAAAAACTTCGATTTGTACAGTCTCCTAAATCTAGGCTTTCTCTAGGCTTGGAAATGTCTACAGTCATTGACTGTTCCTTCTCAGATACACTCACCTGTGCTGCAGAGCAATTGTCAGACTTAGCAGACGAACAATACAGAGGAGTCAAATTTGTTGTGCTTGAAAATGTAGTTTTACAGGACATATTCTCATCCCCCCCCTGGTTAGTGCGCAGGCATCTATTGGCAACTACAGCATCTAAAAGGTCTTCAGACTTGGTCTCAGGCAAAAACCACCCTTCAGTTGCTGTCATCATGGATAAATCTGATTTCTTATTTACCTCCTCCTCAGAATGATAGTCTGAACAAGAAGAAACTGTAAATTTTTGGTTTCCCAAATTTGTACCAGATACACCTCTGTGAAATAACATTTCATCCCAAACACTATTGTCTGGTGCCTTGAAAGTGGGTCTCAGTGCTTCAAGCAGTTCAACACTTGATGGAATGCCTGAAATGGCATACATAATTTTATTTTGCCCCTTAGAAGGCAAATTCCTGCTGCTGTCAGAGCTGCCGAATTCTATAACATCAGGATTATCAAAATCAGCTAGAATGGCAGAATATTTGCTTATGTCATCCATGGCACTTTTTGAAATTCCTTTTACAGGATTCATTCCATGAATACCATTATCCAACAAATGCTCAGGTATGTTCTTTTCTATAACCTCTTTTTGCCAAGATGGGTGATCTAATCCAACTGTGTTAGATACTGAAATATTTTGATAGCCGAGAGAAGTTGCAAGGCCATTGCTTAAATTCTCAAGCATTTTCGTATTATGACACCCAGCTGAAGCACTCCATTGTACATTACAGGATGGCCTATTATCAGAGATGGCCATTCCAATGTTGGCAGAAGCTAATGAAGGACAGGTGTAAGGGATGTTCTCTGAATCTACCTTAACCACTGGCATGGCAGTTGCCTCCTTTTTTGTCTTGTTGATATTGCGTGCGAGCAACCTTGCAGCTAATGAAGAGTATCCAGACTGTCCAACATTATCTTGAAATAATGGAACTGTGGGCTGCACATCTAATGCAGTTTCCTGTAGCCTATCATCCTTGTGGGTTCTGTTGAAACTGTCTTGGCCCAATCTTTCAGCATTAATTGATCTAGCACCACATATGGAATTCAAGATGCATTCTTCTTGAAAATCCAATGAGATTTTCCCTTGAAACTGTGATTGCTCCATAAATATGGAGCTAGATCCCATGTTCAATGTATGTTGCCTATCAGGCAAAGCAGTGTTTGTTGGCATCCGATCTTTGAAGGGATACACCCTGGAAGTCGATGGCAAAATTATTGCATTACCAGTTTCAATACCTTTTTTATCAGTAATATGAGCTAAAAGATTATTTAGAGGAGCATTATTCTGCTGAAATGAAGAAGGATGGTTTACAGTTCCAGTAGAGGCACCATCACTTCCTGTTGAAGGCAAGGCCAAGGTGCAAGAAGGCAAGCTCTTATTCTTTTCCACTAGATTTGCAGGGCTTATAAATTGATCTAGAATATCTGAGCTTGGAATTTTTAACACAGATGCATTAGACTTGTCTTCAGAGGGAGTTGCATTTGTTACACCTAATGATGCTGCATTTCCAAGCGAAGCCAGAGGGATAGACATTTTCTGAAAACGGGACCCTTCAATCTTACCACTTTGGCCATCCATGTTATTATTGGGCAAAAATGTTTTTGGATTATTCTGGAATCTACTAAATTCATCTTTTACATGGTTTACAAAATCCAAATTTTCTTTCACCTGCTCTTTTACATGGTTTACAAAATCCAAATCTTCCATAATCTGCAAGTTGACATGTGCACAAATAAATTTTAAGCATATAAAATGAATACTTGCATTAAGGAAACTGGAAATAACTAATAAGCCTTCACAAATAAGAAGAAACAATTTTTAAGGTTATACAACAAACCATACTTATATATCTACCACACCACAACCTGGTCAAGATTTTCTATACTATTGTTTTGACCTAATAATCATGGATCTGGATATATGAACAATTTCAAGCCAAAAGTTTACCATATATATAATTGCTTTTCCTTACGAGGTTACTGAATATCCATGGGATTTTCTTACAAAGTTAACAAATATTTGTTTGCTTTTTCACCATATAATTTTTCACTTTTACTCGCCATCTGTCTGTTTGCTTTTACTTATTAATAGAAAACAACACTAAAACAGAGACCTCAAGAAAAGAAACATGTACTTAATGTGCATAAAAAAAAAATGATACATCTTACAGAAAACCACACAAATAGATGTGTTAAAACCTATCAATACAATGTTAATTAATGGGCACCCTTATTCAAAATGTGGAAATCTTTGAAGCTGGACTTGGAAATCATTCCCATAGGTAATTCAAGAGGCATGCCCGCTGGACCAATCTCTCAGTACCCTTCTGTTTCTGGTATCCGAAAGCAGGGATAAAACTTTTCCAGGACAATTTGACCTTTTCCTGGTATGGTTCTTGGGAATATCCACTTTGATGACCAAAAAAGGCCATCCAGGGGATGCTGACACATTTCCAATGCCTGTTACTGCAAGGAAAAAAAATACAAAAGGAAACCGAGCCTAATCTGCCCAATGCATAATGCCTACAGCTTAAGGAAAAAATATATACAGAAGAATCAAAAGTCAAGAAAAGAAGCCCACTAAGGCAACCCAACCTACTACAGTTTCTCAAACCCTGGTTCATTTTCTTAAGATTGTTTGAAAGGAAAGAGAAGGAAAAGAGAACAAGGGCATACATTTCCACACAAGAGGGCAAAGGGAAAGCTAATTGGAATCCAAAAGGAGATGTCGCTAGCATTAAAGTTGTTTGTGTTTTAGATTTTTTTATTTATATTTTTTTATATATTGTCTTAATTATCTCTAATACCCCCTCTTAAGGCTTACTGCACTAAAACAAAACAAACTAATTTAAAGCACATCAAACTAAAAACGCCTTGAACCATGAATTTGCTGTTCTTCAGAGTTTATGAAAACTGCAAATACCCTTCTAACAAGTTGCCTTGAAAAGTGTGCCCTTTCTGAACACTGGTACAAACCCTAGCTGCTGAAAGAAATAAAATAAATCTGTTAACCCTATAGTTGTTGCACTAAGTGAATCATTTGTGGCAAGGAATCATGAACACGCCATCCTAACAACAGTTGGGTTAGGAATTTAGATTTCCTCCTGCTGCCGGAGAGAGAATGATATTTAGAGAAACAAAGAAATTACATTAATACCCATAAATTACTGAACTAAATCACTACGATTTAAAAGCACTTGGTTGAAAAGAACACAGGAACTGGAAAGGTAACTATCATATGAATCAATGTAAGAATAACAGGACATAAACCCCAACCATGTCATCCAAGAACAAATACAAATAGACAAGAGATGGGGACCCATCAGGGAAACACAAAACAGATAAGGGCCATAGCTGAAGATTGAAGCTGGACAAAAATATTTCACACATCCATATCATCACTTGGAGAAGAATCTATTTAGCATCACTATCCATGACCACAATAGGACCTATTCAAGATCTAATGACATTCATTAGAAAACAGCATGGACAAATGGGCTAGGCTAGACAATCCCAAGAGGAAGAAAAGTACTTCCCATCAAAACTCTCCTAAAACCCAAGGTCAACGACTTACTAGAAGTAGAGAGATAATAGATAATGCATGCCTATACCCCTTCTCTGGGCCCAGGGAACTAGATAACTTCTGATGCTATATAGATGTGAATTCCTGATGCCTTGCATATAAGCATGGGGACTTAAATACCCAAGTATAAATACACAGATGAAGGCATTATCTGACTAACCTATCATTATATGTGTGTGCTCCCAATTTCCTAGATAATATACCAATTGTCTTGTTCCTAGAATTAAGATAGTCAACTTTTTATGAATAAAAGGAATGGAAAAATGAAAGTTGACAGAAAATTTGCAGAGAAATCAGTGAGGTTTGTATGGAGATGATGAGAAAAAAGGAAGAGGCCAAATAACATGAATGCAAAATAGGCATGGTCAGTAAGAGGAAAATGTTCAAACATGTGGAAATACCGAAAGTAACTGCGATGTAGTAAAGTATTGCTTCAATATTCAAATTCCAAAGAATAAAATAAACAAATTAATAAAGCATTGTTCTTCAATTCAGAACCAAATAAATAAAGCAGATTAAGGTATTGCATTAAAAATACAGCCTGGGAAAAACGAAATCAAAACCTGTAGATTTGTTTTAAGATCCAAATCCACTTTAAGATCGAAAAAACACTTTAAATGATTAGAGTGATTGTGAAGTGTTATCAACAAATAACAAGCTATACAGCATTTGACATTCTGATACGGATTGGAGTAATGATCTCCCCCATTGGACCAAATCCTGCCAAGAAAGTTTTAAAGCTAAAGATTTGTGGGGAGATTTAATGTCGTCAAGCATAATTTAATAACTTACAAGTTACTTGTTTACAATGTAGCTCATATTTACAATTCAGAAAGAGTAGTGTTAATAGAAACAGTATTAGCAAAATTATTTGAAATAGCAAATGTTGTATAAGAAAATTTCAGCAATTGCAAACTCTTGTTATTTTGTACTTATTCCATTGATGATTTCAAGGCAACTTCATTACTCTTGGGGGACCCTAAACTTTCCTTTTTACAGTCTTTGAAAAGCAGGGCAGACCCAATGATCATTTATGAATTTACAGATTTAAACATTTTTATCAGGAAGAGGATCCAGTGAGGTGTTGCAACCTTTCAAATATATATTTCACATGGGACAGAAATCTTCAGAACTCTAGAAATAATGAATATTTCCAAAGAAAATGAAAATAATACATCCAACATCATAGTTTAAACTCACCATTTGTGTTGAGCCGAGTTGCACGACACCGTGTGGCATTACAGCTATAACAGCAATTGTCTGCAGGCTAAGACATCATTTAGTATTCCTCATCAACTCTTTCAGTGTACATTGATTCAATACAAAATAATGATTCACTAAATATATGATTGGAACTAGGTATCCTACTTCCAAGCAGAAAATGAAATCATAATCACAGCAGAAAAATAAATTGAATAGTTTAAACTCACCATTTGTGTTGATAGCCGGCTTGCGACACCGTGTGGCATTACAGCTATAACAGCAATTGTCTGCAGGCTAAGACATCATTTAGTATTCCTCATCAACTCTTTCAGTGTACATTGATTCAATACAAAATAATGATTCACTAAATATATGATTGGAACTAGGTATCCTACGTCTGCACTGCAAGATTTCACAGCAGAAAAAAAATTGTAAACCCAATAGCTAATCATAGAAAAGCTTGCTCTCACCTTGATTCCAGCGGCAAATTGATCCTGCCATTCAATGGGATACTGTGAATTGAATAGACACATCATTAGCCAATACTAAATTGACACATTAAAAATGTTCATTTCCACCTCCACTGATTGAGAAATTGATTTCTTATTGACTAAATATTTCATTATACTCGTGATTCATTGCTAAAATAAAGAAAACAAAAGGAATCAATAAAAATTTTAGAATGTTCAATTTTAGGGTACCAATTCTCCTTACAAAGCTAAATTTGAGGATTAAGCAAGTGCATATTGAGAATATGACCTCAATACAAGAAATGTAGATCTGTTAAAGACAAAAATACAGATTAACGGATGTACATATTTCAAAAACTGAATTTCTTGTATAGCATATGAGTTACAAAGTCTGTTATCTAGTTGGCAGTTCGGGGCTATCTTTGTCAGTTACCAAATAAATAGTACGTCACCTTGCAGGAAGCATAGGTTTGAAAGCACTGATTGATATGACCGCATTAAGTACAGTACACATCAAACAGTTGCCGGCAGGCCTTTTGAAATAAAGCACACAATAGACACAAGTATTTTCTATGTTCCAAAAACTCACCTCAAGCAAGACACGTCCATAAACTGACCCAACAGAATTCAACTCACTCGCACAGTTCTTATCTCCAAGGATCCACTGATGCTTGTCAGTTAATGCCACACTTCCAATCGTCCTACAGAAAAAATATGCCCACCATCAAATACTTAATATTTACTCAATAATTCAAGTTCCATGCTTTATTAATAAATCAACTTAAGTTGCTTCACAAAGTAAACCTTCTAATCTCCATAAAACTTTATGCTAAGGATAGAACTTAGAAAGGTTTCTAAAACAATTAGCATTCATGTTTACAACAGAATAACTCAAATAATCACAACTTTAGCACATGACTCAGTTATTCTGAAAGAAAAACTCCAATGGACAAATAAGAATGAAAGTCAATTACAGGCAATGCAGAGAAAGGTAGTTTGATATTCTATACATAGATTAGCCACATCAAATTGTCCATTCAGAAAAAATATGTCTTGAGCCATAATCTCAAAAACTTACATATCCAGTATACATCAAACATGTGTGAAGACACTTTTTAGTTGTCAGTTCCAACTTTTCAGATAATCTTAAATGTAGTTCATCTAGATGTATCATCATAAAAATAATCATTGTTGACCCCACCCATAGACATTAAGCTAGCAAGCTCGCCAGGCAAAACTCCAATTAGTAAAGATTAACTACTGAGCCAATGTATATCCAGGAAAAAAATTCAATTCATGCTCATGCGTGCACAACAAAAGCCACTTAAACAGAAACAATTAAAGTGCAAAGATGAATATATTTCTCACACAATTTTGTGAAAATGTGACTTCACCAACTTGTCCTACCAACATTATAAAATTAGAACAATGAATGACTTTATGTTCATTACCTACAATTAATGTTAAATCCACAGAAAATAAGCCAATAGGAGAAATATCAAAGAATCACACATAAGAATTGGAGCATGCTTATTCTTATTTTATTTGAAACTAGAGTTGCATCATCTTAGCATCCAAGGGCATGGAGGAAAGAAACGGACCCAAGACTCTAGTCTCTACCACAAATGGCTTTAAGGCATAATTAATATTATAAATCAGCAGTTCAAGAAGTCAAAACCCCTTAGAACCAACAACATTTATATCAATTCTACCCTGGTTGCATGATCTGACTAATCATACAAATAATAATCAAACATTATTAAACTCAGTAACGCTGTTTGGTTTTTACAGATGAGGTGCTAGAGCCCTTAACAATCCATTAACCATCTTAATACAAAATTATGTAACTCCTAACCAAGCCAATCAACACACATTCACTGTATCTACTTCCTCTTAGAAGGAGACACTCGAATAGAAAACAAACATTCATCAAATATACATAAAACAGGTACAATCATTATATACAGAAATAAACATGAGTGTAGTTTATGCAAATTCCAATTTGTTTGGGCCTGACTTACAACTGACACCTAATTGAGTTGTGGGTGGAGAATATTGAATAGATCAACTCATAGATGAAAAAAGTGCAAAAAACTCGGCAGACACGTGGGTACTCGCACACCTAAACTGGCGGCGAGTGACTCGCAGAATAGGTCGCCATCGAGTCTGCGCTGTAACTCAGCGGTTTTTTTGATAAAACTAGCAATAATGCGCACATCTAACCTGCAAAACTCAGCAAAAAAGGTTTAATATGCCAGACGCAAAAGTCAAAACATTCCTTTAGTAACCGTGTTATAAAAATTTCATTCGCCAGCAATGACGCGACAATGGCACAGCGCAGGCAGGACATGAAAATTAGCATTTACCATTTAACCATGGCATTTAATAAATATTACAAAAAACGGTTCATTGTAAGAATTTACTTCAATTCTCCAGCCATGGATAACATGTCTACATGTATATTTTGTATATATACACAGACAGTTTCAAAAATATGCATAGCCTATTTATCTGCATAATGTTTTGCTTGGGAACAATCAGCCCAACAACTATATAGGCTGTTTAAAGAAAGTTGGCTCCACATTTACATGCTACTAACATTGGCGTATTATCCTTTTGGCAAGTTAATTTTAGTTTGGCTTGACTTGGGCCAAATTTTCACAAAATTGACTGCCAAATTGCAAGGGGATCAATGCTTGACTTAAGTCTTATAGTTTTATATATACTTGAAAAAGAATAACTCGATTGTGAAGGTTTTGAAGTGTTTGGAATATTTAATATGCATACCACATCTCCCCATGGCCATCTGTAAACTGCATGGATAAAGAAGATATCATACCCAGTTGAGCAAAAAATTCTGATTGGCAGCAATATATATTTTAACTGCAATATCTTTAATATAATTTTTTTTGCTTGGAATTTATAATACAATTATTAATAAAATTATATAAGAATAATTTTTAATGATATAATTTGTCATATCATTTTTAATACTGCCATATCAAATTTGTAATGACTGTTTTTAATAAATATTACAGTAAATGGTTAACTGTAATCACATCAGATCTTCAAGAGGGCAGTCCCAATAGCTTTTCCCACATCTTACCCATCACTCTATTGAGCCAAATCAATCCATCCATGGCTCTTGATTAGCTTCTTAATCTTTGTGTTTGAGTAAGCCTGAAGGTTCTAGGCCTGGTATTAAGAAATTCTAAAACAATATTGCATGAATTCGAAAGAACAGATTACCTCTTGACTTTATAGTTTATACTTGTAGTTATCTCTTTATGAAATTGCATTATGAAAAAAAGTTTAAAATTTAAATGGATGACCTTGTTATTAATTTTTGATGTTGTCTCCCTTTTGCTAGGTTTTCATTCGTAATTTGCTAAAAGAATATGGCTTCTGCAAGTAAAAGAACTGGTGGCAAACCAAGAGACCCTTGCTGGAAACATAGAACACCAAGTGCAGCGCGAGGAGAGGTTATTTGCATCCATTGCACTAGGTCTATCAATGGTGGCATAAACTGACTCAAATACCACCTTGCACGAATCCCTTGTCAAGATGTTAGACCATGTGAAAACACTACCGAAGAGGTTGAGAGGGAGGCAAAAGCACTCCTTGCAGCATTTGAGCAAAGGAAGGTAGATAAAAAGAGTACAGCAGAGGCAATGGCAGCCCCAATCCCAAATTTCATTTCTACAAGGTCACAAAGGAGGCTCCTTTTCTATTGGGCCACGTATACGAGGATCAAGAAGTGTGGGCAACCACAGTTCTAGCTTTTTTTGTTCCACATAATACTCCCGGTGCACAACTTTCATTGGAAGATACAGCAGTCATGTTCGCCTAGCCACAAGGTTTTCAAACCCAGTTATACCAAGTCTCTTCACAACTATAGATAACTACATTCATTTAAGAACTAACAACAGCAATATTTGCCATTGTCACTTGGCAACTGACCTAACCGCCATTCGATAACAGCAGCTGGAAATCTTAGCATCTACTTACACTGTTCAAGGTGTGTAACCCATTTACAAAAGTTTCAGAGAAGTCTGATCAAAAAATTGCACATTTGAGGGAGGGAAAAACAAATTTAATGTAAAATTACTGGTACTATATCGCAATAAATTCAATATCATGATGTATTTGACAAAAATTTCAGTCAAACTTGTGGTCAATAGTATTTACATAAACTCGGCATGTTTTTCAGGAAAATGTTGGGAGCTCTGCTAAGAAAAGATATACCGGGATACTGCAATATTTTAATGGCGTTTGCTTCAATGGTTTAAAGTTCAAGCCAGCATTCCATTGCACATCACCAGGTGTGCAGGTGATATCCCAGAGACTTGGGGACTTTGAGGAGACATCCCCTTTTTTCCAAAACTGGACAGCCTCACCCATTTAGTGTGTAAAGATAAAATAAAGTAACTTTTTAAGGAAAAAAGGTTGAAAACCCCTAAAAAGCTAGAAATGGAAGGATTGTCATTGCAAATGCAGCCCATTGTATTAAACTTTCTGTAATTTTATCAACTTTTAATCTGTTTGCGTAATTTTAATGGCCATCCCCTCACCATCACCCCACTGTCCCTGAAGCAGCATCCAAGTGCCCCCCTATCCTGGAAACTCACAGAAATGATGGTTTAAACCTAATGATGAACTTGTGAATGAATTTGAAGGAGAGATGAATGATCCAGGCTTCTTGCATTATCTTACTCCTGTTTGAACCAAAACTTCAAGTTGGAAATGCAAGATATACTCTACTCTTGCAAAGCATTCAATAATTTGAATTTTTACTTGATGCCCTTAGCGGATCAGTATTCAACGGTTTAGGGGTATTGCAGATATGTTTAATATATGTGATTTGCTGCAATTGCTTGGGTTCAAAAGGATCCTAATGGTATGTTGTTATTTCTTTGTGTTCCTACACGTGGCCAAATTAATGTTGGGCAGTTAGAAAGTTGTGCATTTTTAAGTTAGACCTAAGCAATCCATTCTGCAATAAGATCCTCTTGTATAAGGATATTTTTCTTAATAAATCTGTTTCCATTTGAAAAGAAAAAGCATAAACTCACTCCAACTCAAAAAATAAGCATATCTTACGTGAGGTTTCAGACTTACCCTTCTCCAAATATAATCACCTGACATGACATCTGAGCCACAGCTCGACCAATTTGATCTCCAACTGAAAATCCATCTTGGGCATACACTCCTTCTTGTCCACATCCTATGCCACTGAGAGGAAAACCGTGTGCCATGTATGCAGAAACATTTGAAACAACAGATGTTTTCACGTATTCATAGTAGCCATCTTCCCACACCAAGTTCCTGCAATCCAACAATGAGAAATGAGACCCTGCCTACTTAAATACAATCAAACCAGCCCTTAAATTTAGCATACAGATAATGACACTAGTCTTCACAAATGAAAAACAGTGTTTGAGTTGCATGTTTTGCTTAGTACAAGGAAAAGTTAATTCCAATGATAGTCTCAAACTAATGATGGAACAACCCAAATAAAAACTATAAGTACATTTAGACTTATGAAAATGAAGAAGCCCCATAGACACTTAAAACAAGAGATTTTGATTTTTATCATCTTCACAAGATATTATGATGTCAATATGCATAGTCAATGACTAGTCGTCATGATTATGTACTGCAATGATCTGTCAATAATTTCAAATTTTTGGCTAAATTTTTCCATATATTGCCAATTATTCTCTCATTGTGACATTCTGCGAGAGATTATCCAACACCACTAAAAGTAATATAAAATTGACAAAGAACCTAGTTTAGGCTATTAGAAGACACATCCAAATTAAGGAAGATCGAGCA